>CM077297.1:27714495-28081995 GCA_039654925.1 Anguilla pacifica
ACCATTCCCCTCCTGTTTAAACTGGCTGGCCCACGGGGGAAAGGTTACCCTGTTAAAACCCAAAAACATCAAAAGGGTTTTTCTCCCGCTGAAAGTGACAGGGTCCAGTAGATGAATATCCTGGCTGGAGTATTCCCCCCCCCCCCCCCCCCCCCCAAACGTTTGCTCAAACTGGTCTTTCAACCACACTCTTGAGGTAACGCACGTGCAGGCAACAGATTTATGAGCCAGCCCAGCATTTAGTCTGCCAATGGGGTCAAAGGTCGCAGACAAGTGTATTTAATGGCGGTGAGCGTAACGCTTCCTGTTTATGAGCCCAGCCAAGAGCTTGCCCTGGCTGAACCCTGTACGGAGTTAAGCGCCAGTTTTTACTTATTGCCTCCTTTGCCCTAATGAACCCCGTCTCTATCCCTGCAAATAACTGCCTGAGGATCTGCTAATAGCCATGCAACAAACAGGCCGCCACTGAGGATTCTGGGTAATCTTCCACGGGGCCGCGGGGGGGGGGGGGGGGTAATTCCTTTTAGGCTCAAACGTCGTCAGTTACTGAAAGCAAGATGCCCGTGTGCCAGCTTTGCCTGGAGCGGAGCTTTTAATTAACACAGAGGGACTGCAAGAAAACAAACAATCGCAGGTTTTTTTTGTGTTTTTTTTAAAGGTGCAGTTCTGCTGCAGTTTGGAGCACAGCAGGAAGCCCCGAGGCCCAGGGTCTCAAACGTCCGCTCTCCTGAACAAACACACCTGCAACACGCCACGGCTGCAGAGCTTCATGCATGTGCAATGCGTGCTATCATGAGCGTGCATCGCCAACTGTGCACATAGACACACACAAGTCCACACACACACACACACACACACACACACAACACAACACAAACACAAACACAAACACAAACACAAACACACACACACACACACACACACACACACACACACACACACACACACACAAACGCACACATACACACAAACACACACAAACACAAACACAAACACACACACACACAAACAAACACACACACACACACACACACATATACACAAAGACACACACACATACACATAGGCATATGCAAACACACACACAGACATGCACAAACACACACACACACACACACCCACGGACGCACACGCATACACACATAAACACACACACACACACACACACACACACACACAGCTCTACCCACACACAGAGAGCGCCACAAAGCTGATACATTCCGCACGGTTGGCATGGATACCGACGATTCCCATTAGACGTGGCATATGGGATACGCTCGCTCCTGCCAAACATTCCCGAGACCGACCTGCCTTTTTATCGGAATAGATGGGAGAGCGGGACTGGCACGGCTCGTTTCTAACATCTAAACCAAGGGAAACATGGAACCAATTTCATTCAGGGGGGGACAATATTTAACAAGACAACAGGAAATAGCCTTTTCAGCAGTTTCAGGCTTGGCCGAGACAAATTTACTTGAATGCCAGGATATTTTGCAACTGACTTTTCCCCAGGCGGTGCAGTAACATGTCAGACTGTTTAAAAGCACTGCTGAGAATCTTTGTTTTGAACAAAGCAGGTTCAGGCAAAAACAGCAGTGTCCAAAAACCAAGTATAAAATGGCAACCGACAACTGGGTCGTTCTCAAAGCCACAACTGGAACACGTCGCGTCACCTTATTAACATTAAACCTTTGTGTTGTTAATGCTCGGGATAATTCAACACTCCCTCTCAACTGAGTCTCACTTGACAGTAGAGGAGGCTAATTTGTATGTAAAAATAAAAATAAATAAATAAATAAATAAATAAATAAATAAATAAATAAATGACACCGCAATTGTTTTTCCCTCGGTGAGTCGCATGGCAGACAAATGGACCAAGTTGTAAAACCTGAAGACACAGCAGGGTGTGATGGTGATTCACCTGCTGTCTAAACTAAACTTTACTTCACAAACACGCCCGCTTCACTTGGTTACCCTCCGTTGTTCACTTGGTAAATCAATTTTTGAAAACATGATGATCAGCAATTCAAAACTGGTTTAAAATAACCACCCTATAAAATACAAATACCAATTTTTAACATTTCCTCTGTCCTCCTCCAGACTGTTGATTTTAAAAGGAGCTAAAAGGTCATTTTGAAATATTTCTCCACATGAAAAAAAAGTAATCGCTAATTTTCTGCTAACTAGCGGCCGTGATTGCGGTTAAGCTACCCATTACCGTGACAACCAGGAGTAACTGACTGCAACGAAACAAATCTGAGTAATTTCAGGCCCAGGTACGGGAGTGGGTTTCGTTGGAGCGGGGAGAGCCCTATTCTCCTGGTTTTGAAAGGGGGCCCATGGGTAATTTTCGAAGGGGCGCTGGGCCCCGCAGAGGGACTCACCTGAGCCTTGGCCAGCCTCTTCTCCAGCAGGTCCCTCTCCCGCTCGCTCTGCAGAAGACGCTTGTTCAGCTCCACCACGTCCCCCTTCAGCGAGGCCAGGGCTGCCAGGTGGAGCTGCAGAGACCAGAGGAACCAAGGATTAGACCTGCATCTCACTGTGACTGTGACTGTCTATATACCTGCACCTAACTGTGACTGTCTATACACCTGTACCTAACTGTGACTGTCTATACACCTGCACCTAACTGTGACTGTCTATACACCTGTACCTAACTGTGACTGTCTATACCTGCACCTAAACTGTGACTGTCTATACACCTGTACCTAACTGTGACTGTCTATATACCTGCACCTAACTGTGACTGTCTATACACCTGTACCTAACTGTGACTGTCTATACACCTGCACCTAACTGTGACTGTACACCTGTACCTAACTGTGACTGACTATACACCTGCACCTAACTGTGACTGTCTATACACCTGCACCTAACTGTGACTGA
The DNA here is from genome assembly GCA_039654925.1 of Anguilla pacifica. Classification (NCBI taxonomy): domain Eukaryota; kingdom Metazoa; phylum Chordata; class Actinopteri; order Anguilliformes; family Anguillidae; genus Anguilla; species Anguilla pacifica. The sequence goes on from CM077297.1 coordinate 27,717,382, forward strand.
CTATACACCTGCACCTAACTGTGATTGTCTACACACCTGCACCTAACGCATAACTGTGACTGTCTACACACCTGCAATGAATGCATAACTGTGAATGTCTACACACCTGTACCTAACTGTGACTGTCCATACACCTGCACCTAACTGTGATTGTCTATACACCTATACCTAACTGTGACTGTTCCCACACTTGTACATAATGCATATCTATGACTGTCTACACACCTACAGCTCATGCATAACTGTGACTGCCCATACACAGACACGCTCCTATTTTATAACTATGAATGTCCACAAGAAATACATCACACCTTCATGACGTCTGAACACACATTAATGGACCCAATGCACACACAGAACACTGTGCATGTACTAGCATTGTACTAGCATACACATTCACTAACACACAGACACAGCACACGCACACACGCACACAGACAGACACACACACACACACGCACACACGCACACAGACACACACACACACACACACACACACACACACACACACACAGACACACGCACAGTTCCACGTTGGCCCTGTGCTGGAAGCATACTGCACTCGAGTGAGTCAACATTCGCCACGCCAAAACGCTCTCCTCCACGGCGGGTAGCCGAGATCTCTCTCTCTCTCTCTCTCTCTCTCTCTCTCTCTCTCTCTCTCTCTCTCTCTCTCTCTCTCTGTCTCTCTGTCTCTCTCTGTCTCTCTCTCTCTTGGATCTCTCTCTCTCTCTCTCTCTCTTCTCTCTCTCTCTCTCTCTCTCTCTCTCTCTGTCTCTCTGTCTCTCTCTGTCTCTCTCTCTCTTGATCTCTCTCTCTCTCTCTCTCTCTCTCTCTCTCTGTCTCTGTCTCTCTCTCTCGGATCTCTCTCTCTCACTCACTCACTCACTCACTCACTCACTCACTCACTCACTCACTCACTCACTCACTCACTCACTCACTCAAACACATCTGCTGCCTCCAGCTCTACAGTCCCCGGCGCGTGGGCTTAAATCACACACTGCTCCTCGCCGCCAGGAATACCCCCACAGATCCCAGCTCCACTCCACTGACTCACTAAGCAGATCGAGGCTAACGTTCCTCCACCGCAAATCCGCCTGAAAATCTATCAGAATACCCAGGCAGCAAACCACCAAGGCTCCGCGTTGCTCGCCAAAAACAATGCGAGTATCCAGCGCTCCCAATATGGAAGCATGTTCTCCGCTTGATCGCCTTGACAGGAAAAGCTGCAAAGGGTTTATTAATGAAACGTACCGCAAAGTAGATTAATTAAATATCACGACAGCCGTAGTTCAAGAGTTATAGCTCATGAGACATCAACCACAACCACAAAGGCCTTACTAATGAAACGTACAGTAAAGCAGATTAATTAAAGATCACGCCAGGTGTGGTTTAAGAGTTATAGTTCATGAGACATCAACCATAGAGTGGCAGCACCAGAAATCCGAACTATTGACGCGTGTCATCAGCGAATGATTTCGCAATCCGGTAGGAAACTCAGCGCCTGACATTAGACGCAGCTCAGTTTAGCACAGCACATGAAAAAACAGGGGGACACTTTCCAGAACTTTCCATAACTCACCCCATACACGTCCCCTCCTTCAAAACGCAGGGCCTGGGTCCATGCAACGATGTGGGAGAAAGTGCCAGAAAACAAAAGAGGGAACTGCCACTGGGCCCCCCCACCTGAATCCACCCCACCCCCACCCCCACCACCCCCCATCCCACCACCGCAGCCAGAAATGTGACCCCACTGCTCACAAAATCAAGGCGCATGACCCAGGCCCACGCCTCTATGGCGAGGAACGTGTGAACAGAGATGCTCTTCCTCTTAGGGCAAGTTCTAAAAAGGCCAGGTCATTTCCGGGGGGGTACAAGAGGCGGGGGGCCGGGGGGGGGGGGGTTAACCTCAAAATACCAAACGGACCCAATTGTAGAGAGCGCCAGAGTTAGCCCATCCTGTAACCTCAGACAACCTCCTCTGCAGATATTAACGGCATCTGAAATGTGAATAATTTATTAATGGCCGACCTATATTAAGGCCTTCTATGAAAAGGCTTTCTGCTTTGGGCTGGATGTAAATTAATTAGAGGTGACGGATCGTTTCCTGCTCCGTCCCCCATTCCAGTCCTGGGAGCCGCTTTGAATTAAATGCGGGGCGGAGTAGCCAAGGATAAAGTGAGCACATCTGAATCGCATGAATAAAAGAATAAGGCCCGTTGTTCTTTTAGCGCAGGGTATTAAAGAGCCTGTCAAGGCTTGGGCTGAGACCCAAAGTCTGCTCGGATTCTGAGCTATTGATTTTTGTTTTGTTCTTAACCTCCCTCAAAAAACTAAAAGACATCAAAGAGGGGAAGGGAAATGTATTAGTGATGCCAAAAGACGCATTACTGCCAAAAATAAACCAGAAAAAGTGAGTCTTCATTTCAGACGCAGTAATCTGAGGCAGGCCCAACTGCTCTGGACCCAACTGATGAAGAGCATAACCGCTGGGGGGGGGGTATCTGCAGGAGGCCTGACCGCTGGGGGTATCTGCTGGAGGCCTGACCACTGGGGGTATCTGCTGGAGGCCTGACAGCTGGGGGTATCTGCTGGGGGCCTGACCGCTGGGGGGGTATCTGCTGGAGGCCTGACAGCTGGGGGTATCTGCTGGGGGCCTGACTACTGGGGGGCCAAACAGCTGGGGGTTTGGCTGTTGTACTGGCGGGAAGAGAGAGGAATATGGGTGTCTGCAGGTGTGCCATGCAACACTGCCATCCCGGCCAACCGAAGCAGCCCGTTCCAGGGCCTCACTGAAGCCAGTGCGTATGCCTACCTTTCCCTGAACGAAAACGAGGCTCAAGGGCTTACGAGGCTCATACAAGCGCCCGTGCGCCGTAAAAAGACTAAAGGCTAAACCCACCCCAGCCGCAGATCTGTTCCTTAAACGTGTGAAATGGCCGACCCGTGCAGAGGAACCCGACCTCGTAATGAGGAGCACATTCACGCGTAAGCACATAGAGCACACGCATTCGCCTCTGTCCTCGGTGTTGAGGGGCGCGTTAACCATCGAATCCATTTCCGTCAGAACGATAACCGCTTCTCTTCCACATTCCGCAAACCGTCCGGTCGAGTCGGAGGGGCAAACAAATCACTGAAATCATCCTGAACATCTGACTGAACACCCAACGCGCCGAACACCAAAACGCACACACCTAAGCTGCTACCGCACACACCTCAGCTGCTACCACACACGCCTCAGCTGCTACCGCACACACCCCAGCTGCTACCGCACACCTCAGCTGCTACCGCACACACCTCAGCTGCTACCGCACACACCTCAGCTGCTACCACACACCTCAGCTGCTACCACACACGTCTGCGTGGAAACTCAGGAAAAATAACAGACATGCTTCGGTTAAAAAAAAAAGAAAAAAAAAAGGGTTTTCACATAGTCCCACAGTACATTAAACCCTTCGGAATGAGTCACCTCCTGTCCCAATCACAAGGGCTGTGTGGTGAAACCGCGGGCGCCTTGCTGCGGCGTGCCTGAAACGACTTTCACGAGGGCGCATATTTCAGCATCTTTAAAGTTAAACCGGGACGAAAAGACGGGCCTTTCCCGCGCCCCGCCCCGTCTGAAATAAAACGGACCGTAAGACATTCAGCCGTTTGAAGTCCAGCGGTGAATATATCAGCCGGTTTACCGCCCGGGACGGCCGGCGCGGTGCCAGACACCGGCCAATGAGCGGCTGAGAGGGAGGTGCCGGGGGGGGGGGGGGGGGCTACTGTGCTTAAAATATCAATCTTTATTCTGCTGAACCCCTTAAATCCCCCACACGCCCAGCGCCAGACGTCCCCAGGAGGGCATAAACCACCCTGAGCAGGCCGGTAAGCGTGTGGAGCAGAGAGGATGAACCGACCAATGGGGAGCTGCGGAAGGGGGAGGGGGGGGGGGGGGATTGGAGCCATCCCCTACTCCCGACCCCCTCAAGGTAAATTATATTACAGTCCCATTACTGTATGTCCATTATCCATCTGGGGGGGGGAAGTCCTGTTTCTATACTCACAGTTGTTTGTGCACTAGCAGGAGACTGAGACTTCATTTCAGACAGGCAGTTCTTAAGACAGCTCTACTGGTGCCCCTTTGCCGTTCTGTCTCATGCCGCCGGGGTCCTTCCTCTGCACGGTAAGAGGAGGCAGACAGCACCAACCAGATGGGACAGGGGACACCTCGAGGCGTACTACTGCTCTGTTTATTCAAGGTGAGGTAATGCCACATGACTGCCCTCAAAAAGAAGGTTTTTTTGGAGGGAGGGGGGGGGGTGTGACCACTGACGGCAACTTCTGCTATCATAAATCCATAACCCATGAAGCAGGAGATAACAGAAGAGCATACCAAACAAAACGCAACGTTAGACGTGCTTTGAGCTGAACAGTCCTGGCCAAGAGACAAGCACATCACAAGCTCTACGCTCTCGTCGCTGACACCATTCCAAAAAATAAAAAAAACCACTGATGCTGAAAATTAAAATACCAGACCCAGTGAAGCACTCTCTTCAAAATTTCAATTCACTTTTGAAAGACTTGCATTAGATTGTTTTTTTTTTTTTTTAAAGGGAAGGCTAAAAAGCAATGTTGCGTATCAGTTAGCGAAGTGTACTTGTATTCATACAGCAAGTCATGTCAGACCAAGAGTGCTGGTCTATAATCAGATTTGCACTGTTCTCACGCATGGTTGGGCACCACAGTCTGGTATCTGTTAAGGCACTGTTCTAGTGCATGGATGGGCCCCACAGTCTGGTATCTGTTAAGGCACTGTTCTAGTGCATGGATGGGCCCCACAGCCTGGTATCAAAATTGTCCTCCATTGTCATTGTTGGGCATCATCCTGTTGAGCTGCACATTAAGTGTCTTCCTCTGACTCATGTCCATGTGAGCCCAATTGGTGAGCTGCGGTGTGACTAAAACTGTTGGCTGACATCACATGTGTTGGAGAAGAGCACATGCTGGTCTTCTCTCTTAAATTGATAGTGCAGATTGCAGCAGTGAGTGCCGATAAATTACATTAGACATTTTAAATTGGAGAGAAAGGTGGGGGGGACATCATGTTTTAGGTTTGCCAAAAAACCTCCAATGGCTACAGAATCAGCAGGGATATGCCATCCAGTGAACTAACCAGCCTGGGGGGGGGGACCCGTACCAACTAAATTGGCCAGTTAAATTCGATGTTTCAGTCCCCCGTCTAACCAATACTGCAAAGGGGGAACGCGAGCGTTCCAATCTCACCGGCACCAAAACAAATAAGTTTTCTGCAGGAGGCAGAAAGATGGGATTCATTTATCTAATTCAGCTGCAGCCGGCAGCCTGCCAGAGACGAACGCATCACATGGGACCCATTCAGCACCAGGCTAATTGAATGCATTAGAGGCAGCAGTGTCTGCTTGTCTGATAAATTCTCTTTCGAGGCAGCATCCCCCTCCACCACTCTGCTAAAACCACTATTTTTTTTTTTTTTTGCAGGCCGCTATTTTGAAGCTTCACAGCGTGGGAGCGCCAAGATTCAGTCTGCGCTGCTGCAGGGGGTCTTCATTTCAGCCGCCAAGCGAGCGGAGGCGGAAGGTTAGCGTTGCGTTCACACACACACACACACACACACACACACACACAAACTACTTTTTAAAAAAACAGAAACTAAAACAAAAGCTCCATCAATGTGCAGTTCTTTTATTAATGAAACGTTTTTCTTTCATGCGATGGCCTGAGAGAACAGGCCACACCCCCGCTGAAGCACTGCGGTGTGACGTCATTCTCACTTCCCCAGAGGAGTCATAATCACGTTAAAGCCATGGACCCCCCCTTGGTCAGACTGCGCCCCCCGCCCCCACCCCCCGGCCCTTGTCACACTCTGGCCCCTCCCCCTGCTTGTGATGTTCCACAGCTGTATCAGGCCAACAGAACCAATGGGAGGAGCTGTGGGCATGGCCACGGGCAGCTCTGGGGGGGTTGGGGGTTGGGCAGGCAGGGGTGGCTCATCGCTAATGCTGGTAATGCTGGTGCTAAATACGCAAAGGCTAGCACTTTCCACCTCATTAGCCCAGCGCCGCGAATCTCCACGGCGACCCGCGCCGGCTGGCGCTAACGGGCTCCGGCCGTACCCCGAGCGGAAAGAAGGAAGCAGGGAGCGCGCAGAGCAAGGCGCCGGCGGTAAAGGCCGTGCTTCTCCCCGCGAGTCCCGCCGCGGTCGGCCCTTCACCCGCCGCGCGGAGCTAAAAACGCGGTCGCCGCCTTTCAAAGAGGAAAACGAGAGAAGCTCAACGCCTGGGAGGCTCAACGCCGACGCTGAACGCACCTCAGCTGCTCACCGCCACACTCGCAGGCAGCAGAGCACTGCAGCGGTTGGTTAGGTGCCTTGCCGTGAAGCTCGGAGGTTGCGGGCTCAATTCCCAGCGGGTGGCACTGCCGTTGCACCCTCGAGCAAACGTAATTAACCTGACTCACTCCAGCAAAATACCAAGTGGTATAAACGGACTGTTTGTAAAAAATGTAGTCTGCCTAAAACCACTCTGGGTAATCGCGTCAGATGACAGCCAAAATGTACTATTTTTCCGATTTACACAAGAGTTTATATATTTACTAGAAGGAATTCTGAATTAAATCATGTGTTGCTTTTAATACTTTTGCATAATCTTAAGTATTGCGGTAAATAAAATTCATTTCAATATTGTTCCTCATTGCCCATGAATTAATAGCTATGTGTTGCAGTTCAAAAATTGTAAGACACACTATATTTGTGGATAGACCAAATGCCATTTCCTTAAGTAACAGCAACATAATGCTTTTGTATGATGATGTAATTAACTGCCAAATTAATTTTTATTGATGGAGATATGAACAATTTTTAAAAACCCAACAAATTATCAGGATGTGTGTTTAAAGCATTGAAAAAAGATGTGCACAGAGTAACCCATACCGACACGGATCCAAAGGTGGTCAGGAACAGGGATGTGTAACAGGGCCTCTGACGAAATTAGGCGAGAGGACATAAACCGGCACTAAACACACACACGCAAGCTTAGGCAAACAAGCTAGCAGCGCTTGTAAAAGTCAGTGTAGGAGGGAAGAAAAAAGAAAGAAAGAAAGAAAACATGACCCCTGATGACCTCACACAGAACGCACATCTCACCGGCTCCCCGGTAACCTGTGCGTATACCTTGAGCGGCAGCACGTTCACTTCTCAAACGTACGCACACGGCAGCCCCTGTGGAGACACTGCTATGCCCCTGCGCTCCTTGACCACGTCACCCCCCCCTCCCCCCCCGAGCAATGTCGTCTTTGTTTCACTGCATGTCCCATCTGTCCTGAGCTGGAATGTGTCTACAGGAAACAGACTTGCCCCGGTGTTCAACTCCGCTTTTACCCCCCCCCCCCAAATCTCCTGCTACACCCTCCACCCCTGCGTGAAACTCCATTCTTACCCCCCCCCCCCCCCCCCAAATCTTCTGGCTGCCCCCACCCCCCCAGTCAGACGGCCTGCACACCCAAACCTTGTGCTACATGCTCTCCCTCTTTGCACTTCACTTTTGGCTGCCGTCTCATTGGCCATCTCTGGTTTTACAGACGCTGGGTGATTTCAGCGCTCATTGTGATGAGGCTTTAGAGTACCCCCCCCCACGCCTCCAGCCCCCCAGCCATTTCCTTCCCGTGGGGGGGGCGGGGTAATCAGGGTGTGGGCCGGCCCCGATCGTGAGGCGGGTCTGACCGTCACCTCACTCAGTCGTACGGGAACACAAACCCAAACTTGGAAACCCGAAACCCGATCTATGGGAGGGGGGGGAGCGCAGGAACAACGGGTCAGAGATGGCGGGGGCTCCAGGCCAGGCAGACTTGAAATGGCCATCAGCCATTGGTGGGGGGGAGGGGGGGGTTGGAGGGTCAAAGGTGACCGGCGAAAAGAATGCCCCCCGCTGGACGGGACGCTCCGAGCTGGGACAGAGCGCTCCTCTAACACACCGCAGATTCGGATCAGAACGAGCGCCAGCGCTACCCTACGCTCACACACCGAGTACACAGACTCCACCCAAACGGCCCGTATCCCAACCCAACAGCACTGCGGTCTCACAAACCGCTCTCATAACAGCAGCCAATCAGACGCTAAACAGGAAAACACAGCCCTAACAGACCACCTACAGCCACAGCAAGCCGCCCACTGCCCTCTCTCGCTCTCGCTCTCTCTCTCGCTCTCTCTCTCTCTCATCACATCAACACTGAGTGGCTAACCCCCCCAGGCTACAGCCACCGCACACTCAACACTGAGTGGCTAACCCCCCCAGGCTACAGCCACCGCACACTCAACACTGAGTGGCTAACCCCCCCAGGCTACAGCCACCGCACACTCAACACTGAGTGGCTAACCCCCCCAGGCTACAGCCACCGCACACTCAACACTGAGTGGCTAACCCCCCCAGGCTACAGCCACCGCACACTCAACACTGAGTGGCTAACCCCCCCAGGCTACAGCCACCGCACACTCAACACTGAGTGGCTAACCCCCCCAGGCTACAGCCACTGCACACTCAACACTGAGTGGCTAACCCCCCCAGGCTACAGCCACCGCACACTCAACACTGAGCGCAGTCAAATCCCTACAGAGCGCGGTATCAGAACCTGAACAGAGCCCTGCGTTCGGCCGGAGCTGCTGAAAACCACCCGGACCAAAAAGGGCGAGACGCGCCCCCCCGAGCAGCGAGCAGCGGGCACCACCCGCGTAACCCCAGCCCGGGGCAGCGGGACGGGGGAGAGGCTAGCCGGCTCCTGGCAGGATATCAGCGTGCTGCATACCTCGCATTCCTCACCGAACACATAGTTTCCTCTCCGCACAGAGGTGTCACACATTTAAACATTAAAAAAAAAACACTTAGCGTTCTAACGAAAGGGAAAAGAGGAGGAACGAGCAGCAAGACCGGGAGACTCACCAAGACGAGACGAGACGAGTGTGAGAAAAGCGGAGAGCGTGGTGGGGAAGGTCTGTCCTCCAGCTGGGACACACGCCCGTTCGGCTGCAAGTAAACAGCCACAGGGACCTACAGAGCTCCTTCCTGCAGGAAGCCCATCCCCACCCAGCCGGCATGAGCGCAGGACGTTCAGGAAACACACACTCACAAACACACACACACACACTCATTCACACACACACGGTCTCACATACACACCACACACTCACACACTCACACACACTCATTCACACACACACGCACACACACACACACACACACACGCACACACACACTCACACTCACACTCAGTCTCTCACACACACATGGTCTCACAAACACACCACACACTCACACACACACTCTCTCTCTCACACACACACACACACACACACACACACACTCATTCACACACACACACACACTCTCACACACGTTCATATACACACACATCGCATTAGTGCCGTTTTAGGAATATCCTCGAAACACAGGCAATGATGCAGAGAGGAAACTAAACACACCCGCTCTCACTGAGCATTTAGTTAGGGAAGCCAAGTCCACTTCCACAAAGACTTCAACTGGCATGTCTGTCTCTCCCACATACTGTATGATCACACACACGTGCTTGAGCTGATACAAAAGACGTACGCAGTTAAAAATAAATAAAATCTTGAAGCAGGCCTAGAAAACTTTCATTCATGACCCTCCGTTTGAGCCTGAGCATGCAGTAAATAAGACACATCCAAAGACACACACGACAGATTCTCCTCAGAAACCTCTGCTTTTCACATATTCTGTTATGTGACTCGATTCAACAATGCACAGGGATTTCCCCAGGAACACAAACTGGTCCACAATAGTCACTGAATAATACAGCCTGATTTGTCCAAATTGGCAACAGCACCCCTTTAAAGGACACGCCCATGACGTTAGCACAGATTGTAAAGGGCCGCCAGATTCTATTCTTAACACAGAGAGCGCTGCTGAAGACACGGCGTTCCAAATGGATTCTTATGGAAAATCATTGAGGGGCGTGGTGTAAGAACAGCGCCATGGCAACAAAACGGACGAACTGTAACAGAGCACTGGCAGCGGCCGTTAAGAAGGAGAGAGAACAGGAGGTACCACAGCAGCCGAGCATCTGACCAGCGCATGCAACCCTGGGCGTAAGCACAGCACACGGCTAGAACACTACACACTCACCACTCACAGAGTGCTAGAACACACACTTACAGTGTTAGAACACACACTCACACACTGATAGAACACGCACATAGAGCATGAGAACACACACTTACAGTGTTAGAACACACACTCGCACACTGATAGAACACACACATAGAGCATGAGAACACACATGTCCAGTGTTAGAACACACATTCACACTGCATTAGAAGTCACACTCAAACAGTGTTTTCCAAACCTGCAGGGCCACTGCATTTCTCAGAGCAGACGGCCTCAATCCTGACATCACCCAGCCTGCTGGCGAAAGTGTCCAGATAAGAGCCCATTCCACCCCCCCGCCCACCACCACAGTCATTATGTTCCCTTCAATGAATCTGTTACAGGGGCACCCCTTCACCAGGGTGTTACCTTTTTAAAAAGCACCTTTAACTGGGGGTGTCAAAATCCGGACACTCTGAAACCATTCATTTTCTGACTTAAAGAACTGTGAATGAGGGGACTTATCTCCCTGCTCACCCCCCCCCACTCCCCCAACCCCGACCATTTTTAAAGGGGTTTAACGCACCACCCCCAACCCCCAGCCATTTCTAAAGGAGTTGAACCGGGCTGAACCGGGCCGAGCCAACCTCAACCATTTTGTTAAGTGATTTAACGCGCCCCCCCCCCCCCCCACGCTGCCCCAGTGCCACACAGCCACAGACCGCCGCCTGTAATTGCTCACCACGGCCCCATAGAGACGCTCCACTCGGGTAAATGAATCACTCTGGCTCAGGGACCCCAGGTGGAGGGGTGGTGCTGGCAGCTGCACCTCAGGGTAAAAATAAAAGCAGCTGATGGGGTTCATTAGCCGGGCGACGGGGCAGCCGGATTCCAGAGTGAGGCTACTCACGGCCCCGCGCGGGGCTCCCCATGACGACCAGCGGCAAATCCTTTAACCGCAATTTTCCCAAACGGACCGGATTTCAGGGAGGTAGGAAATTTCAGGGATGTCTGAAGGAAATTTTTTCACCAAAGCATTTTTTTTGTTTGTTTTGCTCCACTAAAAGAAAAGTCGCTTTTGCGTTCGACAGCCGAGAACAGATTCCCACGCGCGCGGGAGAAACCTCCAGTCACCGCATCAGATTTTAGGGCCCCAGTTCACACGGTCTTACAGGCTACAAATCTCAGCGCAACAACTTTTATAGCCGTTAATAACACAACATGGAGGCTATCGCTGTACCAAAGTCTCAGATTTGTTTGGAAAGGTAGTCTAACCTACAGTGGAAATGAACACCGGTGGGTGAATCCACCTCCATATCCTTCAGGGTATAAGTCTGCAGAAACGACCGGAAAACTGCAGGTTGTCAAAATATTTCAAAATAATAAACTGCAATGGGTCCCCTACAGTGGTGTTTCCCCACTAAAGGACTGGACTGCAGCATAGCGATTCAGCTCTTGGTTCCTGTGCTGGTGAAGGACTGCAGCAGGGAATTCTGCTAGCGACAGCTTGTTAAATATCACCCCCCCCCCCCCCCCAAACTCCCAAAAGAAAATTGGGAATCATCACAGCTAATTTAAATACAAATTAGTTTACTCCCTTACCCCCCAATAAAGTGCATTTTATTGTTGCAGTTGCAGTAATTGGCGCTGGCAAAAGTAACGTTCACAAGCAGAGAGGAGTCCCAGCAGACAACAGAAACAGCCAGAGATGCGGCTCCACCCCCTGCCCATTCCATTCACACGCCGGGGCATTTCAGTCACATGCCGGGGCATTTCAGTCACACACGGGGCATTTCAGTCACAGACCGGGGCATTTCAGTCACACGCCGGGGCATTTCAGTCCCACGCCGGGGCATTTCAGTCCCACGCCGGGGCATTTCAGTCCCACGCCGGGGCATTTCAGTCACACGGCGGGGCATTTCAGTCCCACGCCGGGGCATTTCAGTCACAGACCGGGGCAGTTCAGTCACACGGCGGGGCATTTCAGTCACAGACCGGGGCATTTCAGTCACAGACCGGGGCATTTCAGTCACATGCCGGGGCATTTCAGTCACAGACCGGGGCATTTCAGTCACATGCCGGGGCATTTCAGTCACACAGCGGGCATTTCAGACACACGCCGGGGAATTTCAGTCACACGGCAGGGCATTTCAGTCACACGCTGGGGCATTTCAGTCACACGGCGGGCATTTCAGTCACACGGCGGGGCATTTCAGTCATACGCCGGGGCATTTCAGTCACACGCCGGGGCATTTCAGTCACACGGCGGGCATTTCAGACACATGCCGGGGCATTTCAGTCAGGGCACTGGAAGCTGCTTTTACAGTGTGTGAGTGAATTCAATTCCATTTTATTTGTATAGTGCTTTTTTACAGAGACACTGTCACAAAGACGCACAAAAACAAGTGTGTAAGTTTGTTTGTGTGTGTGGGTGTATTCAATTCTATTTCTATAGCACTTCTTTTTACAGACACTCATAAAGAGGCACAAAGACGTGTGTGTGTGTGTGTGAGCGTGTATGTGTGTGCATGTGTGTACGCGTGATGTAAGAACCAATGCTGGTGAAATATATTTAATACATACATATTCCTCAGACACTAAACCCAAACCCTCCCCTGGCGCAGGTTAAAAATGGCCTGATATCTGCGGCTCAGCGCTTGCAGATCGGAACGCAGAAGCAGAGGGGAATTAAAGTGAATACTGCTCAGAGAGAGCTCCCAAACACGGCAGCACACCCCCACTTTTAACCCCTCTCACATCGTCTTCCACTCCATTTTCAGCTGTTTGAAACTTGTTTGTCTGCTTTGTGTAAGTTTGTAACTTCTGCACTTTATGTCAGGTCTCCACCTGAGAGCGAAAGAAATTTCAATCTCAATGGGGTTTTCCTGGTTAAATAATAATTATTTTTTAAAAATCTGACAGTTGACTCTTGCCTTTCTCCAGTGCAGAGAAGTGCAAATCTGAGGCCAGTAGAAGGTTTTCCTTTCTGACAGCTAATCGACAAACGCCACTGATTGGCCAGAGACTGAACTCACCAGGTGTCCCAGGTTTAAATCAGTCCCTGATTGGAGGGGAGGAATGAAAACTAGCAGTGCTACTGGCCACGAGGGCCAGATTTGACTATCCCTGGTCTTCAGTGTCTTCAGAATATCCCTCTTGACCACCACCAGTAAATGCACCTAACCAGCCAAGTCCAGTGAAGATTGATGGTGTTTGTTTTTGACAAGGAAAAAAGCAGGGGAAACGTTTTTTCTCTAAAGTGATGCATTCAGTTTTTCTAACCTACATTTCTCTGGATTTCAAGCCAACCACTGCCCCCCCCCCTTCCCAAGTATCAGGAACGGTCACTCTCCCTCATCCTACAGATGTGGCTAGGGCATATTTTGCCCAGGGCTCGCAAAGCACAAAGCAATTTGCCAGAGGACTGACTTACTGGTCCTCGCCAGAAACAGAGATCTGCGTGCGAAACAACCTGAGCCAGCACTTTCGCAAACGATTGAGAAACTCGCCTTTCGCAAGAAAAAAAAAAACACTTCCAGGAAAATCGAAGAAGAAAAATATAACCATTCAACAGTCAAATCGGGGACTGAAAAAAAATACTCCACAGCGCTGCTAAATGGAAGGATCATTCCTCCTCTGATGAAAAGGATTAACCGTGTTCCTGAACTCCGACCGAATCGGCACAGCACTTGCGGAGAAAGCGGAACCGCGCGGAACGCCGCTCGCCGATCACATCTGGACTACAGCTTCAGCAGGGCCTGAAGCGCTCAGAGGTACTCGGACTGCAAATGAGGCGAGCCCTGGAGCGGTACAGATCACCGCAGGCCCCTCTCTCTCTCTCTCTCTCTCTCTCTCGATAAGAACGGCAGCTGAAGCGGGCATGCCTTCTCTCTCTCTCTCTCTCTCTCTATCTCTCTCTCTCTCTCTCTCTCTCGGTAAGAACGGCAGCTGAGGCGGGCATACCTTCTCTCTCTCTCTCTCTCTCTCTCTCTCTCTCTCTCTCTCTCTCTCTCTCTCTCGGTAAGAACGGCAGCTGAAGCGGGCATGCCTTCTCTCTCTCTCTCTCTCTCTCTCTCTCTCTCTCTCTCGGCAGCTGAAGCGGGCATACCTTCTCTCTCTCTCTCTCTCTCTCTCTCTCTCTGTAAGAACGGCAGCTGAAGCGGGCATGCCTTCTCTCTCTCCGCTGCGTGCCTGTTTATGCCTGGCAGGAGAGGAGGAAAGCGGGACAGAATCACACGCACCACTAATTACAAACAAGCGCACGCATATCAAAGGGCTTAGAGGAGCGCGGCATTACGCATGGACCCCCCCCCCCCCACGGCACCCCGTTACCCCCACACCGGTCCCCTGCCGCCGCCGCAGCGTCCACGAGGCCATGCGGAGGTTTCCCGCTCGCGCAGCTGCACAGGGGCACGTCTGACTGCGTTTCCGGCTGCAGCCGTTCTCATCGCTGCCTTCGCCCTGTTGGTGTGGATACTGCACCCTGTGCCGACACAGTGAGACAGACTGTGCTAGACTGTCCAGATGCACTGAGCCGGTAACACAGTGAGCCAGACTGTGCAGATGCAGTGAGGTAGACTGTGCAGACACAGTGAGCCGGACTGCGCAGATGCAGCGCTCAACATTCTCACGCCCAAAACACTGACACAACGCACAAAACAGCAAGTACCTCAGCTGATATTGAGCTCCCCCACAAGCACTCTGCAGTTTTTTACAGGGTTATATTTTATGTGAAATGAAAGAGGTGCGTAATATGCTGGGTAATATAATGTGGAATATATGCTCTGTGGAACCCTAAGGTGTCCTGCCTTACTTACGGCATGAGAGAAACAGACTGTCCTCCCGGGCAGAGAGATAAATCTCTTCTGGGATAAAACGGACGAATCCGTCAAATATTTATTCTGAAACCAAACGGTTTCACTTTGGGGAGGCCTCCAGCAGACATACGGGCTGAAGGGGGGCTGGGGGGGGGGGGATAATAAAGGCATCAGCATTCAACAATAACACTTGCCTGGGGCAAGTAAAACTGCTCAGTTACCCGTCCCGTCAGGCAAGTGAAGATTCAGCGCAAATCCACGATTCGTTTGTTCCGTCTCTCCACTTGCCACCGCTAAGCTGGCACACAAGCCGAGTCGCGTGCGGGAAGGAAATGCGGTCACAAGGTCGGAGGGCTGCCCTGGTTTCAGAGACCGCACTCCCCGCCTGTGACCGTCTGGAGATAATCCCCTCCCCCCCATAGCTACACTTAGGGCCCTATTAGGGTCTAATATCACAACATCTTCCATAAAGCAGCAAATGAAAAGGAAAAGACCGGTACGGTCAATCCATCCGTTATCTGTACCCACTTATCCTGAGCAGGTCGCAGGGGGCGCTGGAGCCTATCCCAGCATGCATTGGGCGAGAGGCAGGAATACACCCTGGACAGGCCACCAATCTATCGCAGGGCACATACACCATTCACTCACACACTCATACCTATGGGCAATTCAGAGTCTCCAATTAGTCTAATCTGCATGTCTCTGGGCTGTGGGAGGAAACCGGAGTGCCTGGAAGAAACCCACGCGGACACAGGGAGAGCACGCAGACTCCACACAGAAAGGCCCCAAGCCGAGATTCGAACCCACGACCCACTGCACCACCGTGCCACCCTAAATGGGTACCGTGTCACACGCAGTAAAAGACCCGTTTCAGCCTGCTGCTGGTGACAGCGATAGATGCATTTTTTCCACCAGCAGTGCTGGAAGCAGCGCAACCTTACCTGAGCAGGGTCAGAATTAGCCTGCCTCTGCACAGCCCCCTGCTCCCTTTCACTGGGCTTTTATGACACACTTCCTCAGCCTGCTCTGAGCCTGTAGTTTCCTCAGTGTCCTACAAGAGCTTTCCCTCTTCAACAGCTCTCAGTTTCTCTGCAGTCAACATCTGACCAATGTCTGATCATACCAGATGATAGATAATAGGCTTTAGTACAGAGTCCGTGGGGTTCATATGCAATTCAGGCAAACTTTTCCATATCCAGTCAAGTATAAATAAAGTTTGGGCACGTAGGTTTCTCACCAACTTGCTCGACCAGGCACGTGCAAAAAAAACCTAAGGTTGAACCCTGGGTATTTTGCAAAACAGCCACTATTGATAGCAGCAGAAAAAAAAACATTTTGTGGAGCCATCTACTTGGGCAGATTCCGGGAAAGGCTTTTAGAAAAGACGCCCACAAACTGAGCACAGAGTCGCTCCAGAGGGACGGAGCCGCTTCACTTATTTTTGTAGCGATAAGGATCGCCGCTCGGCCCTCTGTGCCCATCCCTCACCACCGTGAGCAGAGCAAACACAGACCCTAAGAGCCCCGTGCGTTTACACAACAGACCAATAAATACTTTTAGGGGAGGATTTTAAAAGCTGACCCCCCCCGAGTCACATCAACAGAAGACAACTGTTTTTTTTTTGGTGGTACTGTTTTGTTTTTAGCTAGGCTAGCAGAGGCTAGTAAATTCTCCTGAAAAGCCACTTCTTTCCGTTCTGCTCGAGGGGGTCCCAGCGCGGCCCCCTCCCTCACGGGGGCCGTAAATCAGGGTGCCAGCCCGGGCCAGCCTGAAACATCGCAGCCAGTCACCTCTTCAGCATAACGCAACCTTTTCAGATCTGCCCCCCTCCCCCCCCCCCCCCCCGCATCGATCTCTGAGCGGTGTTTACGGGCCGCGTTCCGGGCTGGCGGTACATCACGGACGCTAACGCCACCGCCGCCGCCATGGGAACCTCAGAACCGCTGGGTGCGTTTGATGTATCCCGCCCGCTAATCATAGCAATAAATCTGAAACCTTAAAGGCTTCGCACAGCTGGGCCGAGAAAGAGGATCCTCCAGATAAGAAAATAAAGGGGAGAAAAAAAGACCTTTTGTGAAGTTAGAAAGCAGCTTTAAATTAGGATTTTGGAAAGGGGGAGGGGGGGGGAGCTGGAGATCCTCTCTGACATTACTGAAAAAAAAATTATTATTCATTTTTAAAAATTGGCATTTAAAATGGCTCCCTGGGTGAGTTGGCTATCTGTGATGTGTGCAGGAATGCATTGTGATCTGGTTCTCTGTATGTCAGACCCAGAGTAAGGCCATGTTCAACATCGTCAGGGTCTCCTGTGCAACTCTACTCTTTCCTGAACAATGGATCTGTGGACTCGGTTTAAGAAGAGTGTGTGTGTGTGTGTCAGGGGAGCAGTTTCCCTCCTTACAGTACCTCAGCATGCTGAAAGGCATGAAACCGCTATACTGCTTACCCCTTATATTGCCAATTACTTTACTTACATTATCCACCTCAGTGACCTTTAGTGCCCAAGTAAATATTAGTTTATTTCCACCAGGAAGGTCAATGAAGAACTTGCTTTGGTTTCCACGTGGTTAGGGCACAGATTATTACCACCAGCCTGCAGTATAATGTCCAGATTTCCCTGGTCCGCTACACACAGGTCACTCCGAGACCAACCGCCCTTTGCCAGCAGAATGGATCAAATCAAACATGGCGGCTCAGCCAGCTCAGACAGCTCGCAGTCCGACCGCAGCCGGCCGTGAAGACCGAAGGTAGACCTGTCAAAAACGGCCACGGACGGGACCGTCCCCTTCACAGTGTGTGTGTGGTGGGGGGGGGGGGGGTATACTGGGGTCCAGGGGAAAGACCTTTCTCCTACAGTCAGGAGTGATGTCACTCAGGAAGAGGTGGCAACATGCTCACCAAAGCAAACCTGGCGCAAGAATCTGTCCTCTCGCCTTCTCCTCCCGCTCCCGCCTCCAATCGAGCCCTGGCGGCGACGAGGTCATTAAGTCACTGAGTGATGGCGGTCACAGCGGCTCGCTAACTGTTCCCGGACACACTTTTATGGGGAAAAGCAGTGAGACAACCCCAGACCGTTTCCCGCCAAAATGAGCTTCGTGAGTCATGCCTCTAGCGCTGGCGCGTTCTTCCTGGACTCCGTTTGTACAAGTCCCCCCCCCCTCCATGGTTACACTGGAAAAACGCCTTACGTGCTTATGCTGCTGATGATGACGATGATGACGAAGGTTCAGGATGACACGGACGAAAGGACACGGTGCCGGTAATAATGACGACCAAGATGGAGACGACATCGACCAAAAAGTCAACAGCAAGACGACAGCAGCAGTCACTAATACAAAGGTGAACCTTGGTCAACTTGTTCCCAACATGACCTTTCCAGTTTTTGAGCAGAAATCCTCCATGTTAAGAGCCCAAGAAGGGCTGAAGCAAACCAGGCATAAATGAGAAATGGAATTAGAGAGAGCGTTGGGATCCAAACGGACCGGGTCTGGTTCTTGTAAAGCCTCGGCACGGTCTCCCCCTAACCCCGCCCCAGAGAGAAAGGTCACATGCACACAGTCGGTAACTCTGAGTAACACTCACTGAGGTCACCAAGCCCAATTACAGCAGCCTCCACCTCTGCACTAATCTCCACTGAGGAGAGCTGTGAGCACTGGCATGTGTTAACAAAATGAAAACCATGTGTGCGTATGCATGTGCGTGTGAGTGTGCGTGTGTGTGTGTGTGTGTGCGGGAATGTGTGTGTGTGTGTGTGTGTGTGCGCGGGAATGTGTGTATGTGTGTATGTGTGAGTGTGCGTGTGTGTGTGTGTGTGTGTGTGCGGGAATGTGTGTGTGTGTGTGTGTATGTGTGAGAGTGTGTGTGTGTGTGTGTGTGTGTGTAAGTGTAAGTGTATGTGTGAGAGTGTGTGTGTGTGTGCTGGGGGGGGGGGGGGGGGGCTCAACAATGCATCGCTATTCAGACCCCCCCACTTCCCGTCTCTTCCATCGCTCAGTCACGCCAACTCTGCCAACAACAGCTCGGCCGCCCGCAGGATGACAGGAGAGAGAGAGACGTGCAGAACGCCCTCTCCCTCCCACCAACAAACACAGACACGCTTATACATGCACACACTGCCCAATGCAGGTATGCATGCTCACACACACACACACACACACACACACACACACACACACACACACACACACACACACACGCACACGCACACCCCAATGCAGGTATGCACGCTCTCACACACACACACACACACACCCCAATGCAGGTATGCATGCTCACACACACACACACACACACACACACACACAGCCCAACGCAGGTATGCATACTTACACACACACACACACACACACTCACTCACACATATACACACACGAACAACACACACACACCCCAATGCAGGTATGCATGCTTACACACACACACACGCTTACACATGCCTAAATGCAGGTATGCATGCTTAAACACACACACACACATGCCCAAATTCAGGTATGCATGCTTACACACACACACACACACACACACACACACACACACACAGGCTTACACGTCCACGCAAAATCCAGATATTCACACATACATGCAAACACACAATTACAAATGTGCACATGCGTATGCACACACGTGAGCGCACACACACACCCCTCTCCCACGCACACACACACCCATGCACACACGCATGCCCCTACATACATACACACACACGCACACACTCTCCTACATACGCACACACACACGCACACCCCTACACACACACACGCACGCACAGAGTATCTGAATGGTCGTGTCAGATAACTCTTTTTTTTTGCTTTTAGTTAGCAGCGATGTGAGGCGTTGTGTCGTGGCTCACACTGAAGACCGGCTCGGTCTGGGAGCCCTTCACTTCTCTGCAGCTTAATTCTGCAGCCCGCCCCCAGCACCACTCCCAGCACCTTCGGCTAACGTGAAGGGGGGGGCCGGGGGGGTCCGATGACTCAGATTAAGATGCCCCTGATCCTCAGCAGTCAGCCCAATCTCCACCAGGAACCCCAATCTCCACCAAAGCCTTTTTAACGGGGCAGAGGACAGAGCAAACCTGCCGTCAATCCGTCACCTTACCTCACTAACTTCTGCCGGGGGGCCACTCCCAAATTTCATAGCTGCTCCAGAGTTCATGATTTAAATTCCAACAGCCCCCTCCTCACAAAAATGAAGGTCAGGAGAGGAAAAAAAGGGGTGGGGGGGGGGGTAGGGCAAAAAAAAAAGAAAAAGAAAAGGTAGTCTTCAGGTATGTTAATCCTGCAGCGCTGTCCACATGCAGCGGCGTCCGGTCATCATCCGAAAGAAAACACCCCCGTTTCGTTCTCCCCTCCGAGGGCGAACCCCCCTCCCCAAACGCGCGGCGCTCAGAGGCGTCCCGCCGGCGGGGCGGACTCCATGCTCGCTGAGCCAGCGGCGGCGGCAGGGATCGTTAGCGGCGGTCGCCGTGGCGGCGGCGGCGGCGGAAAAGCTGCGGGAGTCTCCCGGAATCGGTCCGGAGTCCCCCCTGCCGCTCCGCTACCCTTCAGAGCCGCGGCAGCCCCTCATCCCCCCCACGCGCACGCCCGTCTGCTCAGGGACCTCCCGACGGGGCAGGGAGGCGCTCGCGAGTGTGTGCGTGTGTGTGTGTGTGTGTGCGCACAGCGCGGAGGCTGCTCTGCCGGGCTCTCTCTCTACGTGCTGGTTCCTGGTGTGTGTGTGTGTGCGCGTGTGTGTGTGTGTTTCTGCTGCTCCACTGGCTGGCGAATTCCTGCCACAGGGAGGCTGTCTCTGTCGCGCTAACCCCCCGCCCCCCCCCGCCCCCCCCCCCCCCAACCCCACACAGCCCCCCCCGCCCTCCTCCGCACCCCATAGCACCCGCCCCCCAGCCCCGGCTGAAGTTGTGCACTGGCCTTTCCCATTCTGTCCCTGTTTCCCTCTGAAATCTCAAACACCGCTCAGTCTCACACACACACACACACACACACACACACACACACACACACACACACACAACACGGGCAAGCATGAACATGCAAGTGCGCACACACGCTGCCACTTTCTCCCTGATCTCACCGTCTCCTTCTCTCTCGCTCTCGCTTGCTCCCTCTCTCACTCAGTCTCTCTCTCGCTCGGTCTCTCTCTCTCCCTCCTTCTCTCTCTCTCGCTCGGTCTCTCTCTCTCCCTCCTTCTCTCTCTCTCTCTCTCTCTCTCTCTCTCTCTCTCTCTCTCTCTCTCTCTCTCTCTCTCTCTCTCTCTCTCTCTCTCTCTCTCTCTCTCTCTCTCTCTCTCTCTCTCTCTCTCTCTCTCCCTCCCTCTCCCTCCCTCCCTCCCTCCCACTGAGCTGGTGGTACGTACAGTGCAGTGAGCCCTCTCCGTTTCCCTTAAATCCAACGTCTTCCTCCTGACACACACACACACACACACACACACACACACACACACACACACACACACAGCTTTTACAACAGCAGTTAAAACAATTTAGTCCATGCCCAGATTCAAAACAGGCTTCTCCGCAGGGGTGAAAGAATCTTCAGTACCGTAACAGAGCTCTTCATTAAGAACTCTTCCAGACTTCATTCAACACAAATAACCACAGATATTCACAGCCAACCGAATTACAGCCTTCCACTCGTCACAATCTGCCACGAATATTTCACAAACGTCCCAGGAGGACCTGCTGCAAGCAATACTGTGCTTCCTTTAGCTCAACTGACAAAACCAAAAATAGATTAGAGTCAAAAATAGAACGCTACTAGTCACAAATTTTTTACCATTTAGTCTTCTTAAGCCTGTAGGCTACGAGCTGAAACCTGCAGCAACAGCGGCCCCTATAGGAGTTACGGTTCACAGCAAACCTGCTTCATAATCATGCGAGTGTTTTCAGACATGGTGGGATCTGAAAATAGTCTCCCGTTATAAAGTGTCTATTTCAGAAAAAGAAAAAAAACAATCATCACCATCATCAGGCTCACTGAGCCCCAACTCTACGCCCAAACCACTGAGCGGCCATCCGGAAGATTTTAACCAAATGATTTTCAGGCAAAATTTCCTAACTAGAAGATCTGCAGCGTGAGAAAATCCACTGCAGGGAGAACTCCTGCTGAACAACCAGGGCTAAGAAAGGTCTTTCTGGGGGACCCGCGAAGCAGGGAAATTTGGGAGTTCAGAGGGTGCATTTACACTCGCTGGGCTCACGCTAAAAGCGCACTGGCGCCTGTCCCACAGCAGCACTGACGGAGACGCGAAATGACCCGCCACAGCTCGCTCTCTCTCCCTCTCTCCCTCGCCATCCCTCTCTCCCCCTACCTCTCTCCCTGGCCATTCCCTCATTTCAATCCCTGGAGAGGAGGAGTCAGTGTGTCAGGGAACTACAGACAGTGACTCAGAGATTACCGAAAATAAAAACACCCAGTGCCCGCCGTCACGAAACCGTGGGAAGATGGGAGTAGTCCTCCTGTTGCGTAGATTTGCATTTTGTTCTCTTTGCGCATATTAATATGCAGATCATGTTGTGTTCATTAATACCCATTACGATTACCAGGCACTCCGGCAACAGGAGTGACTCATCGCAGACCGTAACCTATAGTTACAGTATAAAAAATAAGTGTATCCACTGACGCCGTTAATTTTTAAAAATCTTTGGAATTCTTTACTAATTCTTTCTAAATGCGCAGTCACTGGGGGAATATCAAGGAGGAGGAGCAGGAAACAGAGGCGGGGACAGAGGGACGGGCGGGCCTGAAGCCTGGCGTGTGGAAATTAAACGGCGGAGACTGACGATGTCATACTCGTGCTCATCGGCCTCCGGCGAATCGGTTTCGATTTCATGGCCCTGACCGTGGCTCAGACGTGACGCTGATTGAGCTTGCTTACAGGCGGTTGGCTATTGGAGAAAAGACTGAGTGCTTTCACCATCCACACCTTTCAGCCGAGGAAGGCTGAGATAGCTGCCCTCACTGCAATGAAACGTGTTCATGCACACACACACACACACACACACACACTCACACACACTCACACTATACACACACAGGCAGGCACACACACACACACACTCACATTATAAACAGACTATATACATACACACTCACACTATACACACACAGGCAGGCACACACTCTCTCTCTCACACACACACACACACACATATATATACACGCACACAGACATGCACACACACACACTGTAGCATGCAATAAGATGGCCCCTCTCACTTCCTGGGAGAAGCCAAACAGTACAGTCTCTCTGCAGAGCAGACACTACATGTGAAAGTCCAACCGCACTACAGCTAAAGGGGATGCACTATAACCTATAGCCACGGTTCAAAGAGACCACATCACAGACAGCCAATCATAGCTCAGTACTCACGGGATCAAACAGCAGCTCTATTACACTATAACATTAACACAGTTCTGAGCAGTCGTTCAACAGAAGCCACTCTGCAGCTAAATTAAAAGTTAAATAACTTACCAAGGAAAATGGCAGGAAGGACTGAACTGGATAAGCAGAACAAACACACCATGGAAGGGGAAAATAAACATGAATTTATCTTTTTTTATTATTTGGAAAGGGAATGTTTAGTAATGTTTTAAAAATGTTTATTATTTAGTATTCATTTACCCAGTCCCAGAATTATTATAGGCTGATGATAGCAAAATCTAAATTAATACCATTCTGCTGCAAATAAATATATAATAAATATTGTGTTAGCCAACAAGACACTGGCAAATGCCGGGTTGCCAGATTGTGCATTCTGTGGATGAGGCCTCTTGGTTCAACACTGATCCCAGGCCCTGGTTGTTCAAGCCTATGCTGGCACCCCACAGGGCGATGCATAATTTAGTCCAGCCCCACACAGGGTGGTTATCAAGCTGAGTGTCTACTCACTCGCTGAGCCAATCACAGGCTGCTGCAGTCTGCCTGCGCTTACTGCAAACCAATCAGGCAGCTGCAATATGCCTGCGCTGACTGACTGCGGGCCAATCAGGCAGCTGCAATCTGCCAGCGCTGACTCACCACAAGCCAATCAGGCAGCTGCAATTTGCCAGAGCTGACTCACCACAAGCCAATCAGGCAGCTGCAATTTGCCAGCGCTGACTCACCACAAGCCAATCAGGCAGCTGCAATTTGCCAGAGCTGACTCACCACAAGCCAATCAGGCAGCTGCAATATGCCAGCGCTGACTGACAGCGGGCCAATCAGACAGCTGCAATCTGTCAGAGCTGACTCACCACAAGCCAATCAGGCAGCTGCAATATGCCTGCGCTGACTGACCACGAGCCAATCAGGCAGCTGCAATATGCCAGCGCTGACTGACAGCGGGCCAATCAGACAGCTGCAATCTGCCTGCGCTGACAGAATGCGGGCCAATCAGACAGCTGCAATATGCCTGCGCTGACTGACCACGAGCCAATCAGGTGGATGCAATCTGCCAGAGCTGACTGACCACGAGCCAATCAGGCAGCTGCAATATGCCAGCGCTGACTGACAGCGGGCCAATCAGACAGCTGCAATATGCCTGCACTGACTGACTGCGAGCCAATCAGGTAGCTGCAGTCTACCTGCAAGCCAATCAGGCGGCTGCAGTCTGTCAGCATTGACTGCGAGCCAAACAAAATAAATGTGTTGCAATATCAGCCCTCCTGGACCGAAAAAAGGTGTTCTAATTGGATGCATTTATGATTATAAACATGTAATAACACAAACCACCACACTGCTTGCGCTTCTATTACTACATTATAACAATTATTGCTATTCCTACATTCATCACGGGACTGTTTCTTTAATTCACTGAGACACAGAGAAAGGAGGTCATTTTATTTACATTCAGGCAATTAGCAGAGGCTTTTACCCAGAGTGACTTACACAGTTCACATTCTCTACACACAATCCATTTACACAGCTGGATATCTTATCCTGAAGCAGCTCAGGTTAAGCGCCTTGCTCGGGGGTACAAGGACAGTGCCCCACATGGGAATCAAACCTGCAACCCTGGGAGTTGAAAGCAAGCGGTTTCCGTGACCATTATACTACACTGCCGCCCAAGATCATAAGCGAACAAGCAATACACTCAAATAATGTGCTCTGCTATCAGTACAGACAGAAATTGGCCACACTCCTCCTTACAGACATTACAGACAGCTGGCTATCAGAGGCCCGGGATTCTGACAGATGAAAGCACCACTCTAATGCTGGACCCTCATTAATTATTCATGAGTCGGGGCTCCACGGAGGGCTGGAGAACACTTTAATTGAAAGTCAGTGAAATTGTATAGGCTCTCCGGCACACTGAGAAGGTTGAATTGGAAAAGTGATCTGATGACTGGTGGGAGGTGTACCCCCCCTCCCCCCAACAACCCCCCACAACCTCCCAGCCCCACGACCCCCCCGTCTCCATCCCAACCTTCAGCACCCCCTGCATCTGCTTTCCACACCTGACCACGACATTAAGACTGGGCATCCAACAGAGTAATGACAAGCGTGTTTGTGCGTGTGTGTGTGCGTGTGTGTGTGTGTGTGTGTGTGTCTAAATGACTAAAGCTTTTTAAAACACAGTATGTGACACAGACCTGGTGTGTCTGCACAAGGCTTCAAATCACCCACCACCCTGTGGACATCCCAGAATAACCCACCATCGTGGGGACTGTAGAATAACCCACCATCGTGGGGACCCCAGAATAACCCACCATCGTGGGGACTGTAGAATAACCCACCATCGTGGGGACTGTAGAATAACCCACCACCGTGGGGACCCCAGAATAACCCACCATCGTGGGGACTGTAGAATAACCCACCACCGTGGGGACCCCAGAATAACCCACCATCGTGGGGACCCCAGAATAACCCACCATCGTGGGGACTGTAGAATAACCCACTACCTACAGAGATCCCAAAATGACCCAGCACAGTATTTCCGACAGCCAGGCAACTCTCCCCTCACACAGCAAAGAACGAGAGCAATTAGAAGGACTGGGTCTATAAAAACACAACACGCTCTCCTGTCCCTCTTGTAAAAACAGGGCTGCAAATCACAACGAATTGAATAGCCCAAAATAATGAATTCGCCAGCGGGTGGACAGGCACGAAGCCATCAAATGGCTTCAGAAACGCCCAAGATTAAGCTCCTTTTTCAGTCAACCACAGACGACCCAGTCTTGCCCCCCCCCCACCCCCCACCCCAGCGTTATCAGGGCTCTCAGTGAAAGCGTGATGTAACTGCACTGCGCAGAGAGCAGCCGTCATTAGCGCGCTACGATGGGCCTTTTTACATGACATTACATTACAGGCATTTAGCAGACGCTCTTATCCAGAGCGGCGTACAACAAGTGCATCAGTTCAAGGTGCAGAGGTGCAGAGTGAAGTAAAGATCGTAGTGCCAGAAGTGACCACATAGATCAGGACTCCAACCCTGTAGGGTAACCTGTTCAGCAAATAAACAAAACAATCCTGTCAAGTACAAAACCAGCACTGAAATCACATTTGTCTTTCACACCCGGAGCCGAAGCAGAAGAACGGCGCGTCAGGAATGCCATGGGCCCGTTCGTGGAAAATGGTTTCCTCAAAAACCTGCGGAGAGCTTCCAAGCGTCCACCAAGCGGGAAACGGAAGAGAAAAGGTCCAGAGTTCCCTTGTCCACCCCCCACAGCCCCCCCGCCCCGCCTCGCCCCGTGCTTTGAAAGGCACCGCTTTCCTGCTCTCGCAGAAAAAAAAGAAGAAAAAAAAAAACAGACGCCGATTACCGCGATCTTCGGTCTTCCGCTGGGGCGACAAACAGAGGCCGGTTGGCCCCAGACCAGAAACCGCACAAAGGCGGCACAAAGGCTGGGGACAAAGGCGTGGAAACCACAAAGTTTCACAGAAAACCTGTTGACGCAAAAACCTCTGACCTGCGCGTGGCACGCGTGTGTACAGTAACGGAGCACGACCAGAAATTCGGAAACCAGATCCCGGAAAGCGGAGAGACAGATCGTTCCCCTCCGGTCCCTAACGTGAGCTGACCGGCCTACTGGACAGGGCGTTTTACTCAGAGAAACACAAAGCCCTGGTAAACAGGTGCTTTGCCCCTCTAAACAGCTCACATCGTGCCATTACGTTAGGACACACATCAACCTCGCCTTCTAAAGGAACGAGACCACACAAACCAAGCCCGGAAAACAAACCCCAAACGCTTCCCAAACCACTGCGGAACCATCAGAGCCTGCTGGAACACAGGCGTGTGCTCAATTTCATTTGTATAGCGCTTTTTACAAAGAACTGTCACAAAGACGCTTTACAGAGTAGCAAGGCAAGAAACTGAGGAAGAATCAGAGCAAGAAACAGAGCTAAATGAGCCAATGAGATTCTGACAAACATCCTTTCAAGTACTCCTAGCATAGATTCGTCTTCACTTAGCCAACTCCATCAGGTTACATTTAAGAACTACTCTCGTTTTATTTACCATTCACTCACTTCTAATGTGTCCAGCGGGTAAATCTGAGGGAAAAAACGGAAAATATGTGTGTGTGTGTGTGTGTCTGTGTGTGCGTGTGTGTGTCTGTGTGTGTGTGTGTGTGTGTGAGACGTGCGTGTGTGTGTGTGTGTGTGTGTGTGCGTGTGTGTGTCTGTGTGTGTGTGTGTGTGTGTGTGTGTGTGAGACGTGCGTGTGTGTGTGTGTGTGTGTGTGTGTGTGTGTGTGTCTGTGTGTGTGTGTCTGTGTGTGTGTCTGTGTGTGTGTCCGTGTGTGTGTGTGTGTGTCTGTGTGTGTCCGTGTGTGTGTTGTGTGTGTGTTACGTGGCTGTTTTCATTGAAGCCTCGAGTGAAATTGCTGTCCTCCATGTCTTCCTGCCCGCATCCTGTTTACTACAGTTAGTGGCACAGAACATGAAGCACGGCCGGCGGTGTAAACAAACCGTCGCAGTGAGTTACACTCGCGCCAGGGCACAAATATCCCCGTGACGTCGCCCACGGAGACGGACGCGGGGAACCGGCGGACACGGCTGAGCGACCGCCTGAAACCGGGAAAACCGGGAAAACCCCAAACCACGTACCGCTCCAGTTTCACTCTGCTGGGCTCTGTCATTCCTCCTAGGGCTGCTTTAAGAAGGAAGGGGGGGGGGGGTTATTTAAAAAAAATTTGACAGGCAGAGAGGGAAGCCTGGCCACTGTGAGGCCTATCAGTGATGCGAGCAGAAGAAAGTCCCAACCGCCAAACTCATATTCAGCAGCCTTAAAGAGGCCGTCCGCAGTGGCGCCTACTCTCACCTCACACACAAAACATAACGGACTTTAAACCTCCAACATTTCATGCTAGCAAAAACGAAAAAGTAAAAAGATAAAGCACGCATTTGAAGGAAAAAAACAAAAACAAGTGGACAAAACTATATTTAGCACACAAGAATTTGGCAGGATGACTCCCCAAATTCAAGTTGGAGCCAGACTGACCTTTGACCTTAACTCTCAACTCCAGCTCCTCGCATTCAGGTAACTGCTGAAGAGTGGGGGCCGCCTGTCCGTCACCGCTCCTTCCCAGTGCTAGAGCACCGAACAAGGTCTGAGAGCAGTGTGAGGTTCCACACACAAGCGCGCTAGCACCAAGAGGCTCAGCACCAAGAGGCTCAGCACCAAGAGGCTAAGCACCAAGAGGCTCAGCACCAAGAGGCTAAGCACCAGGAGGCTAAGCACCAAGAGGTTAAGCACCAAGAGGCTAAGCACCAAGAGGCTAAGCACCAAGAGGCTCAGCACCAAGAGGCTAAGCACCAGGAGGCTAAGCACCAAGAGGTTAAGCACCAAGAGGCTAAGCACCAAGAGGCTAAGCACCAAGAGGCCAAGCACCAGGAGGCTAAGCACCAAGAGGCTAAGCACCAAGAGGCCAAGCACCAGGAGGCTAAGCACCAAGAGGCTAAGCACCAAGAGGCTAAGACAGACCCTCAACCACCACTGAGGAATTCTGCATCTGGTTCCAGTTCCAAAGTCGGGAATTGTTCCAGAATGTGACTGCGGCCTCATACAGGGCTGACGTTATCAAATCTCAGAAGCCAAGAGACTGAAGCTCGATGAAAGTACGGAACCTGTGCCTGAAGTGGGCGTGCGTGTGTGTGTGTGTGTGGGGGAGGGTTGTGTGTCACATCTCTTCTCAGCATTCAGAATACCAACGCTCTCTCCTCCAAAGCCAAGAGGCCTCTCATCCCTCTCTTCTCTGTTCTACCTGCACCCTTCCATTTTCTTCAGGGATTTCACTTCACTTTATGTCAAATAAAAAATAAAAACAAAAATACCTTTCTGTTGAATTCCTGTCCCCGCCCCCGCCCCCTGTCTCCACGGGTGCAGGTAAACAATCTCTTCCATCGCGGCACTCTTGAGTATTCATGAGCTGCCAGGCCCCGAAATGTTTTTGATGTCGAGCTGCAACTGAATTGCAATTAATTCTGCATAGACAATGATTACAATCAGACTGAGAAGAGTCTGCCTAACGATCTCACTGCTTAGTGAATATTCATAAACACCTGCATTCACCTCAGCTTTTCAGATTAAAAACTGCCGAGGGCAGAAATTTGGGAATAATACACCAAAGGAAGCTTGTGTGTCAACAGATTGCAAACAGATACATTTGCTCCTAAAATTTGACAAATGCGGGATATATTGAATAAAATTTAAAGGACGCGAGCACATAATTGTTAGACAGCAATTATTTTAAAGTAAGACCATGTCTCTCTCATGAAAAAATAAACGAAACATCAGGACAACGATAAATCGTGACGTGAACAACACTTGCGAGAATTTAAAAGGATTCGCTCTAAACTGTTTTTTCCTGTGGGTGAGTCAATTATTCCCATTATCACCTAGCAACAACAATTTAGCAAAAAAAATGCAGCCAATCCCTGAACACGTGCCCAAATTTTTTAATTTAGCATGGGAGCGCCGCAGACTCCGAGCGGGAGCCAACCACAGCAGTGCACTCTGGGTAAGGAAGCTGCCATACAGCTTGTGCGGTTTCCACAGCGAATGGGGCGAGACCCAGGCGAACGGAAAACAGCTCCACGGTCCTGTGATCGACAGAAACCACACGTCCGACCAATCCCACACATCCGCAAGTCCAACAGGATCCCAATTCAGGAAGACCATGTGGAAAGAGACCAAGCGGCAAGTCCGTCCGAATCATTTCCAAGCGGCAAGTCTGCAGGAAGGGGCACCACGGTTAAGCGGCTAGTTTTCAATTAGAGCCTGCCGACCCAGCCGACCGTGCGCACGAACTCCACATCCTCCCCTCCCCTCACACGCAAAGTCTTTATTCACCAGCCAACCCGCGGCCTGCGGGTATTTATACTTTACACAGCCCACAAACGGCCCGCTCAAACACAAACCACACGAGCCCAGGAGGCCGTCTCCCCCGTTCGAGAAAAGACGGGGATCGTTTCTGCGAAACCTAACGGTCCGGCGGGTTCCCTGGAAGTGCTCCACCTCAAGTGATTGGTCTGCCCGCAGTGGACGCTCTCAGGAGGACGAGCGGCGTAATGAAATTGCGCTCAAGAGTCTCTCACGCGCGCCAGTAAATCAGGGGACTGACCACAGGGAAGGTCTACAAACTCTCCGCTAATGAGATTATCCTTAACTGCTTCTTCTTTTCTTTTTTTTTTTTTTTTTGTTAAAGCACAGACTGTCTCGCTTTAATCAACAGTAAAGAGGGAAGAAAAAAAAGCTCTCCACCGTTTCCTTCACTCCTCCTTCAGATCCGACCCAAATTTTTTTTTTCGCAAAAAATTCCAGGCGCAAAAACTGCAGGGCGGACATTACGCAAGACGACATCGTTTCAGAGACTCCGGGGGGGAAAAAAATCAAAATGACAGGCTCAATGTTCGGGATCGCACACAAGAATAATTAATTCATTAACGAAGGAAGCGCAGTTCCAGGGGAAATGGCACCCTGCTGTAATCTTGAGGAAACATTCTAAACCTATTAAAAGGACACACATCCCTATCATTATGCTTTTTTGCTTATTTAATAAAACATTTTCATCGTTGGATTGAACGCTAATCTCAAAACACTGCTGCCACTTGGGATACTGG
Organism: Anguilla pacifica; assembly: GCA_039654925.1. Lineage (NCBI taxonomy): Eukaryota > Metazoa > Chordata > Actinopteri > Anguilliformes > Anguillidae > Anguilla > Anguilla pacifica. The sequence goes on from CM077297.1 coordinate 27,748,378, forward strand.
CCATAGCAACAGGGTTGCCATTATTCCATCAAGGACCCCCCTTTACTGCCCATCAGGACCGAGCCGAAACGAGCTGGAGGGTGAAATGGACCGCCAACGACGTACGTCAACACGCAGAGGCCCTAAAACCTCATCTTTGAAAAATTAAATACATTGAATTTACTCCCTTTTGATTGCTCTCGATATTGCAGCTCGGGGAGGGGGGGGGGGTAAAACGATAAAACAGCAGTACAGCCGAACACCTCCCCTTCCTGAGGCCTCGGTGAGCCTCCCCTCAGACGTTAAAACTGTCGAGAGCTCTCGGCGCACGCCAATTAAGCCCAGGAACGAGCGCGAGGAACCGAAACGCCGCCAGCCTGCAGATATCTGCCCTCGCTGACGGAGAAAATCATCACCCGTGTCAATAAGTTAATAAAAGACCCCACCAAGCGGTCTACCTGAGGCAGGTATCAGAACCTCGGCCAAAGGAATGACAGGGCTCGACATATTTTTGGTTTTGCAGCCTGCAGTTAATCATAAAACCGTCAGAAAAATAACTTCTTCCTCAAAGATTCAGTCTCCTGCCGTTCCGCGTTCCAGCCCACGAGGGCTGCTGTGCTTCCAGCAGGTAAATCGCCAGTTTCAGTAATTTACTGACCACTTTCAGGATACCGTAATTGTATTAATTACTCTCTCACGGTTGGTGTGTGAAAGAGCAATTAATACAATTTTACAGTTTTTTTTATCCTTCACATATGTTCACTGCTGTTAACTGTAAGGGCTTAATACTGAGTACAAAGAAAGCAGGAATCCCACCAATTAATCACCACAACTGCGTCGATTACTCCTTCACAATGGAGTGAAAAAGATGGGAAACTAGTCGGACAGAGATCAACTTTCTTTTACAGCACAGGCACGTGAATTTTGGTGAGGCACAGTAAGTTTTAATATATAATTTAATATATTTAGTTGAACAAAGCAAGAAAAAATATATCAATAAACAAATACAATAATTATTATTTCAACAACCATAATAGTAGAAATAATAATAATAATAATAATAATAATAATAATAGTAATAATAATAATAATAATAAATGTTTTGTATGCAGTATGTTTATGACTGCTACTATTGGCAATACAGCTCCAGGGCTGCAGGTTTGACCCCCAGCCGAAGCCCACCCAGCAGTTGCTGTCCTGAGCCTGAAGCGCCACAGTAACCCCCCCCACCCCCCCCGTCGTGTGAATGGGCCCCGCGCGGGGAGAACTCAGGCTGCCCGCGTCGCTCTGGAAAAGAGCAGCAGCTCAGGGCCTGAATGTGATGCAAACGTCTCTGTGGGGGGGGGCGGGGGGCTCTAACCGGTTACAGACACCACAAAAGGGCACGACGTGGGCTGGGAGCGCCGTTTCCGTCTCTGGCTTCAATCCCAAGGACATGAAACATTTTACAGGGGGACTAATTGAGTGAACCCGCACTGGTGTGTAGCCTACAGCTAATTAACTCAGCCGGGGTAATTGGTGGAAACAAAAGCCCGCGCGCATACCAGACCCCCAGGAAACAAGCTGCCCGCCGCCCCCCCCCCCCCAGTCTGGAGTCTGACGGTGGTTAAAAACAATGCCGAAAGTACTCCAGCACTGGCGCGTCTTTCCCAAGGTGCTCTGCCATTGTTTATAAGCAGGAAGTGCACGGGCATGCTGGGTAATTGGAACCACACTGTTTGAGTGCGGCCAAACTGGCTTAAATAAATCCCAGTCTGCGGCCGATCACACGCCACGCTGGGCCCCCGGCACATTAACACAGCGCCCCGCGCCCCCCGTCCCCGCGCCCCCCGTCCCCATGCCCCCCGTCCCCATGCCCCCCGTCCCCGCGCCCCCCGTCCCCGCGCCCCCCGTCCCCATGCCCCCCGTCCCCGCGCCCCCCGTCCCTGCGCCCCCCGTTTAAGGTCGCCCCGGTTCGCTCCCGGCTCCAGGAGAAACAGACGGCAGACGCTGTGCCCCGCGCATCGCCGTCCCGCCGCCAGCCCGAAAATCAACAAGCTTCCTCTTCATAATCCATCACAGGGCTCTCAGCTTCCGCCATAAACACAGCCCCGTGTGGGACTTAAAAGCCACGCACTCAGCAGAACTGGGAAGGGAGGGTGGGGTGCGGTGGGGTGCGGTGGGGTGGGGTGGGGTGGGGGGCACACCTGTGAAACTGCAGCTACAGCCCACCTAAACCTGAAGAGGCGTCCTGTCATCTCACCTAAACAAATAATTTACCAATATACTTTTTTTCTTTGTTAAACTAAAATGAAAAATATTTGGGTTTTTTTGTGTCACAAAGTAGACTACTAAACATGCACTGTACTCAAATACCAAATAAATAAATAAATAAATAAATAAATAAATAAATAAATAAATAAATTTTCAGACAGCTGGACAGATCCAGTTTGTCCAAACCTTCAAGGGCACACCAAGCCACTGTGCCTTCTGAATGACCAAACCCCATCACCCAATAACCCCGCCTCCGAGGCGCTTCTCTCACAGACGACCCTCATGAGACGGCCCCCTCGTGTGCGTACGCTGGCGACAGGACGGCCAGCCACATGCCCCGAAAAGGACAAAAATAAACAAACAAAAAAGTACCTACCTGACCGCCCATAGATTCACCAGTTCACAGCAGCAGCAGCAGCAGCAGCAGCGCATGCAGCAGCGCATGCAGCAGCCACGCAGTCCCAGACTCTGCAGCGCTGCGCGTTGCCGCCGCGTTCGGAGGAGGAGTCTCTGACCGCGCGGGGTACGGACCAGCCCCTACGCTTCGGCTACGCGGCGGGGCGACGCCATTGGTCTGTCTGTCGGGGATGACTTCACTTAACCCCCGGCTCACCGGCCTGCCGGCGGCGGCGGCCCGAGGGAGTTGGTCACGGCGCTGACGCCGATAAAGCACTCAGAGATTTATGGGAAGCGCAGAAAGCGCACGTGGACCCGAGCGTGCCCGTGAAACGCGGTGGGAGACACGACGGCACATTAGACAGCCGTGAGATTAATAATACATACGCATGCGTTAATGAGCGCGAGTGATCGGGGGGCTTGGGCTGGGGGTGCTGGTGGGAGGGGGGGGGGTGGGTTGATAGGGGGTTCGGGGGTACCCAAGAGAATTGAGAATGGGAATCGCATATCAACAACAAAAAGCATAATGAATGAATGCATTTTATGGAACATAATGTCATGTATTTGGCCTCCAGGTTGATCTCAGCTCTCTGTCTGCAGTGAGGACAAAGGTGTGGGGGAATTGGAGAGAAGAAGTTCAGACACCTGGTCAAAATCCAGTGCCTACAACCTACATCTGCTTGTGCAGGGACTGTGGTCTCCAACTTTTCCGAAAAACTGCAAACCGACAAGGATAAACACACTCGACTGGGCACTCTCCACATTTCAGTCCAGTACATTTTACACGCGCAAGACAAGAACTAAGAGGACAATCACCTCCAGACACTTTTACACACAACAGGGATCAAGCAGAACAGAAACTCAAAACTGCCTTTTCTTTCATTAGCAGTTATGAACACTATGGAATCACACTGTCACAGTCTGTAGATCTCTAATTATATATATATACAGAATGTATAATTCATTTTCAGCAACAGCAGTGGACACGCTCTCTTGAAACAGGGAGGACATTTTGGGGAAATCCTTTATCTCCAACCCTGACATACACTGCCCTCTGCAGGATACAGGCACACACTACATCTTCAGCCAAACTTGCAGTCTCCACAGTTCATCCATGTTACATCCCTCATGTACTGGACCGTTCCAGCACCTTATTTTTCTTAAGGTCTGCCCCTTATGCCAGCTCAAGAGAAGTCTTCTGAGTTCAGAGTAGTTTAAGGAATCCCTTCTGAGTGTACTGAACAGTGCAATGGCTGCAGCAGATGGGTTTTTAATGGGACCTCAGAATTCTCTCCTCACCAGAGAAATACAGGAGCCCGTGTGGGTCATTCTTCACTGATCGAGAACACACATGCAAGGGCGCGCGCACACACACACACACACATATGCATACAGACACACATGTATACGTACACGCACGCACACAAAAACACATACAGACACACACATACACGTACACAAACGCGCACACAAACTCTCCCCTACACACACATACACAAACACACACACATATGCATACAGACACACACACGCACACACACACACAAACACATAGACACACACAAACACATACAGACACACACATACACGTACACACACGCATATGCGCACGCATTTATGCACGCACGCACACACACACAGACAGTGACACATGTATGTACACACACACACACACACACACACACACATACACTCCATTCGAATTTAGAGTGCCTGCCTCGACAATCACCAGACCAGCTCTCTGAACCCATTAAATCTGAATGAAAACACAAGGCAGGGAATCTCAGAGAGGTTTTCCTTTCCGTTTCCCCCCCCAAGAGAGCTCCTCCTATTGGACCAAAGACACTGACCAATCACTGCAATGGTAGTGCGTGCCATTCAAATTTATTACACAATCCAGCAGATCAATCATCTTTAATGCAAGTGAAAGGGGAGTGGTCGAAAAAGCAATGATGTGTATGAACAAAAATGCAGAAAAGCTCTTGCCGAACAAACTTGCAATCCGTAACGCCGTTTGGTCTGGGTCAAAAATTAACTTCTGATTATTTCAACCATAACGACACTTTAGAAATCACTCAACATTAAAAATACGCCCAGGTAAAAAGCATTTTTGGCTAGACAAGTAGACAAGGCGATATATCGCCCACCCAAACACACAATACCAATCATCTCACATCCAAAACAGACAACAGATGAAATCCAGCCTGACAATTCAACAGCACATAATGCAGTAAAAAGCACATGAGCTATTAGGAACCTTTAGCAGAGCGCATATGAGGTCTTAGGAACATTTATGAAGCACACATGAATGAAGCGGGGTCTACAGAAGCACTGACGTTAGCAATTTCCTGAGCTGGTCAATGCTGTCGAAGATATACAACCACCAATCAAACTGCAGAATATTTTTGCACAACTAATCACACAAACTGTAACAGCACTGGGCAGGACGTTGGCACAGAGTACTCAGTGTTGGTATAAAGTACACACAGTGTTGGTATAGAGTACTCAGTGTTGGTATAAAGTACACATGGTGTTGGTATAAAGTACTCAGTGTTTGTATGGAGAGTACTCATGGTGTTTGTATAAAGTACTCATAGTGTTGGTATAGAGTACACACAGTGTTGGTATACAGTACTCACAGTGTTGGTATAGTTGATATAAAGTACTCAGTGTTGGTACAGAGAGTACTAAGTGTTTGTATGGAGAGTACTCACAGTGTTGGTATAAAGTACTCACAGTGTTGGTACACAGTGCCGGTATACAGTACTCACAGTGTTGGTATAGAGTACTCAGTGTTGGTATACAGTATTCACAGTGTTGGTACACAGTGCCGGTATACAGTACTCACAGTGTTGGTATAGAGTACTCACAGTGTTGGTACACAGTGCCGGTATACAGTACTCACAGTGTTGGTATAGAGTACTCAGTGTTGGTATACAGTACTCACAGTGTTGGTACACAGTACTCACAGTGTTCGTATACAGTACACATAGGGTTCGTATACAGTACACATAGTGTTCGTATACAGTACTCACAGTGTTGGTATAGAGTACTCACAGTGTCGGTATAGAGTACACACAGTGTTGGTATACAGTACTCACAGTGTTGGTACACAGTGTTGGTATACAGCACTCACAGTGTTGGTATAGATACTCATAGTGTTGGTATACAGCACTCACAGTGTTGGTACACAGTGTTGGTATACAGCACTCACAGTGTTGGTATAGATACTCATAGTGTTGGTATACAGCACTCACAGTGTTGGTACACAGTGTTGGTATACAGCACTCACAGTGTTGGTATAGATACTCACAGTGTTGGTATACAGCACTCACAGTGTTGGTACACAGTGTTGGTATAAAGTACTCACCGTGTTGGCCAGCTCCAGGTAGTTCCCCCCCAGCGGGGCAAAGCGGGCCCCAGACTGGGACACCAGTTTTTGGAGGACAGCCTGTGGCTCCAGGCCCGCCCCCCGCTGTTCCAGAAGCTTCTGCAGGGTGGGCTGAGGAGGCTGTGTCTGGGACGACTGCGCAGGCTGCGCATGCTGCTGCAGGTCTGGGCTCTGCAGGTCTCGAGCGCCAGAGTCATACTCCCAGCTCTCCCGCGCCCCCGACAGGGCACCTGTGGAACAGCAGGAGAGAGAGCTGAGCCAAACTCTCTCACAGTCACATACAGATACACATGTACTCACACACACACTTGAACACATATACACACACATAAGTGTACACACACACACACACATAGATATACACAGTCACACCCACACATACAAAAAACATACACAAAAGGCACGTACACACACCGGCACATACACACACTCACATGAACAACAAACCTGTTGAGAAGGGACTCTACAGAGGACATGACCCCACCCCTCAGCAGTCAGGAGCTAATCCTTTGGGCCAGTGATGTGATGTGTATGCATTCTGGAATGCAGTCTCTGCAACTTTCATTTATACCACTTTATAATGCACTTGTACTGCCACCTAGTGACACATGGATTTATCTACCAAGATCTCAGTCCATTAAAAAGAAGACCGTCTTTAAATCATTGAGCTTCTGGTATAAAAATTTGCTATAAAAATATGGTATAAAAATTTGTCGGTTTATAGAAACCGAGTTTCTCTAAAGTGACAGGACTGCGCCATAAGCACATGGATACGCCCTCTGTCATCCGGTTTAAATGACTGTAGGGGGTACGGAGACGGCCCTTATGAAGGTATCTCAAGAGCAAGCACACAGGGTCGTGAGGGGGCAGATGCCTGGGCCTCACAAATATGAATCAAAAGGCCGCGATGACCTCAGAGCTGGTGCATGTGTCTAGACTCCGCCCCCCACCCACGAGGCCCAGCTGTGCTCCGCCCCCCCCGCTCACCAAGGCTGTTCTCGCTGCTGGTTGGCCAGGAGGCCACGCGGTCCCGGAGCTTCCTCCGGCCCGAGTGGTCGGAGAGGAGCGAGAGCGCGCCCTCCTCCTTGCGGATCTCGCTCAGCAGCTGAATTCGGCAGCGGGCGAAGTCCTCGAAGGAGATCCTGCCCCGCTCGTCGGCCCCCAGCTGGTCCATGATCTCAGCCACCGACTCCTCCATGTTGAGCTGCCGACACACCATCAGCAGGTCGTTCCTGTAAGGGAGGGGGGCCAGGAGAGAGTGTGTGTGAAAAGAGCGAGTCTGCACATGTAAACCTTTTTTTATCCTGGGGGGGGGGGGGGGGGGCAATGATTGTCCTTTTTTTGGGGGGGGGGGGGGGGGAAGGCTGGAAGTCAAGGTCCCCCAATCCAAAAATCATGACAACGTGCAACAGTAAACCGTTTTGGCAAATGAGCCAACTGCTGAGTGGCAGCCTGTCACAGGTACAAACAAGAATCAAGGAACACCAAGAAACAGCCTTTTCACCTCCCCCCCCCCTTTATAAATAATATGAAGCAAACCCCAGTCCTCCCAAAACATACACTTAAGCAGACCCCCAAAACATACCCTTAAGCAGACTCCCCCAAACATACTCTTAAGCAGACCCCCTCAAACATACATTGAAGACACCCCCAAAAATACGCTGAAGCAGACCCTCCCCCAAAAACATACACTGAAGCAGACCCTCCCCCAAAAACATACACTGAAGCAGACCCTCCCCCAAAAACATACATTGAAGCAGACCATCCACCAAAACGTAGACTGAAGCAGACCCTTGAGGGCCATTTCCTTTGTTGATTTGACAGTGGAGACCTGAAGCAGAAACCCTGCACACTGTGTCCCTCTGGAAGAACCCAGAAGGCATTCAGGACTGAAATGTCAACAAGCCTTGTTTTTCCTTTTCTGACTTTTTCAGAAAAAAATAATAATAATACTTTGTGGACGGGCTGCTGAGTCAGGAAGTAAACACTCAAAGATGAGCTAAACAATCCACTCTCTGTGATGTGGGGAAAACCAGGACACATCACAACACAACGCAAGGGAAGTGGGTCACAGCCATAGGCGTAGATTTCGGGGGGGATGCAGGCGATACGTATAATATTTACAACACGTGCATTTGTCCCCCCCAATAAAAACATGAAAGAAATATTTCCACCATAAATTGATGCAGAAAAGGCACAAATTGGGGCATAAAAATTCACCAGAATGCAGAATGCTGTATGTATCCATGTATTTATGTAAGGCCGCAAAGCAAAGCTGTGGAAACAAATTTCCCCTGAGGGACAATAAAGTATTGTATTGTATTGTATTGAAATGAAGTGTTTGACGCTCAAAATTTCCTGGGGGAGGACACCCAGACCCCCCTGCTTAATGTGTCCCCCCAATGTTCAAACGAAACCTACGCCACTGGTCACAGCACTACTGATTCAAAACGTCGTCTTATTTCCATGTCAACAGCAGAGACTCAAGGGCAGACAGGACAATATTTATGCCAAGATATGCCCATCTGATTGTGTGGCAGTCATCATTACAGAAGCAAGCAGTAAGATGCAGGCACATGCTCATTACTGAGGCTAAATCAACTAGCCATACAACTCAGTCAATTAAGGTTCACACTCACTGATTTTGTTTTTGAGTAGCAATTCTGTTGAACAACTCTTCCATAAGCACTATACAGATATTTATATAAATACTTATGTCAATAACTGCCTGTACTAGTAGTGTTTATAAAGGAGTTATTTGGCTTTTATGAAGGTCAGTTTAGAGGAAGTATCACCATTTGTAAAGGTAACATTATTTAATGAATCGAAAAATATTTACAATTCAAGGGACAACAAGGGTATGTAAAAAAATAAATAGCTGAAGTGAACAACTAAATAAAACAATGAAACAACAAAGATAATGTTGAGGTTTAAAAATGCTTTTAAATTGAACTGCTTGTTTACCCAATATCTAAAATGGCAATGCCGGGTATCACACGTAAATCTGTTTTGGCAAAAAGTTTACACTACAAAAAATCCCTACAAACTCAACTGTCAGCAACTTCGAGGATATTGAATATGCCTGTAGACTGATACTCCGGGTGACCTTGGCCAGCCTTAAGCGCTCTGGCTTTCAGAACCGATACTTAGTTAAAGAAGTTGATAAAATTCACATTGGTGTACGGTAATGATACAAATAATAAATAAATAAATAAATAAATAAATAAATAAATAAATAAATAAATAAATAAAGTTACAGCATTATCAAACTAATGTAGTACATGCATTAAACTGAAAACTCATTTTAGAGTGCTGATGAGTTTTGGTTCTCCGCAAGATTTTAAAAGTCACGAATATTCCAGGAGCTGCACGTTAGCCATCGCGCACCATGGCGAAATAACTGAATTAGTGCATTTATGGCTAAACGCATGCTCTGGTTTTGGTACGCTAGGCTACAAATATGTGGAAATAATGCCAGAAACGTCCTGTGATTTATTTAAGCATTTAGCTAGCTGTTAGCCAAGTTAGCTAATGAATCACAGTAACGAAAACAATCTGTGGAAGACATGTGGCTTATCCAGTTAATTATATATAAATTAAGTAGCTAATAACGATATATTTCTGACAGTTTCTGTTTGTGGTAGTAGTATTTTCACCTAATACAAAGGCATTCCGTGTTGTTGTAGTTAGCCAAATACCCATCATGTATTCGCCAAATGTTGATGTAGCTAACTGTAACATTATTTAAGTTCGCAGTACTGTGCTAAATTCTTGCGACATTTCCGCCGTCATCAGATTGGGGTCGTCAAAATGAATGATTGCCTCTCCAAAACTATGCATTGTGCGCAACATTTTTGGCAATCACAAAGAATTGTCATCTTTTTATTTCCACTTAACCCCTTATGAAAAACTGGCGATACTCGAAAACTCCAGGGCTGGGTCCAAATGTAACGGTGTCGAAGTTTGCGCAAACTTCTGGCAGACATGAACATTGCATTTGATTTAGCAGCTAATTAGCTAGCTTAGCTTGTTTGCAAACAGTGTATCGCAATTATTTCGAATCAGGGTCAACTAGCAAGCTAACCGAATAGTTGTGTTACCGTTTCACTTTTTGGAAGGCTTCCTCGCACTTTTTTCTCATTAAGCATTTGTGAGCGTTACCTGCTGATGTATCCGTCTCCGTCCCCGTCGCACGTCTGAAACAACCGCCTCATTCTCTCCTCTTCGCCGGTGCTAGATGTGTCACTGCTGCCGCTACTAACACTCACCTCCACCGCGGCCGCCGCCATGATCTCCCCAAAAATGCAAACTGCTCCTACCCGCACTTATGTTCCTCTGAAGTCTGTGGTCTCCGAAAACTAACTGTTGCGCTATCAGATAGTCATTCCTCCCCGGGCCATTGGCTGTTTACGGTGCAAATGAAAGTATGGGCACTTTAATCCAAGAGCACGCAACGGGTGCATATTTCAATCCTAAAACCTGGGAGGGAGCGTTGCCTGTGCGGATCCCTAGTAAACTGTTGATGGAATGGAAGTGGGCTGGTCCGCAGCTGCCTGGGATCCTAAGCTTTCTGCCAGCTCTCGTTTTTCCCACCCTCTCTCTTTTTAAAAAAAACCCTAACTGCAAGATTTGCGCCTGTTCATAAATAGCTACAGTTCAAAAGCGGTACATTTGCGCAGAGCGCACGAAAAAACTTCGCATGTTAACTCCTATTTTTTGACTACGGATGCATCTGTGAGTCATTAATTCGCAGTGTGCGCGAGTCCGACTGCTCAACTCATTCGTCGACTAAAGTAGGCTACGGTGGTGCCTCCGCAGCAATCTCTGAAAAATTGATCGGAAGAAAGATGAGCAGCCGGTTAATGTTTATGATCGACTAGCCTACATCAGCACGTAGGGAGGACGCTATTGAAGCATCCATGTAGACGTTGTTACGGTTACGATGCAATCCTACACGTGAGTTGAAGGTGAAGATTAAAGGTGTTAATCAACTCAGATATTAGTGTAAAAACTTCTTTAAAAACATCTTTAAAAAGTCATTTTCTTTCTCTATCCATTGTAAACTCGCTTCAGAGTAGTTGGTAGTGGGCCTACTCTGATGGGTAGGCTTCCTGTGCATGTTTCATTATAACTATTATTAATGCAATCTGCAACAACTTTTGTCTTATTTTACTGTATTAATGTGTGCCGGTCGCCTTGTATGTGAAAGGGAGTATGGCTTGTGACGCAAGACACATTTCAGAGAACTCTGATAATAAAGTATAATCTAATCTAATCTAGTTAGGCTACATAATCAACAGAAATATCTTCATCAAGGACTAGAGCTGTTCCAATGCATCATTCAGAAATACCAGGTTTGTCTGTCAGGTCACTATTCTTTTTCAGAGATTTATTATGTATTGCGATACCACCAGTATAACCTGGCAGTAGCTCCTGCAGCTCATTTCCACTGCTAAGGATTTTGAGGTATTTGTGAAATGCACGCGTAGGACATAGCCAACGGCTGAAAAGAGTAGATCTTGGCATGATGGTGTTGCCAACTGGAGAAAACAAATACATTATTGATTCCAAGGAATCCTATTACTAAAACGGGTCTATCTGTTGATTACTGAGGCCAGTTTTTCTTCACGGGCTTGTGAAAATGCATCCATTTTGTTTCGCTCCTGCAGAGAGTTCCAATATCCAATGTGGCCTAACGCATACAGAGCAGCAAAGAGTGGTCCAGTCAATCGGGTGAGATTTGCAACCCCACTGGGTGTTATTTTGGGTCATCAAAAACATTTGTCCATCAAATAGAAATGTTTTAACAAACCTGCTTTGCAACCAATGTTTAGGTCTACAGCCACATTGCTAAAAATGGGGGGGGGGGGGGGGGGCAGAACCGCGTAATGAAACAATATTGTTGCATAGCTTTTAAATTCTGATGGTGGTTTTTGGAACTTAATTTAAAGTTAAGTAAACACAGGAGGCAAAATAAAAATGCTAGCCAAACATTACAAGAGCTACCATCAAAAGTAGTAAATGATTAAGAGCAAGTGAAAGTGGACCATGACAGATGTTAAGAAGTCCCCAAGAAATATATCATGTGACTTTGATCCTTCATATCAAGGTGATAGTTTAAGTGCAACACAAAAGTTTTAGAAGATCAAGATAGAAGGATATCTTATTAAATGATCGCAGAATATTTGAAAGTCCATACCATACCTGTGTAATGTTCCTCACATTTTTTAATATCACATGTTTTTCAAATTACAAGATGGCAGAAACTAAGAATGTGACTTTAGTTTGAATGTTGGGGGGTTGAAATGCACAGAGCCCAAAAACTGCAACTCTCTAGGGGGGCGTCCGGGGAATGTCCCCCCTTTAGAAATGTTTTAAAAACAATTGTGAAATATAATTTCTGGTGATTTCTTAGGGAAAAATACCTCAGACTACTCATCAGTATATACCAATCAGAAAATGAAATCCCCATCTTTCAGTGACAACAAAATTATTATCGAAATGTATGAGTGGGTGGGGCAAACAACTATTTTTTTCCTAGCAAACACAGAAAAATAGAATATTGAGGGGCTGTAACCCCCTGTCCCCCCATAAATGACTCCCTTGGCAGAAACACATAATCAGTTGTCTTTCATCAATAAAACATACTCCTAGCTCTAACATGATATTCCATAAAGTAAATAGCTTGTGACTGACTACCTGTTGTTCTATGGTCTGGAAAGGGGGATTTCATTTGTGCCTATTTGTCACCATGGACAGCCATCTTGCTGCACGCCGCACGGTTCAGCTAGTTGATCTCTTCTAGATGCAACCCTACCGGCTTTGGCTAACTCCCCTCTGAGTTTCCATGGTTACCCAGAAAACCGTTCAGAAAGCTTGTGGCCAGTTGCCAGGTGGGCTTCTTGTGAGCAGTGCTTACTGCGTTTGCTTCAAGAAAACAAATTACGTGACTGCCAAGTGATTCTGCGCCGGTAGAATTTGTGTTTCTTGTGCTCCACGCACGACACATGGGATCGCATGTGTGCTCATCAGCAAATTAAATCCAGTGTTAGCTGAATGGAGGGGGCTGTCTTGTGCATGAGAAATGACCTCCAAGGATCAATATAGCAACACATGCAATGACCAGCGTTGTATAAATTAAGCGCCCTGCATAGATTGCCTCTGGCCTCGAACGGAGGAGAGATGGCTTCATAGGCCTGTGGCTAAATCTAATTAGCTAAACTTGTCTTCTTTTAAATCTCATTTAAGAACCTTTTTTTAAACTTACCATTAACCTTATGTAACAATTTCACCTGTGGTATTTTTTATTCTATATTTTTTGTCTTTATTATTATTATTATTATTATTATTATTATTATTATTATTATTATTCACTGAACAGACACTTCAGTAAAAATCGTTCCAGTCAGTACAGTTATAGTTGACCATACAGGTTCTAGTTGACTATACAGTTTTTCAACATGCTGAAATGGGCTTGCCAAAATGTTGCTTTCTGATATCACCGAGAACAGCATAGATAATTGATACTCAGCCAGTAATTGAGATGTATATGCAAGAAAAGAATCTGTGAATAGAACACACTTTTTATGAAGATGAGCGCAATTCATCAGATGATTTTGCTGGTCTGTAAGTCTGTACAGTGTTTGCATATTAAATTCAGACTCGTAGAAGCCTCAATTTGAAACACAATTCCTAGCTCATTCACACATTGCATTCTCTAGTCTTGCCAACAAAACGTGCTGGCTGTGATTTGTGAATGAGTTGTATGTGTAGTTTCTGAATAGCTAGCATTTATAGTGCAACCTGTTCTCAGCAACTTCAGTTGATAAGATCCAACATGCATTCAGTTGTTTTGGTGGGCGGTCTGCTCACACAGTACCTTACAAATGAACCAGGCCATTGGAGGCAGGCACTTTACTAATATACTGGATTGTTTTTGAGTTGAACTTCTTTATTTAACAGCTCGCATCTTTGTTACGCTCCTGTGTTACTCCACAGTTCATGGCTGAGGAGACCTAGTGTGTGACCTTTTCAAGGTCGGGAAAGGATGCAGACACAAGGCACTTTGTTCTTTTTCCTCCTTGATTTTATTCAGTCCTGACATTTCTGTGATTGAGTGGCTATGTCTTTCAACTTGGATATTCATTCTGTTGGATAGTTCAGTTAATTGAAACCTAACTGAGAAATATGTGCATGTGTAGGTCTATCAGACATACCTTTTTTTGGGGAGTATTATAAAAAGAACTAAATTTGTTTCTGACTTTTTAAGTGGTTGAATCTCATGATCACAAACGCGAAAAACAGCTAGCTAATTAAACAGCTGCAGATTCAGAATTACATAATTCTTCCCAGATAGCAAACAAACTTGAATAATCACTGAATCTTTCAGGAGAGAGAGAGAAGAAAAGAGGGAGAGAGTGTGTGTGTGTGTGTGCAGAAGCAGAGACAGAGAGATAGATCCAACATTAATTTGTTCTCTGAATTGATTTTGAGCTCAGAAGAAAATCGTGTACGGGAATATGGAATTGTGGATTTATTGCTGATTTGATTTTATGTAAATGATTTTACTTTACTTAATCTTCCACCAATATTGACTATACTGTATATTATACACATATAATATTAAATATGTTTATTTTGATTTCAATTAGCATTTATGTGCCATTGCATTTTCTGAAATGATTTGCCAATCCTGTTAAGCACAGGAAGAACTATGATGCACATATTTGCTGAATCTTTGCCAGATGAATATTCAGTACACACAATAATGTAGATTATCTGAAAAATGAAATGAAAAACTATAACAGGCATAAATACAGCAATAAATTCATTTTAAATGGCCCATGGACTGAATTTATATGTGGTAATATTTTTTTTTAGGTTTCCTCCGAATCTGTATTATATTGTTTAAATAAATTATTTCTGGGGTAGACTTGTCCTTTGCCCTTGACTGGAGCATAGCACAAATATATTTGGATTTTTTTTTTTTTTTGTTTATTATCTCAGGACTATATATCTTAAGTGCATCAGAAAATACAATGTAATGTGATGTATTGTACAGTGCCCTGAAGTATTTGTAAAAGTATTTGCCCCTTTCCTGATTTAGGTTACTGCATATTTGCCACACTGAATGGTTTCAGATCTTTCAGACAAAATGTAATATTGGACAAAGGAAATCAGGAAGGGGGAAAATATTTTTTCATGGCATTATAGCTGCAAATGGTGAATGTGCGCTTGTTTTTATGGGAACATTAAAACATTTAAATTTAAATCTTAGTACAAATATTTTTCAAAAATTCTTGTGGGCATACGAGGACCCTCTGCTTTTGAAACTGTTGCAACTGCCACAGCACGCCCTAGCTATTCAAACACAGTGCTGACATATGCGGCTGACCTGTACAATGGAAAAGCAAAATTGTCTTTTGACAAGTAAAAAGTAAATACGTAGACTGTATTTATGGGCATTTCAAAGTTTTTGGTTATTTCACATTGTAATAAAAATATTGTCCTTTTTTGCAGCAAATTAAGGATGTGCTCGTTACCCAAGAGTGTGAGGCTGCTAAACAAATGCATGCGGTGCACATAAATTATAGCAGTGCCTAAACATTACATTTCTCGCTGCACATTTTAGGATGGGGCAGAAAAAACATAGACCCAGGAAAACATAGACATAGGAAAAAGGGTTAAGCGCTCTAATAGCTAAACTGGTTTAAGTCAGAGATACTTTGATGAAAAGCTGTACTGTCCCCAGTTAAGTGAAAGTTTATACACTTGTCTGTGATTGGCTATTCGTGACAGAGAGGCGGGAGAATAGCACATGACGTCAGTTTCGAGTTCCTGCTTTTTAAACCGAGAAACCGAGAGAAAACACTGAACGGAGTATCGCCTGGTCAGTACACAAAAAGGTTACCGGTCTTCTGAAAAATATATTATTTTTTTCCATTCCAGATTATCGCCGTACATATGCCACTTTGTTAATAAAGTGTTTGTCTTTATGTGACATTTTAAGGCCTTGTGAGCGGCTGCTAGCTTGTTAGGTTACTCGCTAACATTAGCTAGCATTGGCTAGTGACTGTATGCAGTTTTCTGAATCTAACTTGCTAACACGTCTGTCACTGTGTAGCTAGCTAATTGTGTAATAAAATGCTGACTAAACTCTAGTTAAGTAGATGCCCTAACGCTGTACAAACGTTAGTTGTTTCGCAGTAGCTTACACGAGCTAACTCACCAGCTGTCTTAACGAAAGTGAATATACATTTCCAAGCGTTAGTCTAGTGCTACACTGTGATAATTATGGACTACGTAAATTAACACGAGAGGTTATAGAAATATGTGCTGTGCGTAGTTTGTAAGTTTACTGCAATTTCACATTACTGTTCCTTTACGCAGCGGTACTTAACGTTAGGCACTGGAGTAAGGACGTTAACTCGAGTTAGTGACAGATTGGCAGTTATATTCGTGCCTATTGCTTTCACAAAACAATGATGAGAGTACCAGGACATTGAAACCCATAGCTTACCAGTTGACGTTAAATGTATAGCTATGGACTATCATTCTAGTTACGGTGTCACATTTTCCTTATAATTCGTCGGGTAGCTATCACCTGTAGTTAAGGTAGCTGCCTAAGCCAGCTAGTGTTTATCCAGGTTGACGTGTTCGCTAGATAATTATGACGAGGTTGACATAGCCCTAGATGCATTATATTGTAGTTATCTAAACGAGGTGAGTAGAGATTTACATAAAATCTGTTACTTGATTTCATCAAACGGGTTTATTTCGCTTGCAGAATAGCATGTCGCGTCCCAGCAGTGCGTCCCCTCGGCCAACCATGTCGCAACCCAAGCAGACCGGCCTCTCTCGGGGCAAAGGACTCAAAGACATTCGCATTGACGAAGAGGTGAAGATTGCGGTCAATATTTCTTTCGAGAGATTCCAGTACAGCGAAGAAAAAGGTAGCGCACCATTCTCACGAAAATTTTTATGTGAAAATTGCAGCTCTAACTTTTCTTGTTCTATTTGATTAGACCCCTATTAATTGATATTATATTCCCGCACTGTGTATCGTACGTGCATAGTAATGAATTGGTTCCCAGCCCAGATTTTGTTAATGTTTATGGGGGTGAACCCTCTGTACTAAATCGCAGAAAATAAACCTTTGTGGTTAAGACAAGGGATGTGCAATTGTGCATGAGCAAATCATAATCTTTTGAGTGTATAAAAAAGTGCATTCATTTTTTTAAAATTGAAAGTTATTTTATTTTTTACAGAACTGGAGTTTCCTTCTTCCTTGACGAGCACAGAAAGGGCCTTCATTCATCGGATGGCCCAGTCCTTAGGCTACATCTCCAAGAGTCGAGGGTGAGTGAGCACTATTAACCACACTGTACCTTAACCACAATATCATGTGTTCCATTTCCTTTACTTTACTGTTAACCAATTAAAGAGCCAGTAAGTTTTAGGGCTGTGGTCAGTTACATTTTAATACAGGAAATTAATTGAAATTCTATGTGTTAATTTGAAAGAAAATGCATTCAATTTCAGTGCATTCACTGAATCTGGATTTACACACTGCCTGGTTAAATCTGGATTTGCACACTGAGTAGTTTTACACTGTAGTTTTACTGGATTTACACCGTGCATGGGTTTCACAAACCCGCGTTTCCCGGGCAGGAAAGGAACAAGGCGATTCCTCACCATATGGAAGAAGGACGGCACAGAGACTGCCCAGTCCGTGATGACCTTTAACCTTTCCCACAATGCCAAGCACGTGGTCCGCAGCCTGCTGCAGAGGTTTCCCATCACGAACAAGGAGCGCACGGACCTGATGCCCCGCACCGAACGGGGCCTGTCCCTGGCCCTGGAGTCGGGTGAGTCTGGATACGGGCGGGCGGACATCGTATGGTCTTCTCACAAGTTACGACGTCGGGAGTTTGCATACCCTCTCACGCTTAAGCATATCTTCAGCAGTCCGGTAAGAGAAGCCATCATGGTGGCATGACTGCTGGCAGACAGTGTATCAATTTCCTAAATTCAGGCTGGGTAGCTGAGTAACCTCTGATTTCACATTAACAGGAATCCAGTCAGATATAATGAGTGAACGGTACCCTCTACTGGCTGAAATAAGTTCTGCATGCGGTGCTGAACTCTGCAAAGAACAGCCAGCAGATTTTAAACAGGACTGAATTGAAAATAAACCTCTATGACACATGGAAGTGCTGTGAAAAATCTGCACCTGTTTGGCCCACAGGCTGCAGAGAGGCGCTTAAAACTCGCTCTAACACAGAAACAGTCTCCCACCAAACTGTAGCAGTGGAATAGAGCAGAGAAGAGCGTTTTTAAAAGGGTGCGTTTCCAGGGTAACCTCCCTGCGTTTCGGCGCTCTGCTCCCCCCCCCCCCAGACAGCTGCCAGGATAAGAACCGGACCAGCGGGAGGCTGAACAACGGCATCCCGCAGGTGCCCCAGCGCAGGGGCCCGTCCGAGCTGGACGCCTTCCGCCGCTCTCTGCCCGTCTACGAGCGGCAGGACGAGATCGTGCGCATCATCCAGGAGAACCGCGTGGTGCTGGTGGTGGGGGAGACGGGCTCCGGGAAGACCACGCAGGTGAGACCGCTGTCCTCTCCGCGGCGGACCTACGGCACAGACCGGCCCAGCGTTCGGCCGAGAGCCGCCGTCTGTGGCTCGCTGTTTTTGTGGGATGTTAAAACGAATTTTTTTGGATTGCATGATGCCACCGAGTCCTCCCACAGTGTCCGGATTGCTTGGCTATTGCCTCTTTGTTCTCGTTTGTGCCTCAAGAACCATTTTCTGTACTACTTTTGTTCTTTACAAATTGCTATAATCGGTTATTTTATGCACTAGTATTGTCACTTACACTAGCTCCCAGCTCCAGAGAGTCCAAATTGCATAAAAACATTAATTTGTGCTGCTTTTTATTTATTTCTTAACACAATTGTTTTGCGATGTTTGACATCTCTTGAGATATTTGTGGAAATAGGTCATATGGGATAAGTCATTTTTACTGGCTTCTATAGTGATTTTACTGGTTTCCATGGTGATTTTATTGGTTTCCATGGTGATTTACTGGTTTGGATGACACAGAACACCAGTGTTACGCAGTCACAGGCTGTGAAAAGTGTGTATTTTTTTGGGGCTGAGTTTGTAGGGTGATGGTTTTCCCCCTCTCTCCCCAGATTCCCCAGTTTCTCCTGGACGACTGCAGCCGGACCGGGAGCCCCTGCCGGATCTTCTGCACGCAGCCGCGCAGGCTGGCCGCCATCGCCGTGGCAGAGCGCGTGGCTGCTGAGCGCGGGGAGAACGTGGGCCAGACCATCGGCTACCAGATCCGGCTGGAGAGCAGGCACGCCCTTCCGCCACCGAGTTCCCTGCTGCCGAGTTCCCCGCTGCCGAGTTCCCCACTGCTTTTCCCCGCTGCTTTTCCCTGCTGCCGAGTTCCCCGCTGCTTTTCCCTGCTGCCGAGTTCCCCCCTGCTTTTCCCTGCTGCCGAGTTCCCCACTGCTTTTCCCTGCTGCCGAGTTCCCCACTGCTTTTCCCTGCTGCCGAGTTCCCTGCTGCTTTTCCCTGCTGCCGAGTTCCCCGCTGCTTTTCCCTGCTGCCGAGTTTCTCTGCTGCTTTTCCCCGCGGCTTATCTCCGCTTTAGTCGTTTATTAAATGTGTTAGGATTCGGGGCCTTGGGATTTTTTAAAATTAAAATGTGGTTTTTACCGGTTTGCCCCTCAGAGTTTCCCCCAAAACGCTGCTGACGTTCTGCACCTGCGGGGTCCTGCTGCGGACGCTGATGGCGGGGGACGCCACGCTGTCCACCGTCACACACGTCATCGTGGTGAGCAGCTGGGCCAGCACTTCCTGCGGGCGGAGCCACATGGGTGGAGTCTGCTATGCTGCAGGGCACTATCTCCATAACGCATTTGAGAGCAGGAACCTTGATGTAGAGTCAGTCATAATGAGGACGTTAGGAGGATATTAGACAGTTTCATAAGCTTGTATTTCATAAGCTCATACCTTAACATGAAAAATAAACTGAAACAAAATGTCTCTGGGTGCTGTGTCTAGAGAACATATGATGGAAGAGTTGAAACTCACACTCAAGGAATCACTGTATACTCTTCAGTTATTATATTTATAAGTGACAGATCGACATTTTTTCAGATTTGGTTTGCACGTGATGAGGTGAGCACAGGAACCTCAGGCAGAAGCAGTGCTGCTGCTCTCAGAGGCGCTATGCATTATGGGTCGTGATCCTGACCCGTGATCCGCGTGACACACTGAAACACGTGACGTCACGCGTGTTCTCGGTTCCCTTCAGGACGAGGTCCACGAGAGGGACGGCTTGTGCGACTTCCTCCTGACGAAGATGAGGGACCTGCTGCAGAAGATGCCGTCGCTGAAGCTGATCCTGTCCAGCGCCGCCCTCGACGTCGAACTCTTCGTCCGCTACTTCGGCTCCTGCCCCGTCATCCACAGTGAGTGCTGTTTACGCAGCTTAAGCTCCGCCCCCTTCGCCACGCAGAAGGGAGCGCAGTTAGTCCAGCTTGAAAGTTGCTTGGGACCTTCATAACGTGTTTCTCATCCTGAAAGAATCCTTCTTTTAAACATCGTTTTAAATCTTGACTGTAATGAATTTGGCCTTCAGAATTAGAAAGGTGAGGTGGGGGGGGGTCAGTTCCATTTCTGTAAATTCAAGTGATTAATTTAAATTCCGTTCATTTGTTGAAATAAATCTCAGTCAAACAGTTGGCAATTCTTGAACTAAATTCCAGTTAGCATTTTCAGTTGCTTTTCCCAGGAGAATCAAGCTAATTTCTTTCGTTTGCTTTATACTCGCATTAAAAAAACTTGTTTTGTATTCTGTAAATAACTAATTTGGCCGTTAAAGTTAAGTTTGATCAATTCTATAATTGATCAGTTGTTGTATGAATTCAGATATGCTATATGGATTTGGCTAATCACAGACAGCTGCTTTAATAACCAGGCTACAGATGTCTGAATAAGCCACTCATTGCTAGTGTTTTTTTCCTTCGCTTTTCAGTTAAAGGAAGGCCATTTGAAGTAAAGGAAGTTTTTCTGGAAGACATTTTACGGACAACCGGCTACACCAACAAGGACATGACCAAATACAGGAAGGAGATGCAGAAAGGTGACTGACAGCATCGGCCTTGCGCGTTTCCTGCCTTTATTTCCCACTGCCAGGCTAGCGATGGTGAATGATGTGATGTAGACTTGGTTTGGTGGGGAGGCCTTTGCTAACTTTTGCGGTGTTGTCGCCGGCCGCGGTTCAGAGGAGAAGCAGCAGACGTCGCTGACGGAGTGGTGTCGGGTGCGGGATGGCGGCTCCCGGCAGGAACCGCGGCGGGAGAGGACGGGCGTCCGAGCGCTCGAGGAGAACGACCTGCTGGACGACGGCGCCGACAGCGTTTTCGGCCAACTGGTAACCAGGCAACCGGGGTCTCCAGCGCTTCCCTCAAAACTTAGCTGTGTACTGAAGGGCTGTCCTAAACAGGGGTTAAAATAAATATTCTGATGCTTCGAAGATGATAATGCTATTTTTTTATCCTGTTGTGATCCTGTAGTGACAAATGTTTTTTCTTCAAATGCTCGATTGTGGCTAGTTTAAAACAAATAAAATAATTTTAACATCAGCTTCATACCTGTGCTTAATTATATGTTTTTTGTGAACTTGAAACATAATTTTTTTTAGACCATAGATGTGAAAGGAGACAATTTCATAACGGGGCTTCCTGTCAGATTCAGTCCCAAGCTGATGGTTTGGTCGTTTTTTTTTTTCTGATTCACCAGATAATTATGCCACAGTGTTTCACTGGAGTGTTTTTCTCTGAATCCCTGTGAATCACTGAAGTGTTTTACTATGAATCCCTGTGAATCACTGAAGTGTTTTGCTCTGAATCCCTGTGAATCACTGAAGTGTTTTGCTCTGAATCCCTGTGAATCACTGGAGTGTTGTACTCGCTAATCACTGTGTCTCTGCAGAGTGAAAAAGACGTGGCTTCACTGGACCCCTGGCTGCTGAAGGAAATGGACGCCTGCATCTCTGATGTGTTTCTCAGTCAGGACGCCGACGCGTTCGTCCAGCTCTTCAACCTCATCCTCAGCGAGAACGTCAGCGGTAAGGCGCTTTTACGAGGGCTTCACGCAGCGGTAAATTTGTTTAAAAAATATTTAAAAAACCCGCCGGGGCAGACAAGTGGCTGAGCAAATGCTGCACTGTCCACATCAACACGACCACTCATTAACTGTGATGGCTATCAGTCTCTGAGACAACAGCAGACGTTCTAAAATTCTGTCCTTAACATTGAACAAAATCCCCCTCTGATTGTGCTCACTTGTCCCCCCCCCTCCCGATTCTGCTCCCTCCTCTGCCCCCCCCGATTCTGCTCTCCCCTCTGCCCCCCCCATCCCCCCCTCTCTGATTCTGCTGGCTCCTCTGACCCCCCCACAGTGGACTACAGGCACAGCGAGACCAGTGCCACCCCACTGATGGTGGCGGCGGGGCGGGGCTTCCTGGGGCCCATGGAGCAGCTCCTCAGCATGGGTGCCAGCGTCAACATGAAGGCCTCCAACGGCTGGTGAGCAGCTCGCCAAAACCTCCCCAAACCTTTTTTAAACGTTCATTCATCAGTGAGAGGCCGTGTGACAGAACGACCTGTTCTGCTGGTATTCAGCCCAGGATGGGTTCGTCCATCAACTGTTCTCCCAAATGAGGCTGATTCTTCAAGTAGCGTTTGACCAGCCAGCGTACGTGTCCGCCTGTCTGTCTCTGACTGCTTGTGTCTGTGCGGCAGGACGGCGTTGGACTGGGCCAAGCACTTCAACCAGGCCGAGGCGGTGGACCTGCTGGAGTCCTACATGTAAGAGCGACAAACTGCACACTACGCTCGTACATGCAGACCAGTGGAGCTGTGCTCCACACTGCAAATCCGAGCGTCTTCCGAGCGGGAACACGGTTTTTTGAGCTGGGCGGGAGGAACTGGCACTCGGGTCTAATGATTGACATCTGATAGCTGCCATTCCGCATTAGTGTTAATGTCGGGTGGGGCTAGCTAGGGCCCCGTCTGTCAGTGGAACCTTCCAGACCAGCGGTCTGAGGCGAACACACACCCTCTCTGGCCCCGCCCCCCTGTGCTTCCAGCTCCTCCCTGGAGGCGGGGAAACTGGACGAGTCGTCGCTGGTGCAGTCGTCCTCGGCCAGCCTGAGCTCGGAGGACCAGGAGCTGCTCAAGGTCTACCACCACAGCTTCGACGACGAGAAGGTGGACCTGGACCTCATCATGCACCTCCTCGCCAACATCTGCCAGAGCTCCGACGACGGTGCGCTGCCGTCCGCGTCCTCTAGGGGGGAGCACTCCCTGCTTACTCACCCGCTGTGTAGCGCCAGCTAGGTTAACGTCACTGTACAGTCACTTCATAGTGCAGCACAATAGCTTTCCTGCTTTTTAACACCTGGTGCTGGTGTGAGGTTAATAAGGGCGATTACTGAGGTTTCAGTGAAAAGGGATCATTTAATCAGGGAAAACACATTTTGTCAGATAAATATGTGCATACATTTTTCACCTGCCTGTAGGTGAGGGTACTTATAAGAAAACTGAAATCTTAGCAAAATAAATGAAGCCACTGTTAGGCTACACTCTTACAGTCCATAGTTTGAAGTTTTGGAAACTGCGATGATGCGATCCTATAGGGTCTATCTCACTTTTTATGTACGTGCTATGTAGCAAAAGAGCCAAAATGGCTGACGGTGTCTGCTGATGCCGTGGTTTTGTTTAATTGCTCCAATTCAGGCGCAGTTTTGATCTTCTTGCCGGGATACGATGAGATAGTGGGGCTCAGAGACCGCATACTGTACGACGATAAACGCTTCGCAGATCACTCTCACAGGTAAAAACACCAAGCAGGGCGCCAAACTGGGGGGAACCACATGCCCCACAGCCCGGGTATTTACGTAATCTCAGGTTAGTCAATTCAAGAAAATAATCAGATTGAGAGGCCACTGGAAAACTGTGCCTTTTTTTTTTTAAATCTGAGAATTAAATTTCAGTTGGTTTCCTGAATTGGCCGAGTTGAAAATAGACTGGTCCTGTCCATGTGCCAAGTGTTTGGTCGCCATGTCCTGAATTTCTGTACTTCTGTACTTACGCTTTACAATAACCTGTCTGTTACTTCTGCCACGTGCTGCTTGCAGCGAAGAAGACGCAGCGATGTTGCTGCAGTGTAACCCTCATGCTCTCCGCATGGATACGAGCGTCTGCTACGTTAATGTAATGTAAAGGCTAGCAGAGTAAAAGCTGTTTTTCCCACGGTGCGCAGGAACTGCCGCCGTGGGCTACGCATGGCAAACTGTGCTCACTCACTCACTCACTCACTCACTCACCCACCCACTCACTCACGCACTCACTCACTCACTCACTCACTCACACTCACTCACACACACGCTCGCTCACTCACTCACTCACTCACTCACTCACTCACGCACTCACTCACTCACTCACTCACTCACTCACTCACTCACACACACGCTCACTCACTCACTCACTCACTCACTCACTCACTCACGGACGACCTTTGAGGGACGTTTTGTGGGACGCATGCGCAGGTGGTGGCGGCTAAATCGTGTCTGCGGACGTGAGCTGCGCCGCGGGTCTGGACGGTTACCTGCTTGTTTTTCAGGTACCAGGTCTTCACGCTTCACTCCAACATGCAGACCTCCGACCAGAAGAAAGTGCTGAAGACCTCTCCCCCCGGCCTTCGCAAAATAGTGAGTCTCAGCGTTCAGAAGAGTGATGTTTCCGGAAAACACCACAACCCGCCCGGCTTTGAAACCTGCTCTCTCGCTCTCTCTCTCTTCTTTTTTTTTTTCTCTTCTTCTCTCCACCTCAGATACTCTCCACCAATATCGCAGAGACGAGCATCACCGTGAATGACGTAGTCTTCGTCATCGACTCCGGCAAAGTCAAAGAGGTACTTTACCGAAACTTACACGTGCCTCAGTTTGCTCGCACAAGTGAAGGGGGAGGTCATCGTTCTTCCTGGTGTGTTTCTCTGCACAGAAGTCCTTTGATGCGCTGAACCATGTGACCATGCTGAAGATGGTGTGGATATCAAAGGCCAGCGCCCTCCAGAGGAAGGGAAGGTAATAACCACTTCACTGGACGTTTCACATGTGTTTTACCGTTTTCCCAGGGTTGCTATGGGAAACAAAAATGGAATCCAAAGAGGATGTGCTGCCTGGATCACAACATTGTGGAAAGACGTTATCACAGCAGTGTCACTCTTAAATGTGTATAGATGCTTGGTGTTTTATGATGCTGTAACTGATTGGAAAGTAGAGGTCACACGGTCAGATCGGTTGATGTGATTGGCTGCTGTGTTCCAGGGCTGGGCGCTGCAGGCCTGGGATTTGTTTCCACCTCTTCAGCCGGCTGAGGTTCAACAACATGCTGGAGTACCAAGTCCCTCAGCTACTGCGTATGCCTCTACAGGTACAGACATAGATAAACACACTCACACCCACATGCATACATGCACGCATGCACGCACGCACACACACACACGCACACACACACCTTTCACACACACACACACACACACACACACACACACACAGGCAAGTGAACGCATGCTCACTGACAGGCTTGACCTGCCCAGTGGCTCCCACAAAGTAACAACAGTACCTCGTTTTACCACTAGATGGCAGAAATGCCTGGTAAAACAGCAGGCCCAGGGCACCGCATGTCCAGCTGATCTTGGCTAGGAGTGAGTGTAACACAGTGATGTCATGGTTAACTCCCCCCTTCCCCCCCCCCCCCCCCCAAAAGGAACTGTGTCTCCACACCAAGCTGCTGGCCCCCATCACCTGTCCCATCGCAGAGTTCCTCTCCAAAGCGCCCGAGCCTCCGCCCACGCTCATCGTCAAAAACGCCGTGCAGATGCTCAAGGTGAGCGCCTCCTCCTCTCACTCCTGCGCCTCCTCCCGCACCTCCTCCTCACAGGCAGCTGCTGTCGGAGTTCAGTTCAGAAAATAAAATGTGAATGATTTTTTTTTTTTTTAAACCCTCATTGAACATTATGGCCACTTCAGTTTGTGGACTGAATTTCAGAATTGCCCTTTTTGAACAAAGTGAATTACATTACATTACAGGCATTTGGCAGACGCTCTTATCCAGAGCGACGTACAACAAAGTGTATAACCATAACCAGGAACAAGTGCGTTGAAAACCCTAGAGGAAAATACAGTTCCAAGTGTAGGGAACGACCACGTAGTTTAACTTGTACCCTGTAGGTTAATCTGATCAACACAAACAAAAACAGCAACAAAGTAGTCTATGCAAATAATACAAGCAATAGTTGAGTGGGCACGAGTGCAATAACTAAGTCAACTAAGATAAACTAAGAATTGCAATAGAATTGAGCTAAACGCTCTGGAGGCTGGAATACTTGGACCCTGGATTGGAGGGCAGTGGCTTTGCATCGTGGGTCAGATACTGTTGCATAACCAACACTGAACATGGAAGATGTAAAATTAGGTCACACTAGAAAGCAGCTGTGAACATGGTGAGGTATTAATGGCAGAATGTGTTAAAAACACCTTTTTGCTCCTGAATCTGGCTTTTGGAAGGCCAGGCGGTGGGTGTAGTCCTGTCCCATCACAGAAGCCTCCGCCAGGTCGGGAGGGCGAGCGTTAGCGCGGGCATTAGCGTGGGCATCCTCTGCGCAGCAGGCAGCCGGGCACTGCCACCCCTTCCCTCTGCAGCCCCTGCAGCAGAGCTGCGCAGCTGGGGCAGCTGACGCAGGCGGATCGGAGCGCCCGATTGGCTGAACCCTGAGTTTGTATTCGCGCCCGTGTCCCTCCAGACCATCGACGCCATGGACCCCTGGGAGGACCTGACGGAGCTGGGCTACCACCTGGCGGACCTGCCGGTGGAGCCGCACCTGGGGAAGATGGTGCTGTGCGCGGTGGTGCTCAAGTGCCTGGACCCCATCCTGACCATCGCCTGCACGCTGGCGCACCGCGACCCCTTCGTCCTGCCCGCCCAGGCCGCGCACAAGAGGGCCTCCCTGCTCTGCAGGAAGCGCTTCACCGCCGGCACCTTCAGCGACCACATGGCCCTGCTGCGCGCCTTCCAGGTACCCAGCTGCTGCTCCACTCCCCCTGCAGAGCTGCTGCTCCCCTCCCCCCACAGAGCTGCTGCTCCCCTCCCCCTGCAGAGCTGCTGCTCTGCTCCCCCCTCATAGAGCTGCTGCTCCCCCCCATAGAGCTGCTGCTCCCCTCCTCCTGCAGAGCTGCTGCTCTGCTCCCCCCTCATAGAGCTGCTGCTCTGCTCCCCCCTCATAGAGCTGCTGCTCCCCTCCCCCTGCAGAGCTGCTGCTCTGCTCCCCCCTCATAGAGCTGCTGCTCCACCCTCCCCCCACAGAGCTGCTGCTCCCCCCTCATAGAGCTGCTGCTCCCCCCTACAGAACTGCTGCTCCCCCCCCCACAGAGCTGCTGCTCCACCCTCCCCCACAGAGCTGCTGCCCCCCCCCCCCCCCCCCCCCCACAGAACACACATTTACAAATATGCCAAATATGCTTTACAGAAACGCATTTCACATCCAAAAATTGTTACAAAATTTATCTGATTATTCTGTTTTGGAAAACGATGGTGGTTTTATCCTCCATAGGTGTGTATGTTCGGATGTGTGTGTGTGTGTGAGCATGCGCGCGTGTGTGTGTGTTGATTAAGCTTCGTCCTATGCAGTGTAATTCCCATCTAATCATAGCGACAGGTCACTCAATTGCCTCAATTAAAATCTAATTAGCCTCTCTGACGATAATAAGAAGGAAGAGTAAGCGATTAGTATTTTCCCTGATGTCTGTGTGAATGTTTGTTTGTTATTGATCTGGAACATGCAAAATCATTCAGAACACTCAATAAACACTAATTAAAGTGCCATGTATGCCTTTGACCTAAAACCTAAACTAGAATACTAACTTGGTATTCATCGTATTGCATTGCCATTTTGTGATGTATATTATATTTTACATTAATCTGTTTTATTGGTGTGATCTTTTGTTGCTCACAACTTTTCTGTTGTTGTGAAATGAGCTGTCGTCTGATAATTTTCCCCCTTTGCATATATCAGTCTGATTAATTCTTTGTGTTGTAGCATTCAAAATTATGTTTCAAAGCATAGCTGGCAATTGATTTCATTAATTAAAGGGATAGTCTGCCTCCTGGAGTTATGAAGAATGAAGGATATTTTATATGCATTTAGATACATGTTTGTGACAGACTGTTGGGTTTACACTGGCTGGTGCTGGGTTATTCACAGGTGTGAGGAAAATACACTTCATGTAACTTCAGAGCAGCTTGTACAGATATATAATGCATCCAGAGGTTGTACATGGGTTTTTAAACCAAATTTGTAATTTTTTATTATTTTTTAAATTTTGCTCTTGATTGGTACTATTTCTATGGTGCATACAAGCTGAGACCTCTGGCTCAAGGATAGAAGTACCAGCACTACATGAAAACTGTGATTTTTTCATATTTCAATTTTGGTGTAACAATATGAAAATGAACTGAAATGACTCCAGAAAGTGAAATATTGATTTAAAATAGTTATTTTGTTTCGTAGACATTGGAAAAATGCCATTCTTCATATCACTAAGAGTATGCAAACTCCTGAATTCCATAAGAACTATTTTTCTCTCTCTGTGATTGACATCTCTGCCCGTTGCCGTAGGCGTGGCAAAAGGCACGTAGCGACGGCTGGGAGAGGGCCTTCTGTGAGAAGAACTTCCTGTCTCAGGCCGCCATGGAGATCATCATCGGGATGAGGACCCAGCTCCTGGGACAACTGCGAGCCATTGGTGAGTATCACCTGCCATCTGTCTCTCCATCTGAGCTATAGGTGAGCATCACCTGCTCTGTTTCTCCATCTGAGCCATAGGTGAGCATCACCTGCTCTGTTTCTCCATCTGAACCATAGGTGAAGCTCAGTACCTGCTCTCTGTTTCTCCAACTGAGCCACAGATGAGCTCACATTTTCTGTCGTCTCCATCTCCTTGGCTGTCTGCTACTCCTCATACACTGATCCTGCCCCCCCACCCCTACACATTGAGCTGTAGACGAGGCCTTCCTCTGCTCTCTGTTCCGTCTGAGCCATAAGAGAGCCCAGCTTTTCCTGAACTCTTCTCACTTCTCTACTACATCATCCTTCAAATAGTCCTTTATTCCATCTCGCATCTGGACCCGGGTCAAATAATATATGACTAACCATTAAGACAGCAGAAATATTCCCTGCAGGTCACTGACAGTTTAAAAGTAACATCTATTTTTACAACAGTATTCAGAATTAAATTCTTCTTTGGTGTGATTGTATGCTTTTGTTTAATGTAACGGTTCATTGAAACTTCAGGAACCTGCAGCATCTGCAGAGTCGAGGTATTTCCAGTGCCTTCTTTCCGAGGTCTGGTATTCACGCAGTTTTCACTCAACTGCCACGTAATCCCAGCAGGCGACTCATTTTCGCGATAGCTTCTCGACTGTAGGAGATGAAGGGCGGTTGTTCATCCGACATCTGATTGGTCGCAGGTTTTGTGCGAGCGAGGGGCGGGGGAGACATCCGGGACGTGAACCTGAACTCGGAGAACTGGGCGGTGGTGAAGGCCGCCCTGGTGGCCGGCATGTACCCCAACCTGATCCACGTGGACCGGGACAAGGGCTGCCTCGCCGGGCCCAAGGAGAAGAAGGTCCGCTTCCACCCCACCTCCGTGCTCAGCCAGCCCCACTACAAGAAGGTGAGCCACCTGGCTCAGGTATTCACCTGGCTTGGGTATTCCCAAACCGTGGGCCGTGTGTAACCCAAACATTAACAAGCGCTGAATTTTGCAACTTGCCAGTAGGTGTCACCTGAAGAGTTACCTTATGTCTGAATGCAAGTAAAACTGAACCTGCTGAAGGAGAGAGAAAGGGGGAGTTAAGCGGATTAATTCAGGCTGGTTTGGCGTTCGGATTACTCCAGATCCCCCCGGCTAACGGCCAGGCCGCCGCGGTGCAGTCGCTGCCCACGGAGTGGCTGATCTACGACGAGATGACCAGGGCTCACCGGATCGCCAGCATACGCTGCTGCTCGTCCGTCACCCCCTTCACTGTGGCCGTTTTCGGGGGGTGCGCCAAACTGCCCAGCACTGCCCTGCAGGAGCCTGCCATCCAGAAGGGTAACCCCCCCACACCGCGTCACCTTAGAATATAGAACATTAGATTACATCACATTGTGTTACTTCACGTCACATTACATCACGTTACATGAGATCACATTACTTGCCATTACATTGCAGTAATAAACACTGCCAGCAGGTGGCGCTGTAATAAACTGTTTGCGTCTGCACAGCTGACCCTCTGAACGAGAGCAGCGACAGCGAGGCGGAGGACCGGTCCCTGTCCCAGCGCTCTCAGATGAACATCGACGAATGGCTGCACTTCAAGCTGGAGCGAGAGGTACGAGGCGCTTCGCTCTTTAGCGCACGCGTCTGTCTCGCAAAGGGAGCGTTTACCTCTTCACTAAGGCTAATGAACTGACCTGTCTGTATTCCCGTTTAAATAAAGGGTTATCAGCACACAAGCAGCAGACCTATCCCACGAAGAACACTTGAATTTTCCCAAGAGAAGAGATATGTTTTAGCGTGCTGGGTGGGGTGTTTTAGGGCACTGGGTGGGATGTTTTAGCGTGCTGGGTGTTTTAGCAGTACTGGGTGTTTTGGCGGTGCTGGGTGTTTTAGCAGTACTGGGTGTTTTAGCAGTACTGGGTGTTTTGGCAGTACTGGGTGTTTTAGCAGTACTGGGTGTTTTAGCGGTGCTGGGTGTTTTGGCAGTACTGGGTGTTTTAGCGGTGCTTGGTGTTTTGGCAGTACTGGGTGTTTTAGCGGTGCGTGGTGTTTCAGCGTGCTGGGTGTTTTAGCAGTACTGGGTGTTTTGGTGGTGCTGGGTGTTTTAGCAGTACTGGGTGTTTTAGCAGTACTGGGTGTTTTGGCAGTACTGGGTGTTTTAGCGGTGCTTGGTGTTTTAGCAGTACTGGGTGTTTTAGCGGTGCGTGGTGTTTTAGCGGTGCTTGGTGTTTTAGCAGTACTGGGTGTTTTAGCGGTGCGTGGTGTTTTAGCAGTACTGCGTGTTTTAGCAGTACTGGGTGTTTTAGCGGTACTGGGTGTTTTAGCAGTACTGGGTGTTTTAGCGTGCTGGGTGGTTTAGCGTGCTGAGTGTTTTAGCGGTGCTGGGTGTTTTAGCGTGCTGGGTGTTTTAGCGGTGCTGGGTGTTTAGTGTGCTGGGTGTTTTAGCGGTGCTGGGTGTTTTAGCGTGCTGGGTGTTTTAGCGGTGCTGGGTGTTTAGTGTGCTGGGTGTTTTAGCAGTACTGGGTGTTTTAGCGGTGCTGGGTGTTTTAGCGGTGCTGGGTGTTTCAGCGTGCTGGGTGTTTTAGCAGTGCTGGGTGTTTTAGCGTGCTGGGTGTTTTAGCGGTGCTGGGTGTTTTAGCAGTACTGGGTGTTTTAGCAGTACTGGGTGTTTTAGCGGTGCTGGGTGTTTTACCATGTGTACGTTCCGCAGACGGCCAGCCTGGTCTTCCAGCTGAGGCAGAAGTGGCACTGGCTGTTCCTCCGGCGGATCCGCGCCCCCTCCAAACCCTGGTCCCAGGTGGACGAGGCCACCATGCGGGCGCTGGTGACGGTCCTGACCGCCGAGGAGCAGGAGGCGGGGCTACAGCAGCCCGCCGGCATCGGGCAGAGGCCCCGCCCCATGTCCTCCGAGGACCCGCCCCCCCAGCCCTCCTCCTGGAGGACCGCCAACTGCCGCAAGAGCTGTGCCGACCCCGAGCTGGCCGAGGAGCACCCCGCCCTGATGGACAGGTGAGGGTGGGCAGGGCCTCCGGGGTTCAGCCCCTCTAATGTAGGGGTCCCTGACCCTGGCTCTGGAGAGCCACAGGGCCTGCTGGTTTCCATGTCCCATAGAAGCGCTTTGTTTTAACTTTGCTAGTCAGGTCAGATGTTTAATCTAGTGTAGCAAGGAGATACAAGGAGCATTTCCCCTCCTGTCTAGCAGGGGGCTCAGTTGTCAATCACAGCAGCTGATGACACAGTTAGCCTACCTCACCCATCTTCACACTCGCAGAAAGTACCTGACCACAGTGTAACTGATGCTTCTCACTCCAGTTACACAAACCTTCCAGAGCTGATATTACAGGGTTCTGTCTGCAGATAGTCTTGTTTTTAGTTATCTTTTAAGCTGTGAATTTGCCTGAAGCCTTGTGCTGCACCCCCCTCACCCCCCTTTCTCGGGGGCTCCAGGTCCCTGAGGCTCTCGCCCTCCCCAGCTGTCCCGCAGCCCAAACTGAACAGGGAGAGGGGACCCCTGCACCCCAAACTACCAGGCGACGACCGCTCGGACCAGCTGTCCATCAGGTCCAGCGACAGCAACAGCACCAGTGCCAGCCCCTCCCCGCCTTCTTCTGGGAAGGTATGGAGCATTGGCTCCTCCCTCTGCATTTCATTGGCTAGAGTCTCCCTCTGCATTTCATTGACTAGCACCTGCCTCTGTTTTGCATTGGCTACCACCTCCCTCTGTTTTTCATTGCCTAGCTCCTCTCTCTGCTTTTCATTTGTTAGCTCCTCCTCCTGCTTTTCATTGGTTAGCGCCTCCCTCTGTTTTTCTGTTGGTTAGTGCAGCTCTACTTCTCATTGGCTCATTTCTCCTGTAAGTATTTCTCTTTTCAGCGTAATAAATGAGCTAACGAACAGTGTGTGTGTGTGTGCGCTTGTGCATGTGCGTGCGTTTGCGCAGTGCTCCAAGTCCCCGTCGCCGCGGCACCACGGGCCGGTGCGCTACTTCATCATGAAGAGCAGCAGCCTGCGCAACATCGAGATCTCGCAGCAGAAGGGCATCTGGTCGACCACGCCCGGCAGCGAGCTCAAGCTCAACCGCGCCTTCCAGGAGAGCGCCAGCGTCTTCCTCATCTTCTCCGTCAAGGGCTCCGGCCACTTCCAGGTACGGAACCCAGGCCCCAGCCCAAGCGTGAGTTACTGACTCCAGTTACAGAGGACAGGGTCAGAGAAAGCATCTAAAAATGTCAGTTTGAGTTTTTAAAAAAAGACCAATAAAGGAAGACCTGTTAACCCAGTCTTGCAAGTTAATGGCTGTTACTATCCGCTGTTCAGTTAGATAGTGTCTTGGATTGATTTTGTGTCATTTAAAAAAAAAAATCCTATTAAGAATTTGTGGGTTACCGAAATTAAAATTAAATAATACATTTGTTAATCAAGGAAATAAAATAAGTTCCTCTCTGAGAGTAAATAATTAATAAAAATAGAATAAAAAGAAAAGAATTTTTAGCACTTGGTTGATGATGATGAGTAAGTCCCTTTTTAATGTATTGATATTGACTCTGTGAGCTCAAAGGTGATGATATTGGCAGAGCTCTTGTGGGGTAAAAGACCAGCCGAGTTTGTTACTCACAGTAGCAGATGCCAGCTGAATGAGGAGCCTCTCCATTGGCTGAGCTGGCGAGGGGGGGCTGGGTGGGGGGAGCCCAGGGTGTCCGGTGGGAGCGGGGGGGGCCCAGGGTGTCTGGAAGGGGGGACCCAGTGTGTCGGGGTGGGGAGGACCCAGGGTGTCTGGTGGGGCAGGGGATGCCCAGGGTGTCGGGGTGGGGGGGACCCAGGGTGTCCGGTAGGGCAGGGGGTGCCCAGGGTGTCGGGGACCCAGGGTGTCTGGTGGGGCAGGGGGTGTGGGGGCGTCTGGAAGGGGGACCCAGTGTGTCAGGGTGGGGAGGACCCAGGGTGTCCGGTGGGCCAGGGGATGCCCAGGGTGTCGGGGTGGGGGGGACCCAGGGTGTCTGGTGGGGCAGGGGGTGTGGGGGTGGCCTCGGGTGTCTGTGTGTAACGCGGGGACCCCCTTGCTCTCAGGGCTACGCCAGGATGTGCTCGGACATCGGGCCGGAGCAGTGCCAGGACTGGGGCTTCACCGGGCTGGGGGGGGTCTTCAGGGTGGACTGGATCCACAAGGAGAGCCTGCCCTTCCAGTTCACCCACCAGCTCTGCAACCCCTGGAACGACAACAAGAAGGTCCAGATCAGCAGAGACGGACAGGTCAGCGTCTCTGAGAAACACACACCGCTCTTTCTCCTCTTTTTATTAAAGAAAAGCTTGGCTGTCGTTGGGCTGGCAGTTTCCTGGTTTAGCATGAATGCCCTGCTGATTAGGAAAAGCTTGTTGAGGTAACTTCCCTGTCTGGAAGCTGTGGAATTCAATCTGAACTTGGGCCAGCAGACTCGAGATGCAAGGGGTGGGATTTATGAGACTGTGCTAAATGGATGTGATCTGGAGAGCCGGGCTGACGGGCTCTGCTGTGTCACGGCTGGGTGTTTTTCTGTCTATCCATAACTGCAGTCCCTCAGTTCAAGCTGGTAGCTGCTGTTAATTTGATTCTTACTTAACATTTGTGGCAGGTGAAAAATTCAGAGACAGAGACAAAGACAGAGCAAATGACAACAAGCCAAACCTGCTTTGTGCAACCAAGTTATGGAGGAACTAAGACATCTAAAGACTGTTCCTGACCGATCATGACCAATCATAGCTGCTCCTCACCAATCATAACTCCTTCTGACCTCTCCTGACCAATCATAGCTGCTCCTCACCAATCATAACTGCTCCTGACCAATCAAAATGCCCCCTGACCGCTGCTGTCCTGAATGCTCCTGACCAATCATAGCTGCTGCTCTGCTCTTGCAGGAGTTGGAGCCCCAGGCTGGAGGCCAGCTGCTGCAGCTCTGGGACCGTCTGTCTGGGAAGCAGCAGGAGGTACAGAGAGACTCTCTCACACACACACGCACACACACACACGCATACTCACACACACGCACACACACACACCCACAGACACTTTGCTAAATGTTCCGTTTTTGAGGTGAGGGTGGGGAGGGGGGGTTTGTCAGCTAGTGAGAGGGGTTAATTCTGCATTCTGCAGTGCCATTCTACAGCACCCCCCCCCCCCACCCCGTTATGGACCACCACTCTTTAAACATTGTACTTTATAACCCTTTACACACACACACACACACACACACACACACACACACACACGCTCTTCTCTGTTGCCCTGTAGGCTGACGCTCTTCCGTCGGGATCAAGGCCATGAAGACGCACTTTCAAAGCGAAGACCACACGGCGTCATTCGCCCACTCAGAACCGACTGAAGGGCAGTGCATGGTCTACACTGACTGCACACAGTATGTAGCTGTTGATTTACTGGGCATAGAATCAGAGTGTGGGAGGGGTCTGCTAGTTGAATGTGCTTAATTATCTGTTGTCATTTCCAGTCGCACTTTATCAGACTGAAGCACGTGCGTCTATTCAGATGTTTCATTTTGCTGTTTTGCGCACGGGAACACGAGTCGATTTTGTCTATATTTACAGGGAGTGGTGCGTGTGTGTTTTCATTTGTGTACGTGTGCGCGCGTGTGTGCGTGCAAAGGTAGTTGAATTTTCAAATTGTTTTTTTTTTCTTTCTTAAATTTGTTCATGAAGTTCACAATTCTGTAAGTTCGTACTTGTTTTCACGATTTATCCTTCAAGGCAGACGATATTGTTTTGCCATTGAAACTGAACCTCTGCTAACCGATGTAATGTGTATAATGTGACGTATAATTTTACCGGAACGTTCTGGAACAATATGTACTACAAAACACAGAATGCAGATGTGAAGAACGCCACTACTTTGTAAAGAGTTTGACCCAAGGGAGGCTTTGGCCAATCTCAGCTGGATAATGGGTTTCAGGGGCCCTAAGATGACACCGCATGGTAGCCCTGTGTGGGGTCCCTTTTCTGTTTTCGGTATCGAGGGCAACGGAATGACCTGCATCGAGACATGAAATGCTCAAAGTTTCCCTCCAATGACTGGTGATGTAGAGGAGGGGTCCCCAGCCCTGGGTCCTGGAGAGCCACAGGGTCCGTTTAGAACCGTTAGCTCTGCCTGGTGCGCCAGACTATCCGTTACATTACCGACGGAACCGATGAACTGCTCAAGCTCATAGTGGTGACATGCTTGCTGATTCAGCATAGTGAGGAAGTGATAAGACACTCCGGCACCCTTAGAATCATTGAGAGAGCACGGTGTAGCAGCACACAATCTGCTGGCTTCCCTTTTCATCTCTGAAATCAACCAGCAGTTTAAGCCCAGACAGAGCAGCTAATGAGATCAGTAGGTAACCAGCTGATAAGTGCTGAGTGACCATAGAAATCATCCCACCCTGGGGTCCTCCAGTCCCAGGAGGGGGTCGTTCCTGATGTACTACAAAATTAAGTTTGGGTTCCCCTGGGTGGGGGGGGGGGGGGGGGTCTTTGTACTGTGGTTGCCTGGGAAAAGACGTTGGACTGAAAAAATGTGAACAGCCCACCAACCTTGGAACATGGAGTACAATGGAACAAAGCAAGGGACCACAGATCTTCAGCAAATAAAACCACAGAAGTTGAGAACCATAGATATCCTGTCATGGACTGATCACTTGTTCTTTTTTTACCTGCTCTGTAATCTGCAGACTGTTCTTTTTTTCTGTGGATGTTTCCATTTACATTTAAGCCAACCATAAACACAAAATGCTGCGTGTAACTACTTTAATCCTGTTGGGGGCAATTAAGTTTTCATGCGTCCCGTTTCATTTTACTACGTTTTTTTCGATGTTTACATGGAACAGTAAGTTTTACATTTTTTGATGATCTGCTGAAGGGATTATCTGATAAATCTTAGTGTTAAATTACCTAAATAAAATACAGCCAAGCGCTTAACTCTCGTAAATTCACTTTGTGGTTCTCCTGTGGGAATCTTTCATGCTGTAATGGACGATTTTGTAAATCTAGGACACTTATGTACCCTGTGAGGACGCCAATGTGCATTTCACTTCCTGTGTCAAAGGTAAGGAAGGGGGATCAGGCCTGCAGTGACAGATGGGTGGGGGGGAGAGGTACAGCCGAGTGACAGACACCAGTATAACAGTGCAAGAAAAAGATTTATTTGCTACATATTTACACTCTTTCCACACCTTGGTGACGCAGTGTCCAGTGCATATTTTAAAATCAGCAGTAAAATGTACAGTGTTCTGCTGGGGAAATTCAGCATACAGTAAACATTGATTAGAACTGTTTCACTTTTTTTCAACAAGAGCTCCTCACTGTCAAAAGGTCTGATAGCTGTGTTTGAGTGTCTTGAGTATTCACAGAAGTATACTGTGTGTGTGTATGTGTGTGCGTGCACGTGTGCATGTGTACGTGTGTGTGCACGAGAGAGAAAGGGAGAGACAGAGTGAAGTGTGACTAATGCTAATTTTGAGACTCAAGCAGGACTGTGAGTTTACAGTGGGGGGTTGTGTCTGGGTTTGTGGCTAAGGAAAAAGCACTGGCAGAGAGCCCCCCCCCCCCTCCACTGGTCATTAAATCAATTACAACAATATCAGATTCCAAAATACATGTATATACACGTTTATCCAGTGTTGGCTATTTGTGAATTCAAGCCTGTGCAACAGAGCATTTTGAGCAGGTTTAGCATTGCCTATACCAGCGATTGGCGCACGCGTGTTCCAGGGTGCGCCACCGGTGCGGGACGGTGGGGTGTTAGTATGGACTCCGCCCCCTGCTGGTCAAGTGAAGCATTCGCAGCAGCAGTTCTCCGGGCGAGCCGCCCATCAAGGTGGCGTTCTGCTCTGCCAGGGGCCGGCGCTTGCTGTCCTCCACGCACTCGGGGTCCAGCACGCAGCTGTCTGTCAGAAGCACAGGCAGACAACGCACGCAGGCCTGAGGATCACTTATGTATCGCATCCCGTTTTTCAATAACAAATGGCAAAGCACAATTTGCAGCCTGGCAGAACTTGACATTATTTTATTCCAACTATTTACGATTGCACAACAAACAGTTTACATGAACAGTTTGCTGTACTTTCCCAAACATGTCCAATTTACAATGTTCTGCGCACTTACTGTTTTTTATTCATTTTTTGTTCCCCCCCTGAGAGTAACAGTGATTTTCTCCACTATTCTAAGTCGCTCTAGATAAGACAGCCTAGTGATTGTAATGTAATCTATACCATGAGTTAATTTAGCTTATCTTTAGGTATGCCACGCCCTGCCACGTGCACCGACATTCAATGTGCCACACCGTTGCACTGCATGCAGAGCGAGACGTTATACGGCACGGGACAGAGTAGCGTACGTACTGAAGAGGGAAGGCCGGTTTGCTACTCAGTCGGACCTGAGTCGCAGCCCACGCCCAGCGTATACAGTCCTGTAGGTTATAAGCGAGGCTATCCTCACAGTACTGTAGGTTATGAGCCTGATTAGTGAGGCTAGCCTCAGTACTGTAAGTTATAAGTGGGGCTAGCTTCACAGTGCTGTAGGGTATGAGACTGATTAGGAAGGCTAGCCTCACAGTGCTGTAGGTTATGAGACTGATTAGGAAGGCTAGCCTCACAGTGCTGTAGGTTATGAGCCTGATTAGTGAGGCTAGCCTCAGTACTGTAAGTTATAAGTGGGGCTAGCTTCACAGTGCTGTAGGTTATGAGACTGATTAGGAAGGCTAGCCTCACAGTGCTGTAGGTTATAAGTGAGGCCAGCCTCACAGTACTGTAGGTTCAGAGTACAAAAGGGGCCAGCCTCATAATGCTATAGATTTTGGGGTTCTGACCTGAGTCGCAGCACACGCCCGGCGCGGCGCAGCGTCCCTCC
The DNA here is from genome assembly GCA_039654925.1 of Anguilla pacifica. Lineage (NCBI taxonomy): Eukaryota > Metazoa > Chordata > Actinopteri > Anguilliformes > Anguillidae > Anguilla > Anguilla pacifica. The sequence continues at coordinate 27,787,166 of CM077297.1, forward strand.
TCAGACCCGCAGGGCTTCCCTCCAGCCTCGCAGGGGGTGGGCAGGTAGTTCTCCTCCACGCAGCGCGCCGTCTCTGGGGAGCCCACCCAGCAGCCCAGCCCCTCGCCGCAGCAGATATTGGGGCCAACGCAACGACCCCTGTCGCCAGGACCGCACGACATGCACTATATATATATGACAGGGAAGAAGGAAAAAAAGAAGTCGTTCGTTTGCAACCGTATCTGGTTCAGAGCGCAATGGTCTGTAGCCTAAGGAGCTAACATCGAAGCCTACTTACTCCCAGTCTGACTGCGATGTGAACTTATTTTACCCTTTTCTTTATGAAACAGGCGTAGTCAGCGTCGTCAAGCGAAAAGTTGCCTTTACAGATCGCTTAGACATAATGAAAGAAGCTGATCGAGCACTGTGTCAGAACTGCATTGAAGTCGAATTCCCATGTGCAATTCAAAGCCAGTTCAGATTTAACACGGTGAAAAGCGTTTCTAATATATTACTTGAAATTGTACAAATAATATTTGAATGTGTCGGATTTTAATATAACTGATGCATAAAAGCGCAGCTATGTATTAAAATTATGAACAGATAGACAAACCTGTTTTCGTGTAATTTCATTAGAACAGGCACAATTTCCCAGTACGATTCAAATATAAAATTTGCGAAAAGTAAAAATCCGATTTTGAAAATCAATTCTCATTGGAATTGTGTAGCCTACGCTGTTTTTGTAGATCTGTGGCGCTGATGCGCAGACAAAGGCAAGAATCATACAAGTCACACATACTCGTACCAACCTGTAGCCTGGCATTCTGTTCCAATTACCTACATATCTATCAGTTTATACAATATCATCTACTGGTGTAAAGAATTGACGCCACACACAGTTGCCGGGAAAAAAAGGTTTTTAGATATTTAAAATTTATATTAGCCATGCGCAATATTACAAATTACAATTAAATCCGGTTTTACTAAACAAGCTAAACGTGCTCATAAAAGGCACCCTATTCCTCTAAAAAATCAATTTCACAAACTTGCGAATTTAGGCGCCTTTTCCAGAGCAGAAGACTCATTCGCAGCAGGCTCAAGGGGCTTATTCCGATTTAGTATCACCCGTTTTTTTTTTTTTTTAAGATCAGAAGTAAAGCTGGAAAATTAAATTTAATGTTCCCCTTGAATATGCATAGATTCAGTTTTCTTTTTTGGTACCCTATTCTCTTAAAGATAATGGTTTCATTGTGTGCCATTTTTGCGCATATATAGCCTACAGAGCACTTTGGGCAAGACACATCACAGGAAGCCTGTCCATATGGTAACCAAACACAATCTGCTAGATTCCAGAACTGCAGCCTCGATAGTTTCACGATAGCTCTGTTATTCGTGATACCATTTTACAATACGCGTAAAATGGTTACATTACGCACAGATTGAGCAGCACGGACTCGCCACTCACAACTGAAACTTTAGAAATGTTTTATTTCTGCAGGCAACAACGTGAATTTATTTTCGCAAATAAAACACTCAAAAAAAATAATGTCGGTTTGTCGTTATTACCTGTCGGGTGATGGGGTCCGGGAAGGAGCGCTTCCCCCCTCGAGGGCAATTCTGGATGTAGCAGGCAGAAGACAGCGCGAGGAGCGCGAGGATGCAGAGAAGCGGAAGCGTGGAATCGGTCATTGCAGCTGTACTGAACTAGGTATGAGCGCTTAAATTCTAACTACCGGTCTTGGTTTACAGATGTTCGTCTCTTCACCAGGACCATGTTGTATTTATACAGAGCAGGTATTATTTATGCCAACGACGTTTCTTCCCTTCAACGTCATCGCGTTTTTTTAAACATGCCTCCCCCCCATACTTGTCCCTATCTTAATAATATAGGTGATTCATCATTCAGTCACGAATTAATACACACCTTTTGTCATGAAATAAATGAATACATTTGTCTCGTAATTGACAATAACAACGGGTATTTTGTGTTTAGATAGTGAAGCTGAACTTTTGATATATGAATGCCAAAGTCTCTTTGAGTTAGAGGTGCGGAGACCTGTTGTAGTCTAGCGGATGGTTTCTATTGCACTCTGCGCTACACCTTCAGGCGTATGGTGTGGTTTAGTTTCTTTTGTGCGTGTGTTTAAATATTTCTGCAGTCCTTGAGACAGGGTCTGTCTGCAGGAGCCTCTTCAGTGAGCTACAGGCACAGTGTCTGGCACTAACTGGGGCACTAACTGGGGCACTACCTGGAGACTGGAGGGGACTCCATGTGACTGGCACTGTCTCATCACCAGCTGCATCTCTGATTATTTTAGATATTAAACGTCCGGAAGTACTTCAAAAGACACAAGTGAGGTGCTCACAATCATCATTCCTCCACTGACAGTACAACAGAATAGCCAATGCCTGTTTGACAGGTCATAATAGAGCTCAGCACTGAAGTCATGTGCTTCGGGGAGATCACAGCGCTCAGACAGAACAAATCTATAACTGATGTCAACTTTCAGATTAAAAATGGAAAATAAAAAGCAATTACACCTTTAAGGTGCAAGATCACAAATACAGACGGGTGACTAATTAAAGGAAGAACCAACATAAAGTCTCTTAGTAAGGTGGCAGGCCACCACAAGCAGCCAGAACAGCTTCAATGCGCCTTGGCATAAATTATACAAGCCTCTGGAACTCAACTGTAGGGATGGAACACCATTCTTCCAAAAGATATCCCCTCATTTGGTGTTTTGATGGTGGTGGTGGAGAGCGCTGCCTAACACATCGGTCCAAAATAGGTGTTCAATTGGGTTGAGATCTGGTGACTGCAAAGGCCATAGGATATGATTCACATTATTTTCTTACTCAAACGATTCAGTGACTCGTCATTCCCTGTGGATGGGGGCACGGTCATCCTGGGAGAGACCATCAGGATAGAAACGTTTCATCATACGATAAAGGTGATCACTCAGAATCACTTCGTATTGATTTGCAGTGACCCTTCCCTTTAAGGGGACAAGTGGACCCAAACCATGCCAGGAAAATTTTGTTCTTCCTTACATATGCTAATGCACTAATGCACAAGCATCACGGCTATTGAAAGTGTGCTTTCGACCACAATTTCTGACCCCATTTGATGATTCCCACAGATTGAAATGCAGATGTCACTTTAGTCACTGTTCCTATTGAAACACTAGCCAGTTGAGTAGTCTTTGTGACTGAAGCTCCTGCCATCTATGCCCCAACAATGAACCCTCTTTCAAACACACTTAGATCTATTCCTCTTGCCACCTCAATACAAAATCGAGGTAAATTGGGCCCGCTGTGGATTTTTATATGCCACAGAACATAAGATGCAAATTGCTTAATTGTACCACACGGTACACTGTATGGAAACATCTGCATTCCTCACGTTGCTCCAGTCATTTATTCAGGTTTTTCCTCTTCATTCGTCACCAGTCTGTACCTGATAGGAGTGTTCTTAAATGAACATTCTAATGCTGATGTAACAATCACAACCAGCAATAGAAAGCAATGGCGTTCTAGAACACTGACTTAAAATTCTGAATAAACATTTCAACAAACCTACTCTTCATGGGGCTATATCAGTCTGTCCCCTGCCCAATCTTCCCTCATTTCCTGTTCCGTCTGTCTGCATATTGATGAACGGATGGAGGGAGAGGTACTGAGAAAGAGGGGGACAGGGAGAAAGAGAGATAGACAGGGAGAGAGAGTGATGGGGAGAGATGCAAGAATGACAGGGAGAAAGAGAGGGACAGGGAGAAAGAGTAAAGGGGATGGGATGAAGAGAAAAAGCAAAGAGTGGTAGACCAGATGGGTATAAAGAAAAGAAAGCGGAACAGAACAGAAAAGGGAGTGTGTAGGGATGAGCACAGCGCTGATAATCTAACCGCAGTGGGGCTCGGTTGCGTGTGGCGGCGTTTCTTCCCTCGCGGGCCACGGGCGCACGCAGACGCCTGTGAGTGAGCAGAGCTGAGAGAGGTAATGCAGAGATCAGCGCGGGAGGGAGAGGTCAGCCGCGACGCCGGGTCCTGCATCAGAAACACCCCATCTTGTTTTCCAGCGACAACAAACAGGAGCTGGGGCGCGCACACTGAAGTGCCCGTCGCTTATTTACGGCTAATTCCGCTGAATATTTATGAGTCATCACTAAACTGCCCATAGACATGCACGGCGCATGGTGGCGTAGCCATTTCTTATTTTTTTTATTTTTTTTTTTAAACAAATAAAGCAATGAAAAGGTGGCGGCCCGCGGAACAGCGGAGACGTGGAGAAAACAAAAAAAGCAATTATTTCAGCCGTGTGCGGCTGCATGCGTGATGCGCTGGAAAGGTCAGTGCAATTCAGCAGGAGCGCGCATCCGGCTCGCAGGCCAGCAGCACAAGAGGGAATAAACCCTCTCATTCCCCACGCCGTCTTTAACAGGCACCAAGGGAAAAGTGAAGCAAAAAAAATTTACTTTTAAAAAGCCAAATGATAAATTTTTTATTCTTTAATAAGAAAATGAACCTTAGGGGTAAATATTTAGTGGAGAACACGGAGTAAAGAGCCAGTGGGAATATTCTGGAACACATCCCTGAATGAGGGTTCTGCCGTCCTGGCTCCGCCTGTCCGTGCTGGGCGTGCGAGGTGAGGCTCTGGGACTCAGACCCAAAGCCTGGGCTGGCTGGGCAAAGGGCCGCCGCATTAAAACACACGACTCTGCAGCCAGGGGCAGTCACATGACCGTAGAACATGGGGGAGTCACATGACTGTGGAGCAAGGGGGACAGGCACATGACCGTGGAGCGAGGGACACTCACATGACTGTGGATCAAGGGGGACAGTCACATGACCGTGGAGCGAGGGACACTCACATGACTGTGGATCAAGGGGGACAGGCACATGACCGTGGAGCGAGGGACACTCACATGACCGTGGAGCGAGGGGGACAGTCACATGACCGTGGAGCGAGGGGGAGTCACATGACCATGGCGCAAGGGGGACAGTCACATGACCGTGGAGTGAGGGACAGTCACATGACCGTAGAGCAAGGGGGGCTAGGCAGTGCTTTCTCCCATGGATGAGTAGCTGAAAAACACTAGCAGGCCGCAAAACTTTGGGGGAGGGGGGCAGGGGAAGGGAGGCAGGTCATGTTATTGCCCTTTTTGTTTTTGTTTGTTGTTAAATGAGACCATTTCCATTTCCAAATGACCATTTAAATGAGAATTAATTCCACGTTCCTTAATGAATGGCACACGGTGTATAAAGCTTGCATCGGAATAGCAAACTGCAATTAAGAGCCTTACTAAAGCAGTTATCCTGGGGGGGGGGGGGGGGGGGGACACAAAGACAAGAGAGTTCACTCTTAGAAGCACAGGGGCTCAGAGATGCTGTGTGTGTATGACAAAGAGAAAGCACAATGCATGTTGTGTGCCTACAGAAAGCATGGGGACACTGTGATCCAACATGGCAAAATGAATCATAGCATCCTGTCTATAGACCATATTTTTCTCCACAAGCTCACTGCTTCTGAAGCTCATTATTATTATTATTATTATTATTATTATTATTATTATTCTTGGAGGAACAAGACTCATTGAAGAGCATATACAAGGGATAAATTTCCCTTTGTGGAGAAAATATATAATATATAATTAGATTCACTCATTTCTGATAGACACTTAGTATGTAAATGCATATTTGCAGTGAAGTTGCTGCAAAAATCCTTTATTTTAAAACATTAAAAGCAGGAGAAACAGCACCTGTCATTTCAAGACACTTGCAAGTTAATTTAAACAATCGCTACTGTGGCCAAAATGGCAACAGTTACGGCAGTATTCTCTCATAATGCCAGCACATGTTCCTCCATGCGCACCAGTCAATATGCGCTTGGCCCATGTCTGATTCTGCTCGTTAGGGAACATCCTGGTTCTGTCCGTTTCCATGACAACCTCCCAAAAACTGTGAGGACTGGGCAGGAAGGGCAAGGACGGCGGGGTGGAGTTGTAACACATCACCCAGGTGGGTGTAATGAAGGGGGGGGGGTGGTGTTTAAGGTGAGTTTCTTCCCTTTGATGGAAAGAGATTTGACATCTGGAAAGCGCTATATGAATACATGAATGCAATCCATTAGCATTACTATATGTCCTCGCAGAATTTCAAGGTCAGACCAGAGCAATGCGGTTTGAGAGAGACGCCCACTCACACACCGATTCCACCGTGATTATTAAAGCACTGCTCGAAAGATTAAACCGGATAATCCCTCAGCGAGTTACCTGGAGACACGTGACGAAAACCCGAGGCGGAGCAAAGCTGTAGGCCGTGCCCGCACCCTGCGTTCTCAACAGTCCACTTAGCGAGGAGCGGCGTCCATCCTGCCCCCGCTTCCCCCTGAGAAAGGGCAAGGGGAAGTAGCGTTTCTGTAAATGTACTCCAACGAGCGCGTGCGTAGCCTCACCGCTTGCGTTGGTGTGCAGTGACGTAGCGTCCGTACAGAAACGGCAACTCTGGGTCCATAAGCCTGGGGTTTATGGCTAACGTAACCGTGTCATTTTGCTATCGGAACTGGCGAAAACTCACAGCAGGCATGCCTGGTGTGCCATACTCCCAGGTGCAGCCGGCTATATATGGGGCGGCAGTGTAGCACAGTGGGTAAGGAACCGGGCCGGTAACCGAATGGTCATAGGTTCAATTCCAATTCCTGGGTAGGACACTGCTGTTGTACCCTTGAGCAAAGTACTTAACCTGCATTGATATATCCAGCTGTATAAATGGACGCAATGTAAATGCTATGTAAATGTTGTATAAGTCGCACAGGATAAGAGTGTCTGCTAAATGCCTGTAATGTAATGTAACGGCTAGCCTCTACTCCAGGCAGTGACTGGACAGGCACAAGGTGAGCACAAACAGACCAGCAGGTGTATTCACCTTCACAGGTTAAGCCAGTGGTTGGCCAACCCTGTTCCTGGGGAGATCTAGCGTCCTGTCAGTCTTCAATTCTAATTTGGCTCACCTGTCTCTACCAGCAGCTACTTAGCAGCTGAACAAGACATCAGGCTGTTGAAGGTGGTGTGCTTTGATAGGGTTGGAGTAGGAAAAGGGTTGGGAACCACTGGGCTAAGGCAAAAAAACCAACAATCCCTCAAGTCCAAGTGAAATCAGTGACTGAGCGCTAATTCAAAACAAGAGAACTCGATGTTACAGAATTAGCTCTTAGAAAATGCTCTCAGAGTGATTTCCAAAAGTGGAGAAAATGGTTTTCTCAGGAATACAAAAGTGCAATATCACCAAGAAGGCACAGAGGCCCATTTATAATTGAGAAGTATACAGTTAACTAAACAAACCAACAACTAGGATTTTAAAACTCAGGTAAATACCACTGTAAAGCTACACAATCTTTAGACAGCTATAAATATATATAAATAAATATTCCAACAAAATGAAATCTGCAGCAAGTTTGATCTCATGCAACTGAACATGCCTCAACCTGCTTTCTTCAAAATGGACTCTCAGACTTCCACACACACCTGATTTTAACCCCCTTACCTCCAATGATGAATGAAATCACAATGAACCCTTTAGCATGGAAAACATAATGTGCTACCTGAATAATTTAGAATGGGGATCTCAACTCAAAGCTTGGAGAACTGTAGTGTTTGCTACATCTTGGTGCACTTAACTGAAGTCAGTGAGCTAATGAGTCCACACGCCTTGTTTCCAAGCCCTAAATTGGCAGCTGAGTGAAAGGAAACCAAAGAAACCCGCAGACACTGCGGCCCTCCAGGACTGGAGTTAAACCTGTAGACACAGCGCCCCTCCAGAACCAGAGTCAAATCTGCAGACACAGCACCCCCTCCAGGGCCGGAGTTAAACCTGCAGACACTGGGGCCCTCCGGGTCTGGAGTTAACTTGACAACCAAGTATAAACCTATCCTTTCTGGAGTGTAAGGACTCATCAGCTATTTAAAACATTTGTTTAAATGATGTCTTCTTTCATGAGCCATTTTTTTTTATTTGACACTTTGATGTGACAGTCTGAATGATCACATTCTCTTTACAATGAAAAACACAGGGCAAAGTTACATTAAATAATTTAGGAAACATTGGGTAGCAGTGCTTTGGAATAGAGCTTGTTTAATGTGTGTTAGGTATGATAATATAGCCAATATTGCTTGTTGTAACTTGACCTAATTTTGATATCGATTCTTTTAATGGCAGGAATAGATTTAGGCTAGTAAATTCGATTTACAGACAAGGCTTTGTACTTGAATAACTTGCCATTTTTGTAAACATGTATTTGTTGAGATTAAATTTACAGTAACACTTTGAAGTCAAGAATGGGGCAATATTAGCTTGCTGACGTTCTGGTGTTGTCCACTATAAAAACATTTTCCATCAGCTAACTTCACTCATTGTCATCCAACCGTAACAAGGCCGAAGGGGCTTCATTCCAGCGACAGCTTTAAAGTATGCTAACGTGTATTGTAGCATTCGTGAAGCTAAATTGCTTTTATGAAGAGTAACCAGTAGCTTAGTTCGCTCCAATTTTAAAGTAGCTTCGCCATCACGGTGTCTTAGCTGCTTTAGACTAGGTTTCTAATGTGGTTTACAGCTATGAGTAAAGTTAGCTTAGATGTTCAATAGTCGATCATTTAAACGTGAGCGAACTAGTTAGCTAACTTACGCTCGTGGCGTTTAAATAATATATACACGGCTATAATTGTTTTATCATCTTATTTATATAGCGAAGCCAACTAGTAAGTCAACATTGGGTAATTAAAAACTTACCAGTAGAGAAGTAAGTGCTACGGATTGTTGGCCTCAATTCATTGCACCAATCCATGAAGAACACTCCGTTGCTTCTTTCAGTTAGCTTGTGGCGTTGTAAGGTTTAAATGGTGGTTTACGGTGGACTAGCCTACACCAGTGTAGTTGTCTCTACAACACCAATACCGGTATTTTGTAATTAAGTGACGTTTTTTTCTGCATACACACAGTAAATGCATGATTATCAACCCAGTATTAAACACACAGTTGAAAGCTGGAAGCGTTTAGGGAAATGATGGGCGTTGATGTCATCTTCACGATATTGCTCGCTGTGTGTGTGTGACACTAGACACAATAATTAGCTAAAACTGTCTCTGGTGAGACCTCCGCTGATACCCATGACCTTACCATGTGACCAAGGACATGACTGTGGATGTGAGGTGAGCTCAAGTTAAAACCTCCCTGTTCTGAAGTGCTCCCCACAGTGAAACAACAGGGTCCCTGTCTCTATATAATATTAATACTGTATAGGCTATATATTGGTTACCAGTGGTAACCAATCCCACTCCTGGAGATCTACTTCTCCTGTAGGGTTTCACTCCAATCCTAGCCTCACAAGCCAGTCTCTTTTTTCACTTTGTTCAACAGATTCCAAACCTAACAAAGCAGAACTCATTCAACAGCTAGAGATCTTGTGCTGCTGATTAGGCTAGTAGAGTCAGGTGTGCCAAATTAGGGTTGAAATGAAGACCAACAGGATGGCAGATCTCCAGGGCAAGGGTTGGTTACCAATGCTGTATACTAAGGTGTACAGCACCAGTTTTCTTTCTGGATAGGATCTTGAACTTACTGGGTGTGAGCATCGTTCCATAACCACTATTCAACAGGTCCCACCCGAAAAGCTTGCTGTCCCCATTACAGCAGGTATAAAAGTCCTCCTAAGGGAGGTTTTAAGGGAGGTATGCAGCTGGAGGTCAGAGAAGAGGAGACTGCCCCCTGCTGGATGAGCAGTACCTTTCACTGTAAAATCGGCACTGGTTAATATCTGTGGTATTGAGCACTAAAAAGAGGACAAGCACTAGTGTGAATGTATCCTAACAGGTAGTCCAACCCCTGTGCCTCTCCACACAGGGTTTAATAGGTACTCTATCAGTGTGAAAGACCTATAAAAGTGTCTCAGACTTGATTTTTTATTTTTTATTTTTGGGGAGCGTTTCAGAGCGCATTGGTGGTGTCCGTGGCCCAAGGTGCTCAGAGCGCGGCGCACGCACGTATAAGGGTTTACAATGTCGCTCCTTCCTCCTTCCTCTTCCTCCTCCCCCGGGCCTTTGTGTCCGACTGGCCTCCAGCGCACCGTCAGCGCCCTGGGATCCTTGTGCTCTTTATCCGCACACAATCAAGCGGCAGCCTTCCGCCGACAATCAATGCACAGCCCCCCCCCACCCCTAACCCACCTCCCCCCTCGCCCTCACCCTCCTCCTCCTCCCCCCCTTCTGCATGGACAACTTTCAATTCCGTTTGGTGCGGCGAAGGCTTCCTCAAGGCTATCTGATCTCTCAGCGTGTGACAGGGCTGGAGACTTCTGAGGCAAGCACACATTGTACCTCTTCAATGTGGGGGGGGGGGTCTTAGGCTGGGGGCAAAAGGGGAGGTTGGGGGGGTACATTTTGTTGTACCCACCCAAAAAAAAACAAAAACAAATGAAAAACATGCATTGAAATGGCAGTGCCTGCCTCTTGTGGCAACGATAGGCTTCCTTGCTTCCGAAGCAGGGGGTGGGTAAATTCAGTTCTATTTCCGAAGGCCTGGTGTGTACCTAGGGCTTTATTTACATCTATCACACTGGCTGAATTAGCTAGTTAACAGTACACACCTATACCGGCTCATTCCTACGTTAGACTGGAGTAAAACATTTCAAATGGAGACACAAAAAGAAGAATTTTTGGGCTGTTGTTAATGAGCTTATTGAGTATTTTAGCTCATGCCGCATCCTGTACATGAGTGGGTTAATATATAAATAAGTGAGAGCAGAAGCTAGCATGAAAACCAGAAATGGATACAACTCCTAATTTGGTCTCTTGATAAACAGTTTCTACCCTGTGCGTGTCATTTTGTATCCATAGCGAGGTAGCTCCAGCTCTGGCTCCGTGCCTAGCTCTACCCCCTCCCTCCTCCACATCCACTGTTATTCATCGTTATAATTATAACAATGCATAATAACAATAAAATATTTAAGAACAAAGAGGGCAATTTTGGTCATGTTCCCGTCCAATGTTAGGCAGATCTGCAGGCGCTTTCTGTGCCCTGAGTCTCCTCTCCTGGTGTCGTGTGCCACTGTGGCTGTCCTGATGCTCGGTCCTGTCCTCCGTTCGGGACGGAGGCTCTGAAACGCTGGAGCAACATTATCTGGATTATCTGCGCCAATTTCATCCCGCAGGGGTGCTGAGGATGAAGGTTCACATGCTGCCAGTACTCTTAAAATGCATGTTTATTTTTCTGTCCGTTTTCACTCTAACTGTTACTGTCACAGCATTAAGGGGCTGATGGTATTATCTATATTTCATAGTTCGTCAGACAAATCAAAATATACGTTATTGGGTGGTGAATAATACGATTCATTGGTAAATAGACTGAGTTTAATGAAGCATTTAGATAAAGACAGAAAAAAAACTGGGCAGAAAGTTGAATGTATTTGCAATTTTATGCTAAGTAAAACAATACTATTATTAGTAAAATATTAGTCATTATTTATTTAATTAGTTGTTCATTACTATTATTATAATATCAGTAAAATATGTGAAGATGTACAACAAGGAAATAATGCTGTACTATAATGCTGTACTATATTTTGGCATGCTGTGCTAAACAAACACAGGTATATTTACAACACGAGGACACAATGAAATGAAGTAGAGTCAGCAGAGCAAAAAACGAGTAGAGCAGAGCAACGTGCCCTGCACAGACTGCATGCGTCCAATTTTATTCCCCTCTCTGGAGAGCCGTGCGCTGTTTAGGCCGCATCAATGAGGTGACCCTGAGCTCACGTGTGTGTCTGAGGGGAAGCTTTGTTCTCTCTCTCTCTCTCCTCTGCTTTTTCTTTCCACCGCTCGCTCTCTCGCTCGCTCTCTCGCGCTCACACTCTCACTCTTTCGCTCGCTCGGGCCGCCAGTTCCGTCTCTCTTTGCCCCTGACCTTGGCATCCGGTTATATGACTGTGACCTGCCACTCTCTCAGATTGGCTGCGTTGTTATAATCACCATCACCATCAGAATCGCTGTCATAACGCACGGCTCTGACGTGCGGTTGGGCTGCGTTCGTCGGCGGCACTTGTTGCCGGGGTTTCGGGTTTTTCACGCCGCGATGCCAGGCGGGGTGGTATTGAGAGCACAGAGGGTAGCTCCGACGCCCCCCTCCCCCCTCCCCCCTCCCCCCTGGTCACCGTCGGAGGTCCCTGCTGTGCCCCTCCGCCCAGGGGGGCCTTTTCGGGCACCGGGGGGGGAGGGGGGAGGGTGTATGTAAGGTGTGCGTAGCTCAGGCTGATCTCCGCTCCTCATTTCCCATCATCAGGTCTCATTTTCAGGCACAGGCTGTGTCTGTATAAGAAGTGTGTTAAGAGCACAGGTCCCTTTCCCTGCCTAAAAGGCTTTCTTTTTGTGTGTGTGTGTGGTTTTTTTTTTTATTACAACGGATGGCCAGTAGTATTGTACGTACAACAAGGACTACGGCGTGGAAAGGTTTGCTCGTGGTTAGGATATAGGAGGTTTGCTTGCCCAATGCCTCATCTACAGTGCTTTACTTATTGTCATTTTTCTTTTTTTTGTGGACCTGTGTAGTGTGTATGAGATATGACTCGTTCTGATTATCTAACGCAGTGCCTCTCCTCCCTGGCACTGCTGGTACAACGTGCGTGCCATTTATTTGTTAGGTTTGGCTGACATTTGACGTAAACACCGATCTGAATTTGACACACTTTTGCTCTGTATAAGAAGCAAATTATCTGAGGAGGGTTGATGTTTAGATGCGTGATAGAAAGCTTTCAGGTTTCTTAGGGTATCTGTTTTTTTTACTTTTTCTTTCGTCCCTGGTACGTCGGGGATTTAAAAAAAAAAAAAAAAAACTGTCAGTCCTGACGTCACAGAAAAAACAATCGAGACGAGCTTGCAGAAGACCGTGGAAGGTCCGTGTCAAGAACCAATAGAAAAATGCCTGTTCGTTATGGCTGATGGTGATTGGTGGATACTACTCCCTGCCACCTGGGAGTCAGGAAGTACAGCCAGAAAGTATCCAACAGTATACTCTCTGATGTACCCATTGCCGTGACGGGTGGAATAAGAGATTGTGAGTCACGTCTTACAGAGGTCCAGTGAAGGGTGCCAGTGACCTGTATCGTGGGTTGGGCTGGGGAGGGGAGGGAAAAACGAAACAGCACAATGGATTTAGTTGTGATAACAGCTGTCTTTGGAATTCAAAAATGGAAACACGACCACTTGAACCGATTAAAGGCACTAATGCACGCATGTACGCACGCTCGCGCACACACACACACTGTGGAGTGCTGAGGACTCTACGGGGACAAGTACAGCACAGCTTCAAGGACAGTGACTCGCTCCCGCTCCCCCTCCTCCCCTTTCTCCACCCCCTCCTTCCTCTGCCCCCTCCTTCCTTACCTCCGTCCCCTCCTCCCTCCCTTCCCCCCCCCCCCCCCCTCTCTTCCTCCTCCTTTTCCCTCTCTTCTTCCTCTGCCACGTAGAGGGAAGGACACTCTGCCCAGATGAGATGGACCGTGAGGGGCGCAGAATGCCGAGGAACTGACTGATCCGAAATGAAGCTGACCCCCCAGCCCTGGTTGGCGGTTGGTGGACACCCCAGCAAAGTGCAGAATTTGCTCAGCTTTATGAATTTAGCATTAATTTCCATTTAGCTAGCTGGTCCTCTTTTCCAAGCATGACTAGCAAACCAATGTAATATTAGTGCATTCAACAGATATATAAACAACAGCAGTGACTAAACAAAATGATCATAACCAGTAGTAACAGTACAATCTGTGGTGGAATAAACTGACACTGATAGCACAGACCCATCCAAACATATTCAGCTATCCTGCTCGGATATCCAATACTGGAACGACACAAGACATTGACAGGACATTTTCACCAAATCTGTTATAGCACTACTGTACTGTTCGCTAACATTTCATTCTCCTTGTGCCTTCTTTAGAGGATAATTAGCATAATTAGACATTAATGACTGGACTCAATGTGAGCTTTTGTGATGTAAAACGATGGGCAAATTGTTCCTATATGGATTTAGTGAACATATGCAATTAGTATGATTATGTTTTCCTTTGTTGTTGTTCTGAAAAAACAAATATTCTGATGCTACTTTGCAATATAGCCTCCTGTTGCTAGGAAGCAAAGAGAATGGGAATGTGGGAGCTGAAGATCTAGTTAATTTAACCCTCTGAAGAGCAAGATTTTTGTGTGTGTTTTTTCAACATTCTAAGCCAGTGTTCTAGAACTACATTGCTTACAATTGCCAGTAGTGATTGCTACATCAGCATTAGAATGTTTAGTTAAGGGCATCCTAATCACGTTTGTGATCTTACACTGCAAAAGGGTTAAAGAACCTGTGGTGATACTCCCACCCACTGCGCCACACTCAGTCCTCAGAGCGCTATTCCTGGGCTCCCCTTCTCTGCCACGTCTGAGAAGAGACCCGAAAAGTCTGGTGACGCCGCAGCCCTGTTTGCTAATTTCTGGTGTTTTAATTGCACAACCACAGGATCTAATAAAAGTTCACGTCAATTTGTCACTTCTGAAAAGGAGGAGCCTTTTCCCTTGCATAGGTTAATTCAAGCTAAGCAATTGTATTTTATTACTACATCAAGGAAGTTTGGTCAGAACCTGGTCAGCATTGCCAGGTATCTGTAGGAGACAAAAGGAGCACGCTAGAATTCAACATGGACATGTCCCCTTTAATCCAGTCCTTCAAACCATGGCACATGAGCATCTCATTTACACTCCATTTTACTCTGATTGGCTGAGGCAATTAGAACCACTTAAGCATCACTTTTGATTGGCTGAATAAGACATGTCTAACTGCTGCTGCACATTAAGCTAAAGGTGGTCCTGTGCAGCTCAAAGAGAGGCCCTTCGACATAGAGGAAGAGAACCTCCTTTTTCACAGCACAGGGAGACCTATTCTCAATGCAGACAGAAAGGACTGTCCCACTGTGAATGTAGGCCAGTGTTACAGTCCAGGACAGTGAAGATTCTGCACCGAAGGTGGGCCAGTTTCTCAGTCCAGGTGTCCAAGGATCTTGGAGCGAAGGTAGGCCAGTCTCTCGGTCCAGGTGTCCGAGGATCTTGGAGCGAAGGTAGGCCAGTCTCTCAGTCCAGGTGTCCGAGGTTCTTGGAGCGAAGGTAGGCCAGTCTCTCAGTCCAGGTGTCCGAGGATCTTGCAGCGAAGGTAGGCCAGTTTCTCAGTCCAGGTGTCCGAGGATCTTGCAGCGAAGGTAGGCCAGTCTCTCAGTCCAGGTGTCCGAGGATCTTGCAGCGAAGGTAGGCCAGTTTCTCAGTCCAGGTGTCCGAGGATCTTGCAGCGAAGGTAGGCCAGTCTCTCAGTCCAGGTGTCCGAGGATCTTGGAGCGAAGGTAGGCTAGTTTCTCAGTCCAGGTGTCCGAGGTTCTTGGAGCGAAGGTAGGCCAGTCTCTCAGTCCAGGTGTCCGAGGATCTTGGAGCGAAGGTAGGCCAGTCTCTCTGCGCGGGAGCGCTTCAACAGCGGAAACCACTCCCAGTAGTGCAGCTCCACCACGCTGTAGCCCAGCAGGGCCAGTTGCCTCCTCTTCATCGCGTGCAGCCCCAGCAGCTGGCGGGACCGGTAGCAGAAATGGTTCCTGTTGGACACCTGCACGGCGAGTCTCTGCACCCCCCGAGTGGGACAGGGCGAGGGGGCCCCGGGTCTCCTCAGGGCCTCCAGGAGCCCTTCTGTTAGCTCCGCCCCACTGGGGAATGCCCTGTCCCGTGATGCCGTCGGGGTTGGCGAGTGGGCGGGACGGGAATCGGGCTTCTCTGTGGGGTGACTCACCACGGGCCCTTTGATGTTGGTCAGCTGGGCCAGCAGGTCCTCTGTGATGGTCACGCCCACAAGGCCCCTTTCCCAGGCCCGCGCGGCAGGGGAAACGCTCTCCGGCCCGGGGCCATGGAGGTCGCCCTCAGAGCAGAGAGGGACGGGGCCCCCGGCGGGGTCCAGGCGGACCTCCAGGTCGATGGAGCGGGTGTGCGGCAGGATCATGTGCTTGCGCACGAACGCCGCCCCGCCCAGCAGCTCCCCGAGGAGCCGCTCCGCCTCCAGCACCTCCGGCTTCACGCACACGTCCTGCAGGGCGAAGCTCCACAGCTGCGCCGTCACCTCCTCCGCCAGGGCCCGGTCCACCCGCGGGCCCGCCCAGCCGGGCACCTCCAGCCCCACCGACGCGTCCACGGTGAACAGGTCCTTCTTCAGCTCCAGGTGGCGCGAGGCGGCCGCCAGAGCCGCGAAGTCCGGGCTGAGCGCCTGGGCCAGCAGGTCGGTGGGGAAGATCCCGGCGAAGGCCAGGCCCAGGAGCCCGGTGAGCAGGTGCTCGGGGAAGCGGCGGAACTCGCCCTCCCGCTGCCGCAGCGCCTCCGCCAGGCCGGGGTAGAGCCGCGGCGCCCGGCTGGGCGGGAAGCCCACCGTGCCGAAGGCCCACAGCAGCTTGGCGGCGTCCTTGCTCCGGCACGGCGGCACCAGCGCCGGCAGGCGGTCCGCCACGGCCTGCAGCACCCCGTCGTCCCGGTGGTGCAGCGCCGAGCAGGCCAGGGCCACGTGCATCAGGCCCGGCACGCCCATGCGCGGCGCCCGGCGCGGCATCTCCGTCGCCAGGGCCCGCAGGAGCCCGCGGTGGTCCAGGTAGCTGAAGCGCAGCAGCTTGAGCACGTTCACCAGCCCGTAGTCGCTCATCTCCGGCAGCAGCGCGCACGCCCGGTTGGCCAGCCGCACCACCGCGCCGGGCGACAGCGAGCTCTGGGACTTGAAGAGGCCCAGGCAGACCGCGCCCAGCTCCTCGGCCATCAGCCGGTCCAGGTGGCGGAGCAGCTGCAGCTCCAGGGTCGGGAGCAGGTCGGCGGGGGAGCGTCGGCCCTCTCCCATCACGTAGACCAGCTGCACCAGCTCCGCCGGGCCCATGTCGGACCAGCACCAGCCCGCGGCGCTGCCGTAGAGCTGCTCCAGGAACTGGGGCACCGGCCGGCCCAGGCAGCGCCACAGGTCGGCCGCCAGCAGCAGCCGCCGCGGCTCCATCCCCTCCATCGCCCGCCGCCCGAACTCCGCCTCCAGCAGGCCCAGCACGCCATGGGCCGGGGGCAGCCCCAGGGACACCAGGGCGCGCAGGGCCTCCAGCAGCTGGGCGTCGGAGAGGAGCCGCAGGCTCTCCACCGCGTAGCGCAGCAGCATGGAGAAGCAGGAGTTGCCCCGCACCAGGGGCAGCTGCTCCGGGGGCAGGCGGGCCAGCTCGCCCAGGAAGCCCACCACGTCCTGGGGCCCCAGGGAGCCCCGGAGGACCGACACCTTGTTCAGCAGCAGGAACGCCTCGTCGGCGGAGATGGGCGTCGGCCGGTGGGCGGGGTCATGGCTCACGGCGGCGTACTCCGGCCGGCACTTCTGGAAGACGCGGGGCTCGAAGCCGCCAGGGGGGTCTTCGGCGGGGGGGGTGGCGGCAGCGGCGGACGCAGGTTTCTTGCCGCCCTCGCCCCGGCTGAGGGCCAGGTCCAGCAGGGTGTTCTGGGAGCTGGACAGACTGCGGGACGAGCGCACGCTGTAAGGGTTGCCCTGCTGCCGGAAGGGCGGGGCCAGAGGGGGCGGGGCCGGCTCCTCATCCTCTGCCCCACACGAGGCGGCGGCGGCGGCCCGCGGGACCGTCTCGTACGCAGCGGGGTTATACTGCACCAGGTACTCCACCGGCCTGGGGGCTGGAACTCGCCCCTCCTCTTCCTCCTCGCCGTGACCACCGTCCCACCGCTGGCACCTGGACCTCCATACCTCTCTCCCGGGGGTGGAGGCTAGGAGCCGAAGAGCAGCCACCCGCCGACATAGTGCCCGAGCAGACATCCACCCTGGTCGCTAGGAGACAGAAAAAAACCTGCCGTCAGCATGCGGCCAAACTTCGGCAGACACGACACTCACAGTGACCTTGACTTGGAAACTTGTGAAATTACCAAGCCTTTGAATAAATTAGGAAAGTCACGATTTTCTCAGATGTTTCCAGAGTAATCTTGTCAAAACCAAGCAAATATACTGTATCAATAGAACTTTATTCATAGCAGACACAAATATTGTCCATAAACATTATCTGTCCTAACACATTCACATTACATTTATTTGGCAGACATGACGTACGATAAGTGCACAGCAAAGGTCATTGGAACAACTAGAAAACACAGGTCTGGCAAGGTACAATACTCATTTTGTACAGTTATTCATAGCCATGAACACATTAAGTCCAGTTCACACAGTGAACATTAGACTGACCTAATCTATCATAAATCAAACTAGGAGACACTACAAGCTACAACATCAAGACAAGGATACATGGCACAATAAGTGCTGGATGAAGGTACATGTAACATGAGTGGCACACGGGTTACATGTGTGGCATGAAAGAGGGGAATTTAAGTAATAGAAACGATCTGCAGAGTGATGATAGTTATTTAATCCAGGTATAGTCTGAAGAGATGCGTCTTCAGACCACGGCGGAAGATGGGCAATGAGGGAGTTGTTCGTAGATGGACAGGAAGCTGGTTGGAGAAGCTAGGTGGCAGGGACAAGCGAGAACCCTTTACCCAGAGGGCAGGGGGTGAAAGGCGGTCTAACAGGCGTATAGAATTGAATAATGTCCCGTAAGTAGGCGGGGCCGTCCTGTTGGCTGCAGTGTAGGCGCGGGTCAGAACTTTGTACCTGATCCTGGCAGCGACCGGTAGCCAGTGGAGTGACCTCAGCAGAGCAGTGACGTGGGAGAACTTTGTCAGGTTGAAGACAACCTTCAATCTCATTCACGTATGACAAGGTTTTGATGTTCACGTTTAAGAAAGCGGTCTTTAGCCATTTGCTGCAACTGTGTTAATACCATAGACTGGGGGAAAAGTCACGAGTCAATGTCCTTCGGTCAATCAATATCAATAGTTCTGACAAACTACCATGTCTTCAGTTAATTAGCAAATAATTAACGCCAGTGGCCAGCACAAAAATCTCCGAATCTACCTGACAGAATACGGTAAAAAATCAGACTGTCAGTCCAGGATCAAGTACCTGAGCTAAATTACTGTAGCTAGCAGCAGAGGAGACCTGGCAAGATTTCGTTTGTCGATTGCTACACTTGCTATTATCGCTTGCTATGTTCGCTAACGAATATAAGCCTGTTTATATATGAAGGTTGTGAAAACCCGAGATGAATGTGCCATGCAAATACAGAAATCACATTGTAGCAAGCAAAATAACGTTTGCTAATTCCTTGAATCCTCATAGACATCGCTGTACAATGCGTTAGCAGTTACCTGTGAGCTAACGTAACGTTACACAGCCAGCCGTCTTTGTTATCACATTTATTCAGTTTATACCTATGAAACCCACCGAAGCTACGAGAGTCTTCCACTCCGGTCAGAAGATCTCCATTCACAGATATCCTACAAATTCAGTTCTAATCCATGCCATGCTGGTAGAGGTTACAAACTACACATTGAAAGTGGAAAGGTCACATCATCGTACGGCAAGCCTGAAGGGACAAATCGCGCCGCCAGAGAATGCCAGCTGTTGTGCCGTAGCTAACTGCTGTCACAACAGATACAAAGTCCACAGAAAGTACAAATATACGACAATATATACATGCAGTAGACATGTTGATGTGTCTGTAATGAACGGTGTTATTTGCGTGAACCCCTGAGCTATTAAAGGCATTGATCAGGCAATGTAACAGCTTCATAGTAAAAAAAGGGCCACGGGTGCATTCCCTGTGTTAGCAGCGACACCTGTCGTTCTTTTCGAGAAACGAAACTGTGCTTTCACACTGAATCGTATTAACAGTACTTTGCCACTTCACCTCGCAAGACAGGTGGTATTTACTTGTTATTATTGTTTGTCCATTTTCATTTAAAACAATCATATATTAACAAATAAAAAGGGCAATGGGAAATTTTGTGTCGTTGGGGTATTTAAATCTCATGGGAATAAATGTTTTTGGTGCTCAATTAGTCAATACAGATGGATATATCTTTACGTGGCATCAACGTTATATAAGTGCAAAAGCTCCAAAAACGTAGAATCCACAAGCAAAAATCATACGTAGACCTCTGGGAAATGTAGTTTTATTGAATTACTCACGTCTTTATTATTTAAATTCATTTTTGCTAGAGTATGCTTTCCATCAAGCCATTACAGTAACATAAATAAAAATGATAAAAATAATTATTAAAAAAACATTTAGCATTTTGTTCTCTCAAACATTACAAGAGTTACATTGATAACAGTAACAATAAAAGTAAACAAAGAGACAATGATTTTGGATATGTTTGCTTCATTTGTACCATGTAGTAGATTGAAAGTAAATAGATTTATATATAGTCATATAGTTTAAAAAATAAAAGCTGAAATGTCTGTTTCATTATGTCACGATAATCCTCTTAAAGTATTCACACGCAATAGCTTGGTATACTGGAATAAATATGTACACATAAATAACAATGATATATACATCCACCTCTGTTTCTACCAACAACACAGCAGAATACAACAGAAGAACATAGCAGCAAATCTGGCCATAAATGATCCATCCCTTCTCCTTCTCTCTCTCCTTTTACCTGTCTACTATCCTCTCTCTCTCTCTCTCTCTCTCTCTTCCTGCCTCTCTCTTATAACTATAAAAGCAATATCTGATTCTGTTTCATCCCTCAGTTTCTCCCCCTATCATCTTTCCCTCCTCTCTGTCCCTTCCCGTTGTTTACATGTCGATCCCTCCTTTTCCTCCCTCCTCTCCGTCTGGTCCGAGTTTTTGCAGTCTGACCACGACAGGATGTCAGGAAAGCCGCTCTAATGAGATCCAGCCTGGGGCCAAAAGACGTGATCGAAGCTCAGAAATTTGGGTCCTCCTGTTGGGGTTATGAACTCAAAAAAACATGCCCTGGTTTTCAGCAGCGCACACGTCCACAGTCCGCTGTCCATGTTTATTTAACGCTGCAAGGCAGGAGTGCTAATCTGGGATCAGGATTCGTGCGCCCACATCCTAACCGCACCCATTACGAGCTATAAAGGAAAAACTGATCCTAGATCAGCAGCCCTACTCTGAGATGCTTTATGAATACAGGCCAGGATCTCATGTCACACGCACGCACACACACACTCACACACACACACAGTATCTCTCTCTCTCTCTCTCACACACACACACATGTGCACGCACGCACACACACACATGCACTCCGTCTTTCTTTCACACACAATTGCACTGATCCCATGTCACTCAATGGCGCCTTCTAGAGGGAGAAGTTCTTAATATATAATTTCTATATATAATCTCCTTTTATATCCACAATTTCCTTTTTTATGCATTTTCTCTCTGCTACGTCTGAATATTACCACCAGCCAATCAGAACCTCTGGCTCCGCTGCTATCTGCTGCTGCACGTTACTGTTGTCTAACACAGAATATCAGCTTCATTGACCAGCTCCCACACAAACATTCACTAAACCCACAGTTCCCCCAGGAATAATAAAGCAAGGACAGCAGTTGTGACATCACCTTTCCAAGAGCAGCTCCACCAATCACAGCATACATTGTTAAAAAACCAATCGGGCAATGCTGACAGTGATTGGTGGGTGGTTTTACACTAAGCCTCTGGGATACACTTTCTAGCTCTCATTTCTGGCTGGTGTAGATTTCCCATGGATATTAGCTGGAATTAGAATCCACCAATCAGCAGCGGCATTGTTATTTTGATTGTTACTAATATACTCTGTGATTGGTGGCTCTCCACTCCGCCAGGTGACATCACGACTGTCTTGTTCCAGTTTTGTCATCCCTGACTTGCCCTACTTTGCACCCAAAGAAACATCAATATAGATCAAGGTATTACATTAACAAAGTGAAGCCTTTTTTTTTGTTCGCTATCACTGTTCAATACAAAGAAATGCGAAAGTCATTTTCAAGTAATTCTTCCTTTGATTGGGAGCCCTGTGTAAGCATTCTGCCCCCTGGTGTTTGTCTTCAGTCACTGCAGTCACTGACAGTGCAAGAGAGACATGCTCCCTGGTGTCCCTGAAAAGCAGTAGTGTCCACTGAACGAGATGCGCAAATGCAAGCTCCACATCCACCGCTACAAGCTAGTGCCATCGCCACATCCGCCGCTATACACTAATACCATCCCCACATCTACCACTATATGCTAATGCCATCCCCACATCCACCACTATATGCTAGCGCCATCCCCACATCCACCACTATAAGCTAGTGCCATCATCACATCCACCACTATACGCTAACGCCATCCCCACACCCAACACTATACGCTAATACCATCCTCACATCCGCCGCTAGGCTCTAACACCATCCTGCGGTCCACTGAAATGGATCGCACATTGCCCCCATTGTCTGAATTTGACTAATGTCACATCCTATCAAAGCACATAAGTAATATCACACTGTCCACCTCACTTAAAGTCCCATCCTTTATACCTGAAATGTGCTCCCCCCACCTTCTCCTAAGACCCCTAAAACTCCAACATCCCTGATATGCACTATAGTGCACTTTTGTCCCCCCCCGTCCTGAAACACACAGAAATTTGCCCCCCCCACCACAACCCTACATCTTTCCTTCCCTCTTCCCCCCAGCACACACTTTTCTTTGTTCATACATCAAATGGACATGCTCCTGAGTCTCTCCCATGCGCTTAAAATGATTTGCACCATCTAAAACTCGTCACGGTCACTACACCTTCTACACCTACTCTAATACCAACAAACCGCCATGCCCCAGCTCCCCTCGAACCAGAAAAGTACTGGAACTGCTGTTGCCCCGGAGGATGTGCCCGACTGGGGAATTTTGTGTTGTCCTGGCACCACCAGACCACAGGGGGGCGCTGTCATAGTGTCCTTTGGTCTCGCCCAAGGGAGTGCTCTGCGTGACTTCTTCAGACTAATCTGGATTTGTTCTCATGGCCTGGTGAGCCCTGAGCAGGTGTGAACTATCCGACTCCAGGTTTCAGGACAGGTGTGAACGATCTGACTCCAGGTTCTAGGACAGCTGTGAACAATCTGACTCCAGGATCTAGGACAGGTATGAATGATCTGACCAGGTTCCAGGGCAGGCGTGAACAACCTGACTACTGGTTCCAGGGCAGGTGTGAACTATCCAACTCCAGGTTCCAGGACAGGTGTGAACAATCTGAATTCCGGTTCCAGGGCGTATGTGAACTATCCAAATTCCGGTTCCACTGCAGTCTGACACACCATAGGAATTCTGGGCCAGAGATACTGTACCGAGAGTTCTGTGGTGGGACTGGTAAATATAACCACAGACCTCCCTGACAGTGAGCAAGCAACCTTCTTGCATGAGTGGTGTCATTGTACGCGTCAGTGTGTGTGTGTGTCAGTGTGAGTGTGTGTCAGTGTGTCTGTGCTGAAGTCTTCCTTTGGAGGAGATATTTGCATGTCAGTATCCTGTGTGTACGAGCTGGTAATGTTGAGCCAGTTGGACAGGAGTATTAGAGTCAACTTCAGTGTTAGTGTAAGAGCATCAGTGTTGGAGTTTCACTGCTGAAGTGTGTGTGATCTGTCTGAACTTCAGGATTCCCTGCCCAAAAATCCCAGCCTCCCCTGCCTTGTGCACTTCCCGCCCCAGACGTCCATTAGTCCTGCCCCAACAGTCTGATCACGCTGCCCCCCTCCTCCTCCTGAGACCCCCCTCCAACCCTCAACCTTCACCCCTCTGTTGGTGGTTCCTTTGGCAGTGTGTCCTAGGACTGCCAAGCAGACTGGCAGATGTGATATTAAACTGCATCAAACTGTGTTGAAGGATGGATTTTGGTACTGTAGGATAACTGCATTTAGCTTGGACTGTGTTGAAGGATGTATATTGTTACTGTAAGACTGTATTGAGCTGAATGTGTTCTGGAGGGGCTCAGTCAGGACACTCCCAGGTCCTAGATTTCCGTGGACTCGATCCTCTCCAAGCGGGAGGGGGTGGGCCAGGGCGGGGCCAGCTGGTGCATGGCAGGGGGCTTTTTGTCCTCAGTGACGGGGGGCGGGGAGAGGGAGAGCGGGAGGGGGAGACTGAGGGGCAGGGGGGCGGGCGGCGGTGAGGTCGGGGAGGTGGCCAGCTTGGTGTTGAGCTCGCCCATGCGCTGCTCCAGGACCTGGTTCTTCTGCAGCATCTCCACGTAGTTGACCTGCAGCTGGGCCTGGTACTTGAGCACCCGCTCCTTCTCGCCCTGCCAGGTGTGGCGCTCCTGGGCGAAGGTGAGCGCCTGCCGCTCCCGCTGCTGCCGCTCCAGCCGCAGCTCCCCCTGCAGGCGCTCCAGCTGCCGCCGCAGGCTGCCCGCCTCCTGCCGCTGGGCCTTGGCCTCGTCCGACTGCAGGCTGAGCAGCGCGTCACCCGGGGGCGGGGCCAGGGATGGGGGTGGGGCTGAGCCGGGGGGCGGGGCCGGGGGTGGGGGCAGGGCGGCCACTGCCGCCGCCGCTGCCGCCTCTGAGGGGCTGTGGGGGGAGGGCAGTCCCCCCCGGGTCCTTCCCGCTGCCCTGGCCCCACCTCCAGCCCCGCCCACACTCAGCTCTCCCAGAGCCCGCTTCAGTCCCACTACCTCTGCCTCAAAGACTCCCAGCTTGTCCCTCAGAAGGGACACCTGAGAACAAAATGGGACGAGAAAGAGAAAGAGAGAGAGAAAAAGAGTGGTTATCCCATGAAAAACTTGTGCTTGAAACAAGAGCTTCCACTCCATGCAGAACCTGGTGTGCCCCCCCCAGACAGGGGTGGGAGGGGGCCGCAGCGCTGGAGGGAGCGGGAGCTTGAAACTTGTGAAAACCATGTACCTCCCAGATATTACACAAATTTTAGACTAAAGTTGGATACCTTCTCACATTTAACAAACCTTTTCTAAATGACTGGGCTTTCAGTGCACCAAGTTAAAACACTAATGATTTCTAATAGTCATAGAAAATCTGTCTGCAACTGCAAACAGCAAAACATCTTGTAATGTTTGATAGGCATTAGTTGAGGGATTATATGTGTAAGTGTTAAACCAAAGCTTGTGTGAGTGAGTACATGCGTATGTTTGCAGCGATGGTCAGTGTGTGGGTCTCTCTACATGTGAGTATCACTGCAGGCTACCTGCATTAAAGCAAGTGTGTGCCTGTGGATAATGAGTATGGCACTGTAAGCATGTGACCTAAGAGATGAGTGTGCTTGAACATCTCTGCTATTCCTGTACGTGTGAGTATGAGCAGGTGTCAGTGTGTGACTGTTAGTGTGCGGGTATTCCTGCCAATGTCAGTGTCAGTCTAACCACTTTGTTGCTCAGTCCCTTTGTTCCTGCCTGTCTGTTCCTCAGGCTGTGTGTGTGTGTCTCTGCTGTTCCGGAGTCTCTGCGTCAGTGCTGTTCCTCAGTCTGTGTGTCAGTCCTTTTTCTCAGTTTGTGTGTCTCTGCTGTTCCTGAGTCTCTGTGTCAGTGCTATTCCTCAGTGCTGTATTCGCGGGTGTCAGTGCTGTGTTTGTGGGTGTCAGTGCTGTGTTCGCGGGTGTCAGTGCTGTATTCGCGGGTGTCAGTGCTGTGTTTGTGGGTGTCAGTGCTGTGTTTGTGGGAGTCAGTGCTGTGTCCGCGGGTGTCAGTGCTGTGTTTGTGGGTGTCAGTGCTGTGTTTGTGGGTGTCAGTGCTGTGTCCGCGGGTGTCAGTGCTGTGTTCGCGGGTGTCAGTGCTGTGTTTGTGGGTGTCAGTGCTGTGTCCGCGGGTGTCAGTGCTGTGTTCGCGGGTGTCAGTGCTGTGTTTGTGGGTGTCAGTGCTGTGTTCGCGGGTGTCAGTGCTGTGTCCGCGGGTGTCAGTGCTGTGTTTGTGGGTGTCAGTGCTGTGTTCGCGGGTGTCAGTGCTGTGTTTGCGGGTGTCAGTGCTGTGTTTGTGGGTGTCAGTGCTGTGTTTGCGGGTGTCAGTGCTGTGTTCGCAGGTGTCAGTGCTGTGTTTGCGGGTGTCAGTGCTGTGTTTGTGGGTGTCAGTGCTGTGTTTGCGGGTGTCAGTGCTGTGTTCGCGGGTGTCAGTGCTGTGTTTGTGGGTGTCAGTGCTGTGTCCGTGGGTGTCAGTGCCGTCTCTCTCTGTACACCTCGGTCAGTGTTTTCTGCAGCTCCCCCTCGCAGCGCTCCAGCTCCAGGCCCTTGCTGCTGTAGGAGTCCTTCAGCCCCAGCATGGTCTCCTCCCTCTCCTTCAGCTGGGCGTTCAGCTCCTTCAGCTGGCCCCTCAGGGCCACCATCTCCCCCGCCCGCTGGGTCACCTCCGCCTGGCTCTCCCTCAGCTGTTGCTTTAGCAGGGAGATCTCCCCTGCCTTCTGACACACCTGGGCAGGGTGGACCACAGGAAGGGGGGGGGGGTCACCACAAAGTCATATCACAGTTATAGGAGGGCAATTGATATGGACATAGGTCTGAATAAAGCCACAAATATATTTGAGCTCCATCATCTGCTCCCCAGTCTCCTCTCCTCCTATTTAGTCTGCTCCATGCATATCCCCCCCCCCCCAAACTACCACTTGATCTCTTCAAGGCAAATCCCCCTTTTCACTTCCCACTTGGTCTCTTCCAGGAAAATACCCCCTCATCTTCACCTCCCACTTGGTCTCTTCCACACAACCCCCCAACACACCTCACACTTCACCTCTTCTGGACAAATCCCTCCCCCCTCACCTCCCACTTGGTATCTTCCAGGCAAAACCCCCCTCACCTCCCACTTGGTCTCTTCCAGCCGGGGCAGGATGTCGGCCTGCTCCTTCCTGTAGTCCAGGCACTTCCTCTCCAGGTCCTCGCGGTGGGCCAGCAGGGCGGCGATCTCGTCCTGCAGCCGGCGCTTGTCCTGCTGCAGCCGTGCGATCTGGGCCTGCAGGGCCTGCTGCGTGCGCTGGGCGCGGCGGGAGACCTGCTGCAGCCGCGCGGCGTAGTTCTGCCGCAGCTCCTCCATCTCCCGCTCCCACACCCGCTGCTTCTCCTCGAACACCTGCACGATGGCCGCCTCGCTCTGGTCCAGGTTCCGCCGCATGTGCAGCACCTGCGAGGGGGGGGGGGGGCGGAGCCACAGGGTTCACATCACACCTGGACCCGCAGCTACATCTGAAAGTGCTTAACAGTTTAGACCCTGCGACAATTCCTGTAGATTACTGACTGTTTCAAATGAAACCACTTTTGCTTATTTTTACTGAAACTACAGTAAAAAATGTTCTTTTGTGTGAATGGATGTTTTGGATAATTACACAATTTGTTGAAAATTCTCAGGGGTCTGCAGGAATCCCTTAAAACGTTTTACCAACATGTACATACAGCGTGTGCACCTCCCAGAATAATCCCGGCCACCTCAAGCGCATTGATTGTTTTGATGCCCCAAGGCCTTATCTATTCATTCCACACTCTCTTCTACTGTCCAGTCAACACTACCTCATTATCCTCCCTGAAGGACACAGTTTCAGAAAAACCTTACCGATGGCTTTCAGGTTATGTGTATGTTTTAGCCAGTGCGAAAAAAGTATGGAGGAAACAGCAAACCTGTTTATAAACTCACCAAACCAGTTTTCCCAATGGCCAGAGCACGGAGCAGACTATAAACCAAAGTGGTCGTTTATCTGCTCCCTTTCCAAAGTATCAAATGTATCCTTTGTTAATCTTCACAGGAAAATAAAATAAAATCGTTGCATTTTTTTCCGACACTACAGTTGAAAATCTTAGCAAAGCCATACTATCTCAAAATTAAACCACCATGATGGCAATCTGTGACAGTGTATGTGAGGGCTGCTTTGGGGTCTCTCAGTGTTCATTAAAAAAAATCCTTCACCAACCCACGGCCAACCCACCCTCAGCTCCTGACCGCAAGAGAGCAATGATGCATCATGGTTAATGTAGTCCATATGAGAACGACATGATTTTCCACAGGGAAAAAATCAAATTGGCCTGGATTACACCAGAATAATCTCAAAATGAGCTAAAACTATATTTGAAAATTGATAAACAAACTAAAAATACTACAGACTGTCTAGCCTGTAGGTAATCAGAGCACTATGTACAATTTAGTTAGGTAAATGGCAGGCTGCATGGCCAGTTCTCATCATTATATTATGTTATGTTATATATAATTTTAGTAACCAGCCACCCCCCACACACACACACACCTCTTGCTCTCTCTCCCACAGCCTGTCCTCCAGGTCCTGGATGATGTCATCGGAGGAGGGGGAGGGGCGCAGGGGCCCGGGGGCGTCGCCCAGGTGGCTGAGCCGCTGGTAGGAGGAGGAGCTTTTCCCGGAGGAGGAGCGGCCGCTGTCGGAGGTGCTCAGCCCGTTCTGGTACCCGGGCTTGTCCAGGGCGGCGGTGCCCAGTCTGTTGATGTGGCTGGTGGAGGCGCTGAGGGGGCCCAGGGGGTGGGGGGGTCCGTAGCCCGACCCCGAGCCGGCGTACGTGGGCAGGCTGGTCAGAGAGTTCCTTCCCGAGTCAGAAAGTCCCCCCTGCCCCCCGCCCCGAACCCCTCCCCTGCCGCCACCACCCCCTCTTCCTCCTCCTCCCCCTCCTCCTCCACCTCCACCACCTCCTCCTCCTCCACCCCCACCCCCACCACCCCCTCCTCCTGGACTGTCCGGCTCTCTGTGGCCCCCGGTCATGCCGGGGGCTCCGCTCCCTCCAGCGCTGCGGCCCCCTCCCACCCCCGTCTGGGGGGGGCACACCAGGTTCTGCATGGAGTGGAAGCTCTTGGGCACCACTGGCTTAAAGGCAGAGGGACGTACCAATCCATCGTTGTTCTGGGGGGGAACCATACAAGAGGAGGAGAAAAGGAGGGAAGCATTAATATAACATAGAGTGCCTGTTTATAAAACATTTCTGCTGAAATTAACCGATAGGTAGCAATACCATAGTAACTTGGTGTAATAATTGTTATATTTATTGTATTTACATGGTTTTAATCACAATTTCTAAAATAACAACTTAAAACCAGAGTAAATGAGCCATTTTGTACAGTACAACTATTGTACTGCACAGCCTGGGAACACGGTATCAAAAACGGCCACATGAATCTGAAAATCACTGAAAAATTTTCCAAGCCTGTGACCGTTTGGCCTCTCTGTGGTGTACATCACACACCAGCGCCTCCCCTTGGGGCTCACCTGCTCCAGCTTGCCGGACACAGGCAGGATTTTGGGGGGGTTGTTGTTGTCCAGCTTGGCCCCGGGGGGCTCCCTGTACTGAGGGGGGGGCCCGCCGCTGTTCTTCTCATTGTTGAGCGTCACGTTGTTCCCGCAGATGTCCAGTCCCATGGCCCCCTGAGGCGGGACCTCCCGCCGCCCCGCCCCGTTCAGGAACAGGGCGTTGGAGACCAGCCGGTTGCCGTTGGAGACAGGGCGGTTGCCATTGGAGATCGGCCGGTTGCCGTTGGAGACTTGCCGGTTGCCGTTGGAGACTTGGCGGTTGCCGTTGGAGATGGGGCGCTCGCTGTTGGGGGCGGGGCCATCGCTGGGCAGCGGGGGCTGGTCGACGGTGTAGGTGCGGTCAGTGGTGTAGGTACGATCAGTGGTGTAGGTGCGGTCGGTGGTGTAGGTGCGTTCGGTGCGGTCGGTGGTGTAGGTGCGGTCGGTGGTGAAGGTGCGTTCGGTTCGGTCGGTGGTATAGGTTCGCTCGTCGCTAGAGGCGGTGCTCTCAGAGCCGGTGGGCGGGGCCGGGCGCTCGGTGCTGTAGCTCCGGTCCTCCAGACCGCGGCGGGTTGGCGGCGGGCCCCGTGGGAGGCTGTTCTGGGTACGGGTGCCCACGCTCCTCATGGCGAACTCCTGCTCGCCAGCCACCCCGCTACCCACGCTGCCCATCCCGGGTGGGGCGCCCCCCTCACTCGACCGACTGCGCTCCAAGCGCGCCATGGCGGGATGGGATGCAAGGCCAACCAGCGGGCGCACACACTGCAGGGGGGGAGGGGGGCACATAGTCAGACCACTGTATAGGGCAACACAGTCAGTCTCCTCTATAGGGCAACACAGTCAGTCTCCTCTATAGGGTACCACAGTCAGTCTCCTCTATAGGGCAACACAGTCAGTCTCCTCTATAGGGCAACACAGTCAGTCTCCTCTATAGGGCAACACACACTCAGTCTCCTCTTTAGAGCAACACAGTCAGTCCCCTGTATAGGGCAACACAGTCAGTCTCCTCTATAGAGCAACACAGTCAGTCTCCTATATAGGGCAACACAGTCAGTCCCCTGTATAGGGCAACACAGTCAGTCTCCTCTATAGGGCACCACACAGTCAGTCTCCTCTTTAGAGCAGCACAGTCAGTCTCCTCTACAGAGCAACACAGTCAGTCTCCTCTATAGGGCAACACAGTCAGTCTCCTCTATAGGGTACCACAGTCAGTCTCCTCTATAGGGCAACACAGTCAGTCTCCTCTATAGGGCAACACAGTCAGTCTCCTCTATAGGGCACCACACAGTCAGTCTCCTCTTTAGAGCAGCACAGTCAGTCTCCTCTACAGAGCAACACAGTCAGTCTCCTCTATAGAGCAACACAGTCAGTCTCCTCTATAGGGCAACACAGTCAGTCTCCTCTATAGAGCAACACAGTCAGTCTCCTCTATAGGGCAACACAGTCAGTCTCCTCTATAGGGCAACACAGTCAGTCTCCTCTATAGGGCAACACAGTCAGTCTCCTCTATAGGGCAGCACAGTCAGCCTCCTCTATAGAGCAACACAGTCAGTCTCCTCTCTTACAGGGCTGGTACTCTCAACCAGAGAGAAACAATGAGAAAATATCTTCTAACCTGGGTATATGTGTGCATATGTGTGTATGTGTATATGTGTATGTGTGTGTGCATCTATACTTTTATACATGTATGGGGGGGTCGTTACTCTCTTTCTCTCTTTTTACCTCCTCTTCTGGTTGTCAGGGTCATTGTCATTTTGTATGTATTGCTTTTGCAACACAAGATTACTTGTCATGCAAATAAAGCAAATTTGAATTTGAATTTGAATTTGAGAGACAGCAAGGGAGTGAGAGAGATTTCTTTTCCACCCTTTATTCCCACTCTCAGCACACCAATGACATTACATAAATAAAAACAAAGACACAAAATAAGGAGAGAGGAATAGAGTGGGTGATAGAGACAGAGTGAGAGAGAGAGAGAGTGAGAGAGAGAGAGAGAGAGAGAGAGAGAGAGAGAGAGCGCCTAAAGATGGAAGATTCTCCTTTCTCTCTGGGCACATAATCACACTTACAGAGCCAAGTCCTGTAGAACTTGTGCCCTCGGCTATACTCTGTACTGTTTATCACACAGCAGACTGTTTCACACACAGTTTCCACCTTAGTGGCGCTGAGTTACGCAGCTAACTTTATACATTAGCTTCTCCATTTCAGACATGCTCAACATCTGAACTTTTAAACATTTCAAACATGGCAACCTTTTGGTAAAATTTAAGTCAAATTGCATTACCGTACACCACAGCAAAATGCCCAACAATTCTCTTCTGTAACTCATAGCCTGTCATATTCTACAACAGGGTCAGGTAACCCTGATCCTGGAGTTGCAGAAGTGCTTCTATTTTTTAATCTTAACCTCTGTCTACATAAACGGATCAGTCGTGCGGCTTCACAAATGCTGGTGACTGTGTTCTGGATGTATTCAGTGCTGCATAATGAGCTTCTGACCCTTGCAATGCAATAATTCCATAAAGTAATAATCGAAGGTATTCTTATCTATTTTTTAGATTATCTTATCTATTTTATTTATCTTATCTATTTCAAGTGTTTACTTTAAAATGGCCACTTTTCAGTACATACACAGGTAGACTTGCCATGCACTGCGACAGTCTACCTGTGTCGAAGGCTACATCAGACAGGGCTGTACACTGCGTTAATGTAATGGCAGCCAAAGCTGTGAAAAACT
This sequence comes from Anguilla pacifica, assembly GCA_039654925.1. Lineage (NCBI taxonomy): Eukaryota > Metazoa > Chordata > Actinopteri > Anguilliformes > Anguillidae > Anguilla > Anguilla pacifica. The sequence continues at coordinate 27,819,059 of CM077297.1, forward strand.
AACTGAAATGTAACTGAAATATTCAAACAATCATGCGTTCTAAAGCACGGTAACTGAAAAATGATGTCATACTCAACAGGCCAGCTTTGGAACCGGGTCATCCTCCCTTAACGTTTAAAGTGTGTGACCGTGTCATACTCCAAAACACTCAAACCGTGCAGCTGTGACAGGGCTCACTACACTTTGAACTTTGTAACTGCAACACGCTCCTCAAGATCACGCAGAACAGCATGGTATTGTGCATGCTGCACCGCTGTTTGTCACAGTGCTGCGCCGTGTTATTTACCAAACTGCTCCCCTCCTCACTGGTCCCCCGACTCTTGTTGCCATCTGGGGAGGTACAGACGGAGGATGAGGTCACCCGAAATACTCCCGACCCCGCCCCCCCTCACCATGGTGATAAGCACCCCTTCGGTCGCCGCTCATTCTCTCTCTCTCCTTTCGTTTCTAAAAGCATGTGGGGGGGGGGGGGGGGTGGCTCCTTCTGAAGCATTGGGGGAACGGGGGGAAGCAACAACTGAAGACTCAGGACGGTTTCAGTTACATCGCCGTAGCAATGCTGTCTTCTCCACCACCTTCCGAGCAGGGTGCAGACAAAAGTTTAAATGTCATTTCAGTCTAAATGGAGAGGACGTGCTATTTAGTGACGGGCAGTAACCATAACGCTCTCATGCTGCAACACAGCATGCGTGGCTTTGGTCTTCAAAAAACATGCATTACCACGGTTACAGAATCAGACTTACTGCACGGCTTAACAAAGACCACCGGTAACAGCCGACCTGTTGCGACTCCCCTCATCTTCTATGAGGCTGCTCAACCGTCAATCAAAAAAATAAACATTTCAACCCCTTAATCTTTAGCCTCTCTCTCTCACTCTCTCTGGTTCCCCTCACTGTAGCTTGCTTTGATTAAATCTGCTATATCAAATGAGCACATCACTGCAGTTACATACATGACATGACTGCACTGCCAGATATTCACGACCGATGAGAGACATGTTTCATTAGGTAGTAAAAGTGTACAGCAGGAAATAGTTACGAAGAAATAAATAATATTTGAACTGGATGAAGTAAAAGATGTAGTTTGCACACAGTGGATATAATTACTACAGATGCACACATACATGTACCAACAGGTATTTAATAAACACAATTATAATCATAGACAGCATAGTTAGCTGGAAATTCATAAACATTCATAAATACCGTGCTGAGAACACTTACTGTGTCCGAATAATCCTCTCTGGGTCCTTCCTTCTGCTCTCCCTCCCCTCTTTTCACTTTCTCTCCCTCTCTCACCCACACGTAGCCTGCGCTGTGATTGGCTGGGAGAATGCGTGGCACACCTGGTGCTTTGATGTATTAACCCCTTACTTTCTCTCTCAAGCATTGTCTCTCTCTCTTCCTCTCTCCCTCTCTCTCTCTCTCTCGCACACACACACACACACACACACACACAAACAAAGCAGTGTGTGCATGTTCATACGCATGCCAGTGTGTGTGTGTGCGCGCATGCGTGAAAGCATGAATGTGTGCTCCATACACATTCCATTGTGAGCGTGTGGATTCATGTAAACGCCAATGTGGCGTTTGCTTATGTTCACATTTTTTGCTAGTGTGTGTGTGTGTGTGTGTGTGTGTTCTAGTATTCAGCCAGTTCAGGAAGAGAACTGAAATTCAGTTCAATTTCCTAAATTAAGTGAACTGTAAAAGGACCCAGCCCTACTACATGCATAGTGACACACAGTGATATACACCCCGGTGTGTGTGTGTGTGTGTGTGTTGTGTGTTGGAGTATGGTGTCAGTGGTGCAAGTAAGCCACTGTATGTGTACTGTGAGTGTGTAAGTGTACATGTGATAACACAGTCGCATGTGTACAGCATGTAAATGTGTAATTGTATGCGTGTGTGTGTGTGTGTGGCAGAGTGTGTATGTAACATCTGCCAGTTTATGTGTGAGTACGCAAACTGTGTGCGTGAGTGTATGTAGGAGTACATACCTATGTGTGCACTGAGTGACCGTGTGTGAATGTACATGCGATTGCACACAGTTTGCATCGTGTTAGCGTGTCAGTGTGCGCAGTGTGTATCTCAATGTAGCGTGCAACAGTGTGTCAGTGTGCATGTACACACCGTGTGTGTAACTGTCTGTAGTTAGTGCGTAGACTGCATGTCAGTAGGTCAGAGTTAGTAGGCTATGGCATGGTGGGAGCACCTTGTGCCTGCACATTTACCGCAGAACAGAAGGTAAGATGGATGTGGATGGGCATATGGGTCAATGTGATACTGTGCGTCACTTAGCTTTCTTGTATTTGAGGGTTACACCCCCCCCCCCCACCCCCCCATTTCGCTGTCTGCGGGGCCATTTGCTTTAGCATTTAGCAAGACTATCTTCACATGAGTCAGTAGCAGCTGAACACAGAAACCATCTCTTATTACGGGACCACACCCAAAGGAGGCGGGGAGGGCGTAGAAATCTCAGCCTGCCATCAGACAAACATTGACCTGCAGATAAGGCTCATGTTTACAGGGTAGATTGGACTGTGCCCACACCTTTCTCCTCCCCCCTCAGGTGCAGGTAAACACCTTTTCTGGAAACCCCTCCCTCTTGCTTTTCCGTGTTTGGCTGTTATTTCCTCGTCTGTTGGCTCGGTTGACTGGCTACCCTCCCTTTCACATTGGTAGATTTTAATCCAATTGGATCGCAGGAACAGGACCGGATTGCTTCGCGGTGGGCCGAACACCCAAACGCTTTCGAGCTGGGAAGCCAGTGCAGCTGGAACACGCAGTTGCGCGAACTGGCCAGCAGGGGGCACCTCCATCCTTGCAGCTGGGTCTCAACGGCACGTGCCGACACTCCCCTCTCTACCACAGCCACTAGCATTACATCATCGGCCCCATGGTTCTCACTGAGCACGCTCAGTCTCTCTCCATTGCGCGACCTCTCTCACACACAGTAAATACAAACGGGCAGGCTCTCAATCTCCCTCTCTCTCTTTCCCTCAATCGAATGAATATTTTGACGTGTGCAAGTTAACAATTGTGACATCTCTTCTTCACACACAAATACACACGTACATTTTCCAAACACAAGTCCCTTTGATGTACAGACATACTTACAATTCTACACACATGCACACACATACACTCACGTGCACACACACACGCTCAGGTGCAGGTGCACACACTCAAACACACATACAAATACACCCGCAGTGGCACACACACATACACATACACATGCATGCGCACAGACACATGCAAACACACACACACATCAACACACTCCCCCATCTACACACTACAAGCTGCCCCATTTACACACATTACCACCAACTCACTAAATGCTCCCTCATCTACACACTTTACCACCAACACACTACGAACTCCCCCATCTACACACTTTACAACTGACACACTACACACTCCCCCATCTACACAATTTACAACTGACACACTACACACTCCCCCATCTACACAATTTACAACTGACACACTACACACTCCCCCATCTACACAGTACACACTCTCCCATCTACACCCTTCACCACAACACACTACACACTCCCCCATTGACACACTTTACAACTGGCACATTACACACTCTCCCATCTACACACTTTACCACCAACACACTATACACTCGCCCATCTACACACTTTACCACCGACACACTACAAACTCCCCCATCTACACACTTTACAACTGACACACTACACACTCCCCCAACTACACACTGTCCCATCTACACACTTTACCACAAACACACTACAAACTCCCCCATCTACACAATTTACCACCAACACACTACACACTCCCCCATCTACACACTGTCCCATCTACACACTTTACCACAAACACACTACAAACTCCCCCATCTACACAATTTACCACCAACACACTACACACTCCCCCATCTACACAATTTACCACCAACACACTACACACTCCCCCATCTACACAATTTACCACCAACACACTACACACTCCCCCATCTACACGCTTTACAACAACACACTACACATTCCCCCATCCACACACTACACACTCTCCCATCTACACACTTTACCACCAACACACTATACACTCGCCCATCTACACACTTTACCATCAACACACTACAAACTCCCCCATCTACACACTTTACAACTGACACACTACACACTCCCCCATCTACACAATTTACAACTGACAGACTACACACTTCCCGATCTACACACTTTACAACTGACACACTACACACTCCCCCATCTACACACTGTCCCATCTACACACTTCACCACAAACACACTACAAACTCCCCCATCTACACACTTTACCACCAACATACTACACACTCCCCCATCTACACAATTTACCACCAACACACTACACACTCTCCCACCTACACACTTTACCACCAACACACTACACACACTCCCCCATCTACACAATTTACAACTGACACACTACACACTCCCCCATCTACACAGTACACACTCTCCCATCTACACCCTTCACCACAACACACTACACACTCCCCCATTGACACACTTTACAACTGGCACATTACACACTCTCCCATCTACACACTTTACCACCAACACACTATACACTCGCCCATCTACACACTTTACCACCGACACACTACAAACTCCCCCATCTACACACTTTACAACTGACACACTACACACTCCCCCAACTACACACTGTCCCATCTACACACTTTACCACAAACACACTACAAACTCCCCCATCTACACAATTTACCACCAACACACTACACACTCCCCCATCTACACACTGTCCCATCTACACACTTTACCACAAACACACTACAAACTCCCCCATCTACACAATTTACCACCAACACACTACACACTCCCCCATCTACACAATTTACCACCAACACACTACACACTCCCCCATCTACACAATTTACCACCAACACACTACACACTCCCCCATCTACACGCTTTACAACAACACACTACACATTCCCCCATCCACACACTACACACTCTCCCATCTACACACTTTACCACCAACACACTATACACTCGCCCATCTACACACTTTACCATCAACACACTACAAACTCCCCCATCTACACACTTTACAACTGACACACTACACACTCCCCCATCTACACAATTTACAACTGACAGACTACACACTTCCAGATCTACACACTTTACAACTGACACACTACACACTCCCCCATCTACACACTGTCCCATCTACACACTTCACCACAAACACACTACAAACTCCCCCATCTACACACTTTACCACCAACATACTACACACTCCCCCATCTACACAATTTACCACCAACACACTACACACTCTCCCACCTACACACTTTACCACCAACACACTACACACCCCCCATCTACACAATTTACCACCAACACACTACACACTCCCCCATCTACACAATTTATCACCAACACACTACACACTCCCCCATCTACACAATTTACCACCAACACACTACACACTCCCTCATCTACACACTTTACCACCAACACTCTACAAACTCCCCCATCTACACCCTTTACCACCAACACACTACACACTCCCCCATCTACACCCTTTACCACCAACACTCTACAAACTCCCCCATCTACACTCTTTACCACCAACACACTACACACTCCCCCATCTACACTCTTTACCACCAACACACTACACACTCCCCCATCTACACCCTTTACCACCAACACTCTACAAACTCCACCATCTACACTCTTTACCACCAACACACTAAACACTCCCCCCATCTACACCCTGTACCATTTTATTTATTTATATACTGTAGCCACGTGTTTCTCCCAGCCCTGAACCCCTTTATTTAAGTATATCCTGTACCCCCTTATTTATCTATACACTGTACCCCTGTGTTTCTCTATGCCCTGTACGCCTTTATTTATCTACACCAGGGGTCCTCAATCTTATCCAGAAAGGGCCGGTGTGGATGCAGGCTTTTGTTCCAACTGGGCAGTTACACACCTGATTCTAATAATCAAGGGGCTTAGCAAAGATTCCAAGGGGTTGATTAGTAGAATCGGGTGTGTTACTGCTTTGTTGGAACAAAAGCTTGCACCCACAAAAGCCCTTTCTGGATAAGAATGAGGACCCCTGATCTACACCCTATACCCCTGGATTTATGCATACTCTGTACCCCTTTAACTGCTTACTGTACCCCTTCATTTATGTACACAGTGTACCCTTTATTTATCTATACTCAGTATCCCTTTAACTACACAGTGTATCCCTTTAACTGCACTCTGTACCCCTTTATTTATGTACACGCTGTACCCTTTATTTCACTACCCCATAGTCCCTTCATGTTCACTATACACCCTTTCACTGCATGCATAATGCACTTTCCCCTAAACAGTGCACCTCACCCATCCACAGAGTCTCTGTACCACGCCAGCTTACGTTCTGCCTGCCTCTCCTACCCCCTCACATGGCACCCCCCCCCCCCCCCCCCCCCTTCACCCACAAACCAGCTATTATTAACCTGCACACTGTCAAACCGCACATCGCACCGCTTTCATATGCGTGGTATTTATGCACTGTACTCTCCCCGTCTGCAGCTGTCAGCGCGCGTGCTGTACAGTTCCCGCTGCGCACCCTTCTCCCGCAGCTCCCGCGCGCCACGCTCATATTCATAATACTATGTACCCTTCCTAATCCTCTCTGCTCCTTTACAGATCTCCTTATGGAGCACTGCACCTCTCGCAATGCGCTGTACTGCCGTACATACACAGCCGCTCACCGCGCTCGCCGTGACGCTCACCGCCCTGCGCTGCTACTACTACTGCACGTAACCCCGCAACTCACTGCAGCTCCGCACCCGCAACTACCCCGAGTACACCATAAACTCCTCCTGCTACACTGTGTAATCCTCCCTACCCCCACGGACGGTGAAAACCTCAAGCTGCCATGCCAGACAGACGGGCAGACAGACAGAAGGACAGACCCCGCTGATGCGGCTCCTGTCGAAGCACAAAAGAGACCTAACATCGGTCCCTAGCTCGCACCGACCGCGTCAGTCATCTGCCGTGAAGGGTGATGAGCAAATACATTTTAAAAAAATCTCTTCTCCGTCTTTCGCACCGTTAACGCATTACATAATGAGTGTCGGTACACGCCACTGATCAGCCCGGAATCGTTAACTCGCATCCCGGGGAGATAGCGAGCACAGTCAACCCCTGCGTAGCCTACACGGTAGTGCGCTCTGGTCTGATTCCCGGTCTTACGCCGTCTTTACTTCCACTCGGTTGAGTAATATTAACAAACACGGCACTGCACTTGGTCTCTCCCTCTCGTTATCCCTCTCATTTCATCTCTCTCTCCTCTCAACCTTAGCATCACCCCATCCACGATTCTCTGGCACAACGCAACACGTAAATCGGAATACATAATTGATTGCCCGTGCATGCAAATGCATTTTGAGCATGCAGGTGCATGCGAGCATCGTGCAACGCATCTGGTGTAAGTATTTCTGTGGGCACGAGCGCAGCTTCACCAGCTCACGCAGCGCTGCTGCACTTACTATTAGCAGCGGCGCGGGCAGCGGGCGTGCGGTTCCGAAATGCCACGGCAAAAGACCGCTGCTCCTCGGCTGGCTTCCCCGCCTTGATCCGGTTCGGGGAGGTTGCGGGGAGGTTCTGGAGGCGATGCGTGTATATGTGAGTGTGTGTGGCTCCAAAGGCTGCTGCTGCTATCGCCTGTGGTTGAGATGGAGCGATGGAGGAAGCGGCGGCTGCGAGCATCAGCTGGATCACACACCCACCTCCGCCCCGCCCCCTTTGCCACACGCCAGCACCGCCCCCCTCCCCAAAGACCTACGGCGCCTGCGCCGCTGCCGCGCACAATTCAGAACGTGTGATTTTCAGAACCTTAATATCCGTATGTTTCTCTCACTTAAACGATTTTGCGTCTGTGCCCTTTTAGCCCGCCACAAGACACCTGATTAACCATTTCTATTATTAATTAACGTTATGGTTTTCAATGAAAAGTATAATCACGTGTCTCAGTGCTGGGTTAAAATGGAAAACCTGTACCCACACTGGCCCTTACGGGGAAAAATTGGACACCACTTCCTTAGAGTGTGTTTCTATATGGGGATAGCTTTGGGGAGGCCGGGGGTAGCTGAGCTGAGCCCCGAACCAGGGCCCAAATTCCGGGTCTGTGAACACAAGTAGGGGAGGACTGTGTGGGCTGGGTGTGCGTGTGTGTTGGGATGGGGGTGGGGGGGGGGGCGCTGGGGGGTTCAATGAGAGGTCAGCTGCTGTCCATGATTCTGAATGTGCTTTAGCCACTCAAGTGTGGAACCTGTGCCCACCACCCCTCCCGTAATGCCATGATATTGGTGCTTCCTGTTTCCCACTTCCTGTTATGCTCCCCAATTCACCGTACCCTCCTCTGGACTTAGTTTAACTCCACATCACATGATTTCTGCTTTCTGGAAAGTGCTTGACAGCCGGATGTGATGTTGTCCCCTTCAGAAGCCTCTGGACATTTTTCCATTCGTGCAGCTCTTAACTCTATACCCTCAAACCCATTTGCTGCTTCTAGCACTACGTCCTCAGTCCTCCTTGCACACCTACTGTGGCTCTCAGCAACATTTTGTATCTTTATGTACTGACTGCTGCTGTCGATTATGACCCCACTGACCTGTAATCACCATTGCTCAGTCTAAATGTAGCCTAAAATGGCAGAGTCTCTGTGGTTAAGTTAAAGTTTGATGATCTCTGTATGGCCTGAACACAGAGGAAAACAGAGAACTCAATTTTGGTGCATTTGTGGGGTAGTTCTGTGTTTGCTGTGTATTTGTGGAGTAGTTCTATGTTTTTTAGTGTATATGTGGGGTAGTTCTGTGTTTGTTGTGTATATGTGGAGTAGTTCTGTGTTTGCTATGTATTTGTGGGTAGTTCTGTGTTTGTTGTGTATTTGTGGAGTAGTTCTGTGTTTGCTGTGTATTTGTGGGTAGTTCTGTGTTTGTTGTGCATTTGTGGAGTAGTTCTGTGTTTGCTGTGTATATGTGGGGTAGTTCTGTGTTTGTTGTGTATATGTGGAGTAGTTCTATGTTTTTTAGTGTATATGTGGGGTAGTTCTGTGTTTTTTAGTGTATATTTGGAGTAGTTCTTGTTTTTTAGTGTATATGTGGAGTAGTTCTGTGTTTTTTAGTGTATTTGTGGGGTAGTTCTGTGTTTGTTGTGTATTTGTGGAGTAGTTCTGTGTTTTTTGTTTATATGTGGGGTAGTTCTGTGTCTGCTATGTATTTGTGGGGTAGTTCTATGTTTTTTAGTGTATATTTGGAGTAGTTCTTGTTTTTTAGTGTATATGTGGAGTAGTTCTGTGTTTTTTAGTGTATTTGTGGGGTAGTTCTGTGTTCTGTATATGTGGGGTAGTTTTGTGTTTTTAGTGTATATTTAGGGTAGTTCTGTGTTTTTTAGTGTATATGTGGAGTAGTTCTGTGTTTGCTGTGTATATTTGGGGTACTTAATAATTTATATATTTTGTGGATTTCCTCTTCCCAGATAGCTGCCTTGTTGTTGTTGTTTTTACTCATTGAAACACATCACTAATGCAAGCAGCAAGCTTTCTTCATCAGAGGAATCTATATTCATAAGCTAGCAGAAGGGAACCCACAACCTTATAGTCTGAACACACAATTGTAGTCTCGCCTGTGTCCCAGGTAGTCAGTTCCATTGCAGTGCAGTCAGTTCGGGAAAAGAGATGGGCCACTCACTTAACAAATGAAAAAATACTCATGATGTTCTCTGAGGATTTTTCAATTAATAGACTGAATTTAAAAATCAGCTCTGGTCCCAGGATTTCTGTCACTGTAATTCTGTAACATTTGGCAGTCATTGGTTGTTTTTACCCTCCTTATCTCTAACTCCATTCATAACTGGAGGAAAGTCACAATGTCTCAGCTACACAAAGTCTTTTCACCGCTTCCTGCTTCGCTGATTGTACCCAATGGGTAGCTACATGTTGTGCGCCTCAGTTAAAGACTCTATACAGCCACCAGATACTCAACTCCTGTGCTCCTGTCATCCTCTCTGCTCTTTAACTATAGAAGCTTCTGGAAGGCAACACATATTACTGGTGGCACATTTAAGTACAGAAGCTCCATCGTCACGGTACTGTACTTGGTCGTGCCTGAGCAAATATATTGAGAAGATGTTTCAAACTGGCTTCTAAGAGAGCATTTGAATGATTAAAGAACAAGGATCTGAGTATCTGGCGTGTGTAAAGAATCTGCGTCTCAGTGCAGTGCACACAGCTGCTGGCTTTGGTCCAGTGGTGGTGCAGCACCATGGAGACCTTGCATCCAGGAGTGTTGCCGTGGGTTACGTCACAAAACGACAAATAATGAGGGCCCACAGGGAGGGCCACAAACCCGAAGGTGGGGGTGGGTGAGGGGGGGGGGATTTATAAATGGTCTGATTGACAGTCTTTACTGCACTGTACCACAATGTACAATGAAGAGAAAGAGTGTTGTTTATATGTATCAAATGTACTGCACCTCAGTACTAATGAGTTTGTGTGCTGATTATGTGTGTCGAACGTGCTGTACTGTGATGCTAAAGACAGAGTTATTTTTTATGTGTGTCAAAGCTGAGAGTATTAAATCATTTATTTTTTCCACTTTGAGAATCTCATTTGCTACAGCCTTCCACCCTCTTGACCCAAACCTACATTAATTAGTCCCAGACGTGGGAAGCATTTTGGCGGATTTAGACCCTGTTTGGAATAGGAAAATGCATAGACACGGGACCCTGAGAAACTCCTGATGCGGCCCCACGCACGGAGAGAGAGTGCGCACACATCCCCATGTGCGTTGCATCTCACGTGCACGCCGCCACAACGGCCACAAACATGCACACCCTCATGCACGTAACCCGCTGTGGAGCCGCAACCATGGCTACGCTATGCTAATGTGAGGGCTGACCGACTGACACACAAACATAGCCCATGCTGACACATGGACTAACTCCCTGACACACAAACATGCAGCGCTACGCTATGCTAACACGTGGGCTGACTCCCTGACACACAAACATGCAGCGCTACGCTATGCTAACACGTGGGCTGACTGACTGACACACAAACATGCAGCGCTACGCTAAACCACGGGCTGACTGACTGACACACAAACATGCAGCGCTACGCTACGCTAATGTGCTGGCTGACTGACTGACACACAAACGTGCAGCGTTACGCTACGCTAAAGCGCTGGCTGACTGACACACAAACGTGCAGCGCTACGCTACGCTAATGTGCTGGCTGACTGACACACAAACGTGCAGCGCTACGCTACGCTAATGTGCTGGCTGACTGACTGACACACAAACGTGCAGCGTTACGCTACGCTAAAGCGCTGGCTGACTGACACACAAACGTGCAGCGCTACGCTACGCTAATGTGCTGGCTGACTGACTGACACACAAACATGCAGCGCTACGCTAAACCACGGGCTGACTGACTGACTGACACAAACGTGCAGCGCTACGCTACGCTAATGTGCTGGCTGACTGACTGACACACAAACGTGCAGCGCTACGCTACGCTAAAGCGCTGGCTGACTGACTGACACACAAACGTGCAGCGCTACGCTACGCTAATGTGCTGGCTGACTGACTGACACACAAACGTGCAGTGCTACGCTACGCTAATGCGCTGGCTGACTGACTGACACACAAACGTGCAGCGCTACGCTAAAGCACGGGCTGACTGACTGACACACAAACGTGCAGCGCTACGCTACGCTAATGTGCTGGCTGACTGACTGACACACAAACGTGCAGCGCTACGCTACACTAAAGCGCTGGCTGACTGACACACAAACGTGCAGCGCTACGCTACGCTAATGCGCTGGCTGAGTGACTGACACACAAACGTGCAGCGCTACGCTACGCTAATGCGCTGGCTGACTGACTGACACACAAGCGTGCAGCGCTACGCTACGCTAACTCACGCACTGACACACATTCTGCACGTGCTCCGTGGGCACTGTCACAAGACTAGCGCGTGTGCACATGGCAGGGTGAGAAGCCGCGGCTCAGCTCTTCACACACGCTAATGCTAACAACCCCGCTCATCCTCTCCCTCTCTCCCTCTCTCCTGCCTGAATGTCATCCGACAGGGCTGGATGAAATGGGGAGTCAGTAAACAGACCACCCCTGTCCTTTTGACGTGGCAATCATCTCTCTCTCTCTCTCTCTCTCTCTCCTTTCCTTCCCTCGGTCCCTCCATCTGGGCTATGGTACTCACCGCATTCCTGCATTCAGGTCAGCAGTCTACAGGCACTTCTCTCTTTCCTTCTCTCGCTCACTTTTCGTCCTCTACCTCCTCCTCCCTCCTCCTGCACACCTCCCCCCCCCGCCCAAAGTGGAACTGTCAGTGTAGCAGTGTTCACACCACCCCCCCCACCCCCACCCCAGTGCAGAGAGAGGCTCGTAAATCGAGTGAGAGAGAAGAGAGCGCACGTAGACAACGCTCATGGGGAGGACAGGAGGAGGTAGCTAACAGCCCTACTGAGGTGTGTGAAAATCAGTCATTTTGAAGGGGAGGGAGACAGCGGGGCCAGGGGCGAACGGCGTTGGCACGCACACGGACGCTAGCGTGTTCACATACATGAGCACGCACGCATCATCGCACCGAAGAAACACACACGCTCACGCGTTCCCACCCTTCTCCCTCCCTCCCTCCTCCCTCTCTCTTCCTCTCGCTCCCTCCATTCACAAATTCACTGGTGACATCAACAATGTGTCAAGGTTACTATGGCGACGCATCCCAGCCAATGCGAGGGCCGTGCTGCCGACATGTGCGAAGAGGGGGAGAAAAGCGATTGTGAAGTAGGGAGGGAGGGATGGAGAAGCAGGGAGAGAGAGAGAGAGAGAGAGAGAGAGGTGGAGATATGAAATAAGGAAAATAAATCATCTGGAATCTTCAGGGACATTAAGGTTGATATAATTACCTTTCACCAAAGGATCACAGTGCTCTTTTTAAAATCTGTTTCACATCAAATGGGCCATGAGCTGGTAGGCTTACCACATTGTGCCTGTCATGTCTGCCATGGAGAAGAAGCACGTTTATTCAACGTCCTTCTCCGTCACCGATTAAAAACCCCCCCTTTCACAGCGCTGTTTTCCTTACCCTGACCAGACTCCAAGAACTTCACTGCGCTCGTTGTTTTTCTCCCCCACAGAAAACGAGCTTGTCCACGATTGGCCCAGATGCATCACGAGGGTACACCTCGACCAATGTGATGAGAGTACAGTTTTTTTATGGGTGAGGAAAGCAACATGCTGGCCTGAGTGTGTGAGAGAGAGAGAGAGAGAGAGGGGGGGGGGAGAGGGAGCAAGAGAGAGAGAAAGAGAGAGGGGCGGAGAGGGAGAGAGAGAGAGAGAGAGAGAGAGAGAGACGTGCGTGACGGCACACCGTGCTGCGCTCACAACCGCGGCTGAAGACCACACAAAGACCAGACAGGAGCCAGGCACAGAGAGAGGAGGTATATTTCACAATCACCTGATTGGCTGAGGGAAATAACAGAGCTTAACAGTCTGAGTCTACGACCCCACACAAGTTCAAGCAGGACAAGGCTCCCGACCCGGGCGCAGCACAGGGACACACAAAACACACGGGCGAGCAAAACTCCGCACACACACGGCCTCTCGCTCTGTACAAAGCACATACAAAACAAGGGAACGCTTAGGAACATTTAAAAACCTAATTCACTAAAAACACTCCTCAGTCGTAGAAACGCACCGTTTCAAATGGTGCAGTGCAGCGAGGGGGAAAAAAAAGAAGACACAATACAAAAACCAAACAAAAATAAAACAAAATGCCCTCCAGGGGATGTCGACCACCTCAGCTGCGTGGTCTGCGCATACCTGCACAGATCCTGCCCCCGCCCCCGCCTCCGTCCGGCTTCAGTCACAGCACGTTACAGCACAGCTGCGCTGGTCCCTGCAGCCCCTGTATACTGTGTCGCCCAGCAAAGCAGCACCCTGCCCTGAGGTGATCTCCCAGCTCAGCCCAGGGCAGCCCGTACTGCTGCCCTCTGCTGGTCAGAGTGCGCCACTACACCAGCATCTCCTCAGGAGTGTCACGCGCCATGCTCAGTGCTCAAGGACCATCTTAAAAACCAGCCGGCTGTCCTGAAAGCCTGGGTCAAACACATGAAACAGGCCAACTGTTTACAGAAACCAGTAAAACTCATTTTTTTTAAAAAAAAAAAGGCTACTGACACAGAGAAATAGAAACATATATTTTTCACCCACAGTCAGAAATTATTATTTTGTATGATTGTACAAAATGAGTGTTTTGGTCAGTAACATTTCCCTGAAAATTCTGGCAGATCAGTGAGCATTTTAAAATTTAAAAAGGCATCTGAACAGTTAAAATAATTCAAACACTTTCTGACCAATGTTTGCTCTGCGGCAAGAAGACTGCAGAACTCACTACATTTGTTCACATATGGCCCAAGGTACACCTTAAACAAGTAACGAGTTAAACTGCAGAACCAAGGGTTTTACGTTTACATAACCTGCACTACCTCTGAAATACAATGGTCCCAAACCCTGGTAGAAAAGAGGTCTGCTTGTTTTTATTTTCACCTTAAAATCAGCAGCCAATAAAAACCTTATCAGGATGAGTTGATTTAATAGTGTAATCGACTACATTAAGTGATAATTAATCAATGACACAATTACAATTACATAATCAATTATACAACTAAATTACCTCAATTTAACAGTAACGGTGAAAACCAGCAGACTCTGTGGCCCTCCTGGACCAGGGTTGTGAAACCATTTTTTTCTTAAAAAACAATATTTAAAAGGACAGCATCATAAGAATCTAGAGTTCAAAATGCACAATCTACTGGTCCACGAAGACTTGTATTCTGAGCTTCAAGAAAATTTGGTCAAAGACCTTAGTGGAAGAACCATATTTTGAATGTTCTGATGAATAATTAAATAAGCCAAAAACAGATACACTGTCTAGATTGTACACATAGAATTGAGGACAGTTATGCTAAAATTGATACAATTTGACATGTACACACTGTATACTTAAACATATATTACTTATGTTTTGGATATTGTGATATTTTATCATATTCAAATGTATATGACCTCCAATGGACGAAAAGTGCAATTTTATGAATCAGAAACCCAAAAGGATAAACCAACGCCAGAGTGCCAGACTCCAGTCTGTGGAGGGCCACAGTGGCCGCTGGTTTGTGGTACATTTTTAACACTTAAAGTGCTTAATTCAACTCACAGACTGGATAGGCTCAAGCAACTTGTTTCCATGGCTGCAGCTGGACAGGAAGCCACAGAACCCTGCAGATGACGGGGTTCTAAAGAGCTGGAGTTCTACAGCTCTATGTTAACAACATAGTTAACATGGATGGTATCAGGTTTCCTTGTTGGGTGGAGGTTATAACATTAAGATTAGGGTTATACACATTGTGCCTCCAGGGGGGCACAGTTTAAGGTTATACACATCATGCTTTGCATTTTGCACATACTTCACAATAACATTCATCCTTACATGCAGTTAGTGGCTTGTCATCTCACTCCATACAATGTTTAAACAGACGGTACCTGTCGAATGACATAATTTTACTAACATCGATACACAATACATAGGCAGAAACCCAGGACAGGCAACAGAGTTTAAAATTATAGTGACAGAACGTTGCGAAGCCACTGCCCTGCCCCACTGTGGGCCAGCCAGGCACTGCTGCTTTTCACTGCGCAGTCTGCCTGTCCAGCTGCGCAGTCTGTATACCGAGCTGAGCAGTCTGTCTGTCGAGCTGCGCAACCTGTATACCAAGCTGAGCAATCCATCTGCTGAGCTGCACAGACTGCCAGTCCAGCTGCGCAGTCTGTCCGCCGAGCTACACAACCTGTATACCGAGCTGAGTAGTCTGTCTGCCGAGCTGCGTAGTCCATCAGTCCAGCTGCACAGACAATATGCCCAACTGCGCAGGCACCACACAACACATGCAGCTGGTGGGAGGCAGACTCCCGGCTGGCCAAAGGAGGTTGTGCAGCAGCTGAAGGGAAGTGCCCTCCGTGGCCGACCCCCAATCCAGTGCTGGCACAGCCAGTGGATCTGCAGTGATTATGCCCACACTCCAGGGGGCGCAGTTCTCAGGCTAATACCAACAGCATAGAGAGATCATGCACAAGCTTAAGAAACACTGAAGAACAAGAACAGAGGTGGAGCATGGTGCCAGTGTGTGTGTGTGTGAGAGAGAGAGATAGAGATCAGAGATAGAATGAGAAAGCGGGTGGGTTAGGAAGAGAGAGAGAAAGAGAGAAGGGGAGAGAGCGAGAGAGAAAGAAGAGAGAAGGCACTTTCTTCACAATGAGAGAGGAAGAAAGGATGAGAAGAAGAGGAGAGGTGGTTTTCTGGGCGTGTTCATTTGGGATGAGGACAGGTGGGCAGATATGACTGTGTGCGTTGACCTGGGGCCGCATCCATAAAGCAGCAAGCGCTGATGTGGGATCAGTTTTCCTCTGGCCATGTCCAGAGCTCATCCATTCTGAGCTGAAAGGCACAACTGATTACAGATCAGCAACTTTCAGTCAGGCACTCTTCATGAGTGGCCCTGGTGTGTAACAGCACTAGGGAGTGATGTCACTGGCAGGGTGATGTCACAGTCAGACTGGAGCCCACAGTGGGGTCATGTGCACAGTGGCTATGAAGGACACAGCAGTGTGGTCAATGTGCACCTCTCCACCAAACAACTGATCCCAGAGCAGTATCAGCCCCTATCACAAACGGTGTTTGGGACACAGTTAACTCTACAGGCTGAACTGACCCAGGATCAGTATCCATCTTTTAACAACGGTGCTTGGGATTTAGTTATGGTTTGGATGAACCGACTCTGGACCAGGCATTGGGGACAAAAATAGCCTGTGAGCAACAGCTTAATCTTTAAGGGTGGACCCTCTCCAAACCCCCCTCTCCTTCAGGACCCAACCAACAGTGCGAAGTTACAGAGAACGTGCCCTCAAAGGGAAGCGTGTGATTGCAGCGGTTAAGACCCGCTGGACTCTGGGGTCGGACCCCAGGGGTTTGGATCCAACACTTTCACCCAACAGCAAGCTCAGTTCACCCAACACATAGCTGTACAAAACAGGCTACAAATCTGCGGGATATAAAATAGCACGCACAGCAATTCGCCCTGGGCAAAAGAGCCGTTGGCCACATACAGGAACCCTTTCAGGGCTTCGGTCGTGCGTTTCAGTCAGCATGGTCCCAGAAACGGTGGGCCCGGGGTTTGCGGTTGAGGGGTGTGGCTTGGGAAAAAGGCACCCTAGTCCCAGGGCAGAAGGATGGGGGGGTGAGGGTGGGGGGGTTGGTCGTCTGATCTCTCCTCACACGGTTTCACTCAGGAAACACCTCCCCCCACTCCTCGCCCGGCTCCCTGGCGGGCGGCGGCTCCGAATCGCTGTCCCCCGACTCGATGGGCACGTAGTTGCCGCCCGGCGTCGGCTGGGACATCCCGCTCAGGCTGAGGCCCGCGGCCACGCCGGAGAAGAACAGGGCCAGGACCGCGATATAGAAGCTCTCCCCGGGGCAGGGCTGTAGCCCCGCCCCCCCAGGCCCAGACACGCCCCCATCCCAGAACCGACCAATCAGGCCCTTCCTCAGGTTGTGGACTATCACGCAGAAGCAGGCGCCGCACACGCCAATGGCTCCCAAGCACAACACCGCTGTGTGGGAAGAGAACATGCCGTGTGTCAAAGCTAGTGTTAAGCGCTAACTCCAGTTCAATCTCAGTGTGTTAGCGTTAATGCTAGGTGCTAACCTCAGTTAAATCTCAGTGTGTTAACATTAGTGCTAAGCGCTAACCTCAGTTCAATCTCAGTGTGATAGTACTAGTGTGAGTGCTAAGCGCTAACCTCAGGTCAATCTGTTTGATAACGTTAGTACTAAGCGCTAATCTCAGTTCAATCTCAGTGTGATAGTGTTAGTGCTAAACGCTAACTTCAGTTCAATCTGTGTGATATTGTTAGTGCTAAGCGCTAACCTCAGTTCAATCTGTGTAATAGTGTTAGTGCTAAGCGCTAACCCCAGTTCAATCTCAGTGTGTTAGCGTTAGTGCTAAACCCTAACCCCAGGGCGGGGGCAGAGAGTTGTTTGGGCAGGGCACCTGCAGAGACGTGCAGTGCGGCAACGAGGCGGGGGTGGGTCCTGCCGCCACCCAGGAAGTCAAACAGGAAGGAAGAGCTGGAGAGAAGGATGCCGCTGTAGCACACGCCGGCCAGCGCGTACAGGAGCGACATGCCCCACCCGTTCACTCCACCAAGGGGCGCTGTAACAGATATTAACAGATAACACGCACACACACACGCACACACACATACATACACACGCACAAGGACGCAAACACACACGCGCACACGTGAGCATGCACACACACACACATACACATACACATGCATGCACACACACACGCAGATGCACGCACGCACGCATATATACACACACACGCACGCACACACACACACACACACACACACAAACCCACATTTACATTACATGGCTATTTATATATGCAGTAGACTTATCCAGAGTCTGCTAATTCAACTAACACAGCTTAGCCTTCACCATGCAATTAATTTATACCGCTGGAGATGTTACAATGCTTCAGGTTAGATACCCTTGCCTTTAAAAGACACAAGACCAGAGCCTGGTCTGGTAATTGAACCTGAAACCTCTTTGTTATAAGCCCACCTCCCTACCCATATTACACTGGTACCCCACACATTACGCACAGTAATCTGAATGGGACACATGCCACATGGAGATACTGAATGAGTCACTCTGGTACTGGTGCTGCATCCACAACAATGAAATAAACAACGGTGGCGCATATCTGTTTATGTGTAATTATATCAGATGGCAATATGTGTGTGTGTATGTTTAGGCATTCATATGATGGTATGGAAACGTGCACATGTATATGTATGAGAGAGATGTAGCACTATTCTCCTAGCCTGTTTACATGCACTAGTAAACAGCACCACATGACTCTGTGCTACATGCTAAAATGTAAATTTAACACATTTAAATAACATGGTGTGCACACATAAGGTTCTGTGTCAGCACATTTCTGTGCAGCACTTGTACCTGTGTCAGTGAGATCATGTGCAGCACATCTACCTGTGTCAGTGAAATTCTGTGCAGCACATTTACCTGTGTCAGTGAGATTCTGTGCAGCACATTTACCTGTGTCAGTGAGATTCTGTGCAGCATGCAGGGTGAAGGCCACTCCGTAGATAAGCTGTCTGCTGTTGGGATCGCTGCTGTTGCTGATTTGGATCCAGTTTGGGTCGGCCACGGAGGTGCAGAGGGACACCAGGGTGAAGCACTGGCAGACGGCCGCAGGGGACAGGCTGAGGGCCATGGCTGTGGGGCGAGAGGGTGGGACCAGGGCCATCTCAGAGCTCACTGCGGAATTACTATACATGCAGTCCGTCTCAGAGATTCCCAAAATATTCCACAATACTGTGGAATTACTAAACGTGCAGTCCTTGTCAGAGATTTCCAAAATATTCCACTATACTGTTGAATTACTAAACATGCAGTCAGTTCAGACATTCACACAATATTCTAGAATTCTGTGGAATTACTAAACATGCAGTCAGTCTCAGAGATTCCCAAAATATTCCACAATACTGCGGAATTATTAAACATGCAGTCAGTTCAGAGATTTCCACAATATCCCACAATAATGTGTAATGACTACACAAGCGATCAGTCTCAAGCCCTAACTGCGGTAGAGAGAGATGGATTCTGTGAACATGATCAACGCTACCAAACACATTTTCTTTGTGTCTGTAAATCTGTACCAAAGTTTGTGATTTTGTAGGTGCGCATGTGTATACTTCTATATAATGCAACAGTCCAAGGTCCTGTATTAGTGAATTTCTCATTCGCAGGTGTGTGTGTGCGTGTGTGTGTGCGTGTGTGTGTGTGTGTGTGTGTGTGTATAAACATGAGGCAGAAGTAACCCAAGGCTTACTCTCACTGTAACTGACCTGGAATGAAAGGCGCGTACAACAGTATGAAATCGCGTCCCTCAAAAAAAATGCTGCTGTCGACGAAATAGCACTGATGCGCGTCTGTGTGTCTATTCTCTAAGAGCATCCAAACTAGATAAAAACAAGCGCACTTAAACGCCTGTCCGAAACCACACCCACGAAACCTAGCCCATGCTGTAGAACTGATTCACCAAAATATTCACAGCTCGAAATCTCGAAACACCATGATCGATAAAGACCTGACTTTAAAACAAATAAAAATGAAGGCGAAACTTTATATAGTGCAAAATATCTGATCTGATTACGAATCAACACTGAACAACTTCATCACCTACAAACCATGTCACACACGGAAATGCAGCATGACAGTTTCCATCGTTGTTTAACCCACAGATACAGTTCTGTAGTTCAACCTCATCTCCCTTTGTGATGAATACTCCCCATGACTACGGTACGCACGTCTTCACGAGCTTTCAAATCTTCCTGATGGCTAACCAGTGTAAAACATGTCGCTATCTGTTTTACTTAAATAACAGAGTTCTGTTTGGGTTCCTTACCCGACGGAGTACGCGGCAGTCCTACAGTTCCTGATTAACTGCAGACCAGAACCGCAAGGCTGCGACCTGATCGCAGTCCCATTCGGAGACAGACAGGGACATTTATTCCTCTTCACAGCTCCAGATCACAGACATGTATGCGCTCTATGCTCCAGAGAGCAGTCGGAGATTAGTCGAAGCCGCGGCTCAGATGTCACAGGGACTTCCGGGAAAACCGGAAATGACAAGCACGGGACAGACGGTCTGTGATCGCTTAAAGCTAAATCTCGTGATTAAACAGTTCGAGAAAGCGGGTCTGTTCCAGAAAGCGGGTTCAAAAAATCTTAAACTTAAACTTGAAACCTGACTTGAGTGAGCCAGATGCCGCATATTCTGATTTTTCTCTTCTACAACAACGGATTTCAATTCAAGTAATCAAGATCGATCAAGCTGGGATAGGTTAAGCCCAAACGGCTTCAAAACGCTTTTCTCCCATAGAAAGTCAATGGATGACGTCACAGTCACTTTGTCCATATTTTTTCTACTGTCTATGGCGCGTTCAGGGTGAATTTAAAAAGCAATCTCAAATCAGACACTGACAAAAAAAAAGGATTCAACATGGATAATGAGAGCGAGAAACAACGCGCTGCATTTTTCACACCGATTGAACAAGAGACAATCATAGCAGCATACAACGACTACGTTCATATATTCCATAAAAAAAGCAATACATCAGCTGCAGCAAAGGAACGGGAGCTTGCGTGGAAAACAATAGCGGATAGAGTTAATGCGTGAGTTTCTACTATTGCACTGCCTCTCTCGTGTTTGCTGAATAAAGTAAAGTATTTAGGTTGTTTCTTATATTTTATACTTATTTGGTTAAGTTTGTTTTTACTCTATACTTATTATTTAAAAGTTTAATAAGTTGGATGTGAGTAGTCTATGGGTTGCCTTGAATGTTACTGTGATGCCAATACGCCTGTACAGCTCACTTAACGTTCGTGTGGGTGTGTGTGTGCACGCACGCAGATGTAACCCTGGAGGCAGTAGAAGAACGTGGCAGCAAGTGAAAGTCAAGTACAAAAACATAATTCAAACAGGTATGCTGATATATTATTTGGCGCTATGACTAATTTTTTTTTTTTTCATTTTGAAACGTAGCCCCTAGACCTGTATTGTGTTTCAGCGTCATTTCATTCTGTAGCCAATAGGAAGAAGGCTGAGGCCCGTAAGACGGGAGGGGTGCCCCCTCCACCACCGTTCTCTCCCGGTGAAGAGCAGGGTCCCTCGCAAAACAGCGGAAGCGGGCCAGTCACGGATGGCATTCCAGGGGCTAGTTCATCTGAGCCAGCTACCCCCCAGGACACAAGCGCCTATATAAAGGGTATGTAAGTCTATCATGCTTAAATGTATGCCTGTTATAAATATTATGTGTCATGATATTGTTCATGCTGAAATATTTGCCTAATTGTTTTCATCTTCCTGCAGTGAATGATGGAGACTTCCAGTCGGTTGACCATTGTACAAAAATAGCAAGTAGCCACATCCTTCATACATTTCACTTAGCGTAGCCCATGGGTTTAAAGTATAACATTTGAAACGTTTTTGTTACAGGATGAAGATGAGGAGATTCTCACAAGGGTATTCACTGACGGGCCTACGGAGGTAATGCCTTTTTAATGCTGAGTTGGGTAATTGTAATACTGTGGCCTTACAGTGAACTCACGCGTGTTGTCCTGGTTTATCTAGCAAAGCATGGCTCCTGCTCCTGCACGTTCTCCTCCAGCACGTTCTCCCCCAGCTGTGGAGCCCTCAACCTCCAGACAACATCTTAGCACAGTAAGAGCGGCTTACGTTTGTCACCCATGTGTCAAGCATTACATTACATTACGTGCATTTAGCAGATGCTCTTGTCCAGAGCAACTTACACAACTTTTGCATTTACACATCTGGATATAAACTGAAGCAATACAGGTAACTAGCTCAAGGGTACAATGGCAGAGTCATACCTGGGGAATCGAACCTGTGCCCTTTAGGTTACAAGGCCAACTCCTTACCCATTATACTACACTTTCATTCAAACAGTATGATGAATGAAGAGAGCACTACGGCCTCTTAGACCTCACAGAAAATGTCTTTCTCTGCTCCTCCTAGAAGCCTGTGGAGGAGTTGTACAAAGTCCATTTAGAGAGAAAAATTGAGAAGTCTGACCTGGAGATCACTCACTTGAAGCTACAAATTAGGAAGACGGAGCTTGAGACAGCGATATTAGAGCACCAGTTGAAGGTGAGCACATGACGCGTTGGTCGTATTTATCCATGGTTGAATGATGCAGAAATGACATACTTTTGTCATTTTATTTGCAGGAAATACAGAGGAAATAAATGGGGGGAGGCGAACCACCATTTTGGATTTATTTATTTTTTTTAAACATTGTGCTGGAGAGGCAGGGCACTGCGGCCAACGCTGTGGAGCTGTCAGTTTTAGGTGATCATTTGCACCAGATTCAAACCCCGTTGAACGTGCTCTTCACTGGCTCAAAAGAAAGCAGAGGCCTGGAACCCCCTGCAAAGGCACAGCCACGGAAAGGGGCCAGAGTGTCTCAGAGGATCACATCATGAGCCTGCTGACGTCCACGGGCCGCAGCCTCGACGCGGTCATCAGGTGTAAGGGGCGTGCAACCAAATATCGACCCCGCAAGTCGTTAAATTGATCAAAACGTACTTTGATGCAAACATGAAATAGTCGGAGACTCGACTCATTGAATGGCATTGTTGTAACATAGTTCAATGTAGGTTAAACAAATCATGAAGTAAATTTATAACTGTATATACTGTAATAACTGTATATCAAGAGGAAAAATTGTAATTACCCTGGGTGAGCATTTGTTAAAAAAAAAAAAAAAAAAAAACAAGTTTAGGCTATATTACATATTTTCTAGAGAGAAAATATAGTATTTTATTCTTCAGTTTTAGAAAATAAATTATTAATTGCACCCAGTTCAAGGAATTATTTCTGCATAGACAATGTTGAAAATTTGGCAACCACACATTCTTTATTTCTCAGCTGAAGCTTGCCTGAAACGGTTTCTGCATTTGCAGGGAAGGGTAACGCTGTTGCCATTAAGTTATTGAGAAGTGTGCAAGAGGTTCAAGAAACTTCCACTGAGCAGGGCCGCAGCTGGGATATTAAAGGAAGTGATGTCAAAGTTGGAGACCACTTCACTTGCCTTGCGCCCAAAGAATCAGTACTGGCAGAGAACTTGGGCATCGCCCCCCCCCCCCCCCCCCCCCCTGTGCAAAGAATGGTGAGAGTGACAGCCATCGGTTGGCACCCAGCTTGGGACTGTTCAGTGCAACACGGAATACCTGCCAACTGCCAAACTGCAGTATGGAGGAGAGCCCTACTGGCCCAGTGACCCCCAGCCCTGTCGGAGGCTGATGGGAAGTGGATCGCATTGACTCGGACTGCAATGGGCCCGGCGATAAGACTGGATGGAAGGGACCGCCGGCTCCAGATGCAGTGTTGGATTTGCTTTCATGCAACTGCAGTAAAAAAAAAAATTTTTTAAACTTTTTTTTAACTTTTTAAAATGTCTGCTTGTCAAATGGACTTTTGCGTGCCATTGTGTACAGACTCAAGCCCTATGACAGACAGCCACAAGACATGATGATAGTACTGATGAAGATGATTATTGGACTGTACTGCAAACAGGAGTAAATTATGTTTTTGTTTTATAAACAAAAAATATGAAATATAAAAGGAATAGAACAACCTCATACTTATTCAGCTGTGGTTTATTTTGCTGTCTTCAAATATAATCCTGAATTGTAATTAACAATATAATGCGTGCATAAAGGATTATTAATAGGCCCATCCAGTATGAACAATTTCAAGTAAGTAAATCACTATTGCTGCTCAATTGCTATGTATTTGTGCAATTTCTCATTAATTAGAATCCACACCTATACATTCCATGCAGGCCTCAGAGCATTCCATCAAAGTTCTGAAGCCTCAAGTAATAACTGTTCTTATGAATAGGGATATTTTTGCTGATAGACAAATCATATGTAAATGTATCATTTGGCATTCTTTCAACATATGCTACTACGGGTGGCAGCAAACAAAACTACACGGTTACGAAGCCTTTAATAGAGGCGTTGCAAAATTGCCTTACTACAACATGAGGTGAAAGGTCAAATTCAGTAGATCTCAGGCTGCTGGATATAACAGTTGGATAACTGAGATTGTGAGTTTCTCAAACTTGTGAGTTGATCATATTATGCACTGTTTAACTGTTTTTATGTGTTTTAATTGGAGAAAAAAAACATGAAAAACATAATGGAGGGATGAAAAACGAGTGCAAGCACATAAAAAGATACCATTGATGCAATGCCATCAAACATTTTCTAATACCAGGGAGTAAAAGTTTATATGGCACCATTCTAGAACAAAGATCACTGAGCGCTTCACAAGAAAATAAAAAACATACATAAAAACAGATGACACAGGCAAAAATTAAATGAAGGCCACTTCGTACAAATGCGTCTTCAGGTGCTTTTTAAAGGCAATTGGTTTTGGGGCAATTTTTTCAAAAGCACATTTTGAATTCAGTCCTAAATTTTAGTGGGAGCCATTGTAATACAGATATAGATATGGGACCGTATGTTGGACCCGACAAGAAGCCTAGCAGCACCATTCTGGACCATTTTTTAGACAATCCAGAGAAGATTTGCAGAGGCACGTAAAAAGTGAACTGCAGTAGTCCAGATACGATTAAATTAATGATTGACTAATCAATTCCGTTTCAGGTTTAGACAGAACTGGCCTTAGTTTAGCTAGCTACATAGACCTTCCAAAAGATAAGAAAAATAAAAATCACTGAGACACCGTCCCTCCAAGTGGGTACTGCCACTCCCCCTGGCTGATACTGTCCCTTATACGCCTGCCCTCTGGGTCATCTTGAATGCGGTGGATGGGATCATAGTCCTCAGCTGCTGGTGCCTCTATCGTGGGCAACCTCTCTCCCCTCATAATTGCCAGGTTGTGTAGCACAGCACACGCCACGATTATGTCACACGCCCGCTCCGGCGACACCCTGAGCCCGCGCAGGCACTGGAACCGCGCCTTGAGGATCGCGATCGTCGTCCCGACGCCGGCTCGCGTCCTGCGGTGGGCCTCGTTGAAGGGGACTTGTTGTGGTCCAGCCTCATGTGCCGGGTAGGGCGTCATCAGAAAGCGCAGGCAGGGGTAGCCTCTGTCCCCAAGGAGGACGCCGTCAAACTCTTCTACTCCACGGGACATAAAAGGTTTAAACTTTAAAATTAAGTTACATAACTAAAACTAGGATTTTTAAAATACAGGCCTACATAAAAGGTGACATACCTCGTTCATACATGTGAAACAAGGTGGACTCCTGGAAAATCCTTGACTTGTCGACAGAGCCCGGCCATTTGGCTTCCACATTGGTGATGAGGTGGCTGGCATCGCAAATTATCTAGATGCAGTAAAGTAAAAAAAAAAAAAAAAAAGTAACGAGTTGCATGATAAACCGAAAGAGATTTGGTGCAAAGGTGTTAAATGATGGCTAATGATATTCTGCCATTACCTGCACATTTATGCTGTGGAAAGATTTCCTGTTGAGATAGTGTCCTTCATTAACAGACGGAGCTTTAATGGGAATCTGAGTGGCATCAATACTCCCAATTACACGCGGAAATCCTGAAATAAAGGGTATCGATCAATTTATGTACAATACTGTTTTAATTGCCTTAGCATAGCCTATATAAATAAAGGGATTAACAAACTACAAACCTGCGATTTTGTAGAATTCCTCTTTGATGTTTCTTACGGTTTTGTGTCCAGGAAACACAACGAAAACGTGCAGAAATCGCTTCAAAGCGAGAGAGACTCTTCTAATGCACCGACACACAGTTGCCTTGCTGATATGCTCCGCATCTCCAATACTATATAAAAAGCTCCCGTTGGCATAAAAGCGCAGGGCAATGCACAGCGTTTCGAGCGATGTGAGCGCAAAGCCACGATGAGTAACACTGGAGATGTAAGGCTTTAGAAGATTATTGATATAAACGATCGATTGCTTAGAAAAACGATAACGTTCGTGAAGACACGCTTCTTGAGCGAAAATATCGTTTCGCGGTCGAATTACTCTTTCGCGCTGTAAAGCCTGGCGAATGATTCGAGCACCAATGTCTACAGGGTTTTCCAAGAAGGGACATGCCATGATCTCACCAGCGAAGTGTTCGCCAAACGCTACTAGGCAGGTCGGGTTTAGTTGAGTAAATATATCAGGGCCCTGTTTCACGTAGGCTACATTGCTTAAACAATCCAGCATAATTTGACGGGTATTGTATAAAATTATCTCGTCAATTAAATTCGAGTATACTGTTTCACGAACGTGAATTACAATTTGATTCCAAATTATTATTTGTACAAATTAT
The DNA here is from genome assembly GCA_039654925.1 of Anguilla pacifica. Lineage (NCBI taxonomy): Eukaryota > Metazoa > Chordata > Actinopteri > Anguilliformes > Anguillidae > Anguilla > Anguilla pacifica. The sequence continues at coordinate 27,846,136 of CM077297.1, forward strand.
TCAAACATTGAATCGTTTTCAGACAAGTGCGCGCACGCGCTCTGCGTTATAAGGGTATATTAATCGCACGCCGAAAACAGGATCACACTCTTCAAATAGTCTCAGCGAGATGAAGCTGCTCGTTGTAGGTTCAAGTAAAACATCGAATATGACAAAAATATATATATATTTCGAAGTCTCGTAATGTAACCTTTGCTGTAAAAAAAATAATTTTGTTATGGGGTTGTAAATCACTATGGCAACACTGGAGAGGCATATGTTTTCAGCTCTAATTACTAATTATACGAAGAAATGAAAGCAGTCCAAACCAGCAAATCAAACCTTTTCAGTGTGGTCAAAATGGCCTAGGAAGCCTGTCCGACAATTGCAGACAAATTAAATCCGTAAGATAATATGCCATCTCACTAAGCACACATCATCTCAAGCTACCTCCATGCAAATGACTGACTTCAGTTCACTCCAATGGCCTGCCCGGTCCCCAGATCTCAATCCAATAAAGCACCTTTGGGATGAGATGGAAACGGGAGGTTCGCGGCATGAATGTGTTGCTGTAAAATCTGCAGTAACTGCGCGATGCTGTCACATGGGCCAAAATCCCTGAGGAATATTTCCAGCGCCTTGCTGAACCCATGCCGCAAAGAATTCAGGCTGCTCTGGAGGCAAAAGGGGCTCCTAGCTGGTGCTAGATAGGTGTACCTAATAAAGTGCCCCAATTAGGTTTATTTCCAGTTTTGTCAATAGCATACTATAATGTGCCTGGATGAGGAAGTGGAGGTCAACAGTGTCAGTATAATTTTTAGGGCTCACTTTGCTCCGAGTTGCCAATGAGCACTTCTAAATGGTGGAGGTAAGAAAGTCTTCACTACTAAATCAGTAGCGCTCATAAAATAATCTTCCAAGTGCCTTAAAGGTTCTTGTCAGTCCCCAAAAATGTTCCCTTTTAAATGCTGCTCTTAATGATGGCTCCTCCATCAAGAACCTTGTACAAATGTTGTGTTCATTTCATTTGTTGGTGCAAGTGTGCAATTACAACAGATGGCTTATGTTGGCATCTCTTATTTTTAAAGTGTGTGACAAAGAACAAGGTGACAAGGAAATTACTGCTGAAACAAATATATTTTTCGTTCAATCAAATTCACGAAGGAGATCAAAATGAATGATGGGGAACAGTCCTTTTGGCAGATGTCTTGGGTGTGTGTGTGTGTGTCTATGTGCAGTGCGTGTTTATATGTGCGTTGTGTGTGTGTATGTGTGCTGCGTGTGTTGCGTGCATGTATATGTGCGTTATGTGTGTGTATGTCTGTGTAGGCCGCTCTGGATGACAGCATAGGTCACTCTGGATAAGAGCGTAGGTCACTCTGGATGACAGCATAGGTCACTCTGGATAAGAGCGTAGGTCGCTCTGGATGACAGCGTCTCCTAAATGCCAGGATGTGATGTAAGGGTAAAGGTAACACGCGTGGACGTTTCAGGCCGAGTTGCGGATCTCAGGGGTCAGGTTTATGAGGGAGTTGCTAGCCTGTGCCAGCTCGCTGATGGACACTCTTCCTCTCTGCCTGATGAAGTTCGCCACAGCGCTCAGCTCCTCTGGGGTGATGAAGATGAACTTCCCCCTGTCATCGATCACGCCTGGGGGGAGGTAGGAGAAGACTAGACTGATGTTTGGGAGGTGGTTGCCATGCAAAGACCTCAAGTTGTGCTGCGGAACCAAGAAGAGGAAAAACAACAAAAAAAAACAACTTCCTTTGGTTTTTGCACTCTCTCACCTGTGAGCGAACCATCAGCCATTAGATCCTGCAATCTGGAGATGGCATCCTGCATGCAAAGGTCAGAAGTCAAATATATCGACATCCATTATCCCCCTCCCCACACTCTTAATATTAATTATTCCAATACCATTACAGATCATTTTAGAACTTATTTAGCACAGTTCATAGGCGGGACACTGAGAACCATGGGATGTGTGCTTTGTTTGAGGTCCCTTTTTTACACCATAGACTTCAGGGTCTTTATGGGAAATTAACAGCTAGAATCCAATTATTGCACATGTCATATAATCCAGTTATGATAATATATCAAATTGTTATAATTTTTTATCAAAATTCGGAAGACACCCATACGTGAGAGGGGGTGTCACTAACACAGACGACTACTTCTGAAAAAACATCATTTATATGTAAAAATATTATAGGTCATAGATGTAAATATACAATGAATAAGCTAAAGAAGACAACATGGCATTTTATTTTAAGTTATGAATACCATCAGACAAATAAAACGATTTTATTTACACTACTGAATTACATTTTTTTTTAAACAGAGATCTCGTTCATATCACTCATTGGCCACTAGAGGTCACCAGATACACATAAGGCCATACTACTGCTCCCAACCTCGGTCCTGGGGATCCCCTGTGTATGCTGGTTTCATTCCATCCACAGATGCAATCCCAGAATTTTAACAAGCTGTTCACTTTTCTTAGGTGCATTTCATGTCTAGAGGGATTATGTGCCCACTTTGTGTCAGAAATACATGACATTACAGGACCAGGGGTTGGGAAACACTGGCACAGACCCAGTGTGGGCTGAGGTCCTGTTTCTGCGTCAATCACAGAGCTCCGCCTCCTCTTCCACTGACCTGTGTGCGCAATCCGAAGTGGGATGCCAGATCCTCCAGCAGAACCACCTTGGAGTCCTGTAAATATGCACACACACAGGGCCTGAGCCTCTAGGTCGAGTGGAAAACTCAGTAGTATACACCAGCGGTAACCAACTCTGTCCCTGGAGATCTACCACCCTGTAGGTTTTCACTCATACCCTAACAAAAGGACACCTCATTTCAACAGCTAGAGATCTTTGCTGAGCTGCTAATTAGTATGGTCAGGTGTGCCAAATTAGGGCTGAAATGAAAACCTACAGGATGGTCGATCTCCAGGGACAGGGTTGGTCATATCGACAAATGTAGTACACAAAATGGCAAGACTGAGACAGTGTGTGGAAAAATGTGTGAGAAAGTGTGCATATGCCCTGAACCAGCAATACTGCATATATGCCAGGGATACTCAAATCTCTCCAGTAGTACTGCTTGTTTTCATTCTGGTAGTGACTTGTACCTGGTACACAAAACTGCTGGAATTGGCTCAAAATGAGAGGCTCACTCCATACAGAGAGAGAGAGAGAGAGAGAGAGAGAGAGACAGTGAGAGAGAGAGAGACTCACCTTCACATACTGAATGAACTCCTGAAGGAGACTGTGAGACTGAAAAGTGAAAAACAGGTTGAGATCACTGTCATTTCACACACAGGCAGAAATGGACACAGGGAGGCGATTGGGGCCTTCAAAATAAGAGACTCACATGCATAAGCCACACAGGCAGGCAGACGCACACACACACTAATATACACATACACACACACACACACACACACACAACCTCCTGCTCCGTCAGCTCCTCGGTGACTCCCTGCTCCTCGATGACGAAGGACTCCTTCAGCCGCAAGTACTCCTCCTCCTCCTTCTTCTCCTGCTCCTCCTTCGCCCGTTGCTCCTCTTCCTCCTGTGTATGAGTGGCTGTTTAAGTGTGAGGCGCCGGAGCTGAGGTCCCTATCCTAATGTCCGCAGCACTGTCTGCATTCTGTCACATCCCAGCTCTAAATTAGCCTTAATTCGCTAAATGCTTGTTCCAGCAGCTAAAATTACTTGACACTGGACAAAAATCATTGGTCCTGCTTTCGAAAAACATGGAGATGACCCAAGTTAACATAACAGGAGTTGTGAATCTCTGAATATTAGTAAAATATTATTTGATAAAGTGTTGTATTGTCACAGATCTCTTGCATCAAATGGACTGCATTTATATAGCGCTTTTATCCAAAGCGCTTTACAATCGATGCCTCTCATTCACACATTCACACACACACTCACACACCAATGGTGAAAGGCTGCCATGCAAGGTACCAATCAGCTCATTGGAAGCAATTAGTGGTTAGGTGTCTTGCTCACAGACACTTCACAGACACACGCCCAGGGCGGGGGATCGAACCGGCAACCCTCCAACTGCCAGACAACCGCTCTTACCTCCTGAGCTATGTCGCCCCTCACACACACACACACACACACACACACACACACACACACACACACACATATATATATAAAATCACACATGGGTAGATAGAAAAAGTATAAGAACAAAAATCATCCAAGCTATTGGTGGGTGATACAATGGCAGCACTGTTTCTGCACTGCATCAGTGTGTTGAAACATGTGCTACATGTGTCTATGTGCGAGCGTACAGGTCTTAGTCTTAGCGCCTTCCCCCCGTAACCATGGTTACCTGTCTCTTTTCCTGGAGCCTCTCTTGCTCCTCCTCCTTTCTTCTCTCCTCCTCCCTCAGCTCCTGAGCTCTCTTCCTCTCCTCTCGCTCCTCCAGCTCCGCCTACAATGCAGTAGCCAATCACACGCCCCCATTCCATCAAACAGTGATTTCAAAGCACAGTGAACCGTCATTGCTTAACTACCTGTGGTTCACAAAACAGTCCTTCCCAAAGTGTTTTTCTGTTGTCAATCGTGTAGACCATACATTAAAAAACATCACTCTGAACAATGTCATGTTTTTGCGTTGTCATTCATCAGGTTTAAAAGTATTTGGAACAAAATTAGCTTTTAACATTGTGCTGCATTTTATACACATTTTTATTACAAATACTAATGGATAGGTAAATGGGTCAACTACAGGAAGTCTTTACACAGAGTATATGAATTACTCCCTAAAGACATCATAAAAACCCTTACAGATGCAGCATAGTTACTTCAAATAGGGAACCAATGAAGTTAAACCGTAGTCCATCAGAGGTCATTAACCCATAACCCCAACCTCTCTCTGGGCAACAACCCCTAACCCCACCTTTCTATGGGTTTTAACCCCTAACTCGACCTCTCTCTGGACTCTAACCCCACCTGTCTCTGGGCTGTAACCACACCTCTCTCTGAGCTCTAACCCCACCTGTCTCTGGGCTGTAACCACACCTCTCTCTGAGCTCTAGCCCCACCTCTCTCTGCGCTCTCCTGGCCTGTTTCTCCTCCATCTTCCTCTGCTTCTTGGCTCCCACTTTCCCTGCTGCCTGGAACTGAAGCTCCGCCTCCTCATGTTCCTCATCCACATTCAGGTCCTCTGAAGAAGATAGTCAGTGTGAGTATAACACAGTCACACATGCATGAACGATGGGCATACAAATACATACGAACACACACACAAAATCATGCACACTCGCAAATACACATGCACACGTGTGCTCATGTACACATACACATGAATACAGACACGCACGCATATATGCACGTGCATGCAGACACGTACACACACAAATACATGCACACACACGCACACACAAACACAGAGTCATCCCTGTGGGCGTGTCTGCGAGTAAAGGGGGCGTGTCCTTACCCTGGTCAGTCATCCTGTGGGCATGTCTGTGAGTAAAGCGGGCGTGTCCTTACCCTGGTCAGAGTCGTCCCTGTGGGCGTGTCGGTGAGCACAGTGGGTGTGTCCTTACCCTGGTCAGAGTCATCCCTGTGGGCGTGTCTGTGATTAAAGTGGGTGTGTCCTTACCCTGGTCAGAGTCATCCCTGTGGGCGTGTCAGTGAGCACAGTGGGTGTGTCCTTACCCTGGTCAGTCATCCCTGTGGGCGTGTCTGTGATTAAAGTGGGTGTGTCCTTACCCTGGTCAGAGTCATCCCTGTGGGCGTGTCAGTGAGCACAGTGGGTGTGTCCTTACCCTGGTCAGTCATCCCTGTGGGCGTGTCTGTGATTAAAGTGGGTGTGTCCTTACCCTGGTCAGTCATCCCTGTGGGCGTGTCTGTGATTAAAGTGGGTGTGTCCTTACCCTGGTCAGTCATCCCTGTGGGCGTGTCTGTGATTAAAGTGGGTGTGTCCTTACCCTGGTCAGAGTCGTCCCTGTGGGCGTGTCTGTGATTAAAGTGGGTGTGTCCTTACCCTGGTCAGAGTCATCCCTGTGGGCGTGTCTGTGATTAAAGTGGGTGTGTCCTTACCCTGGTCAGAGTCATCCCTGTGGGCGTGTCTGTGCTCCATCCCTCTGATCCCCCTGCGTCTCGGCATGCCTGCGCCGCGCTCCTCCGCCACCCGGGGGCGTGCCACGGCTCGGGCCACCACATCCTGCCTGTGCTCACCATCAGCTGGGGGATGGGGGGAGGGGGATGGTTACCCAGGCTGCTCCTTACAGGTGCACTACCTCCAAGGCAAGGATCTCAAATTCCAACTTCTTTTTCAGTGCTTCAGTGCTTAATGTGTGCCACAGGTTGGTTAAGAGCCCCCCTCAAAAAAACATGCACACCCTGTGACCTCCGCCCCCATCAGGATTGCCATTCGAGACCCCCTGCTGTACGTGACTAGAAAAAGGCGTTACAGCTGGTGAGATCGATGTCCCACAATCTGATTCTAGCACATTTTCGCCAGAGCTACACTTCAGTGGTTGAGTTGGCTTGGCCCATCACCTTCAGTTGGAGCCTCATCAACATGACAGTACCATTAATCAGAAGCAGTAACTCAGGAAATCATGACTAAAAATCGTAGAGTCAATAGCGAGTACAACGATGCTGATACAACCATAGACATACAACTGCTCGAAGTTCTTTTGAATTGCACGTGTGCGAGCAACCCGGTGCTGCATTTAATAAAAGCATTACTTTTGACTTTTGATCTGAAATGGGCCAGACAAGTTGAGTAGCCTATGTCTGTACACAAATCAATCAATGTTTGAACATCTTACGTAGGCTTACGATCTAAGTAGTAGATAAGAGCATTTTGTTATTGTTTTGAAGAGCAGCAACTGAATTGATTAGTACTGTATGGCATTTCAACATGGCTTGGTAACCTCTCAGTCAAGATTAAAATCACAAATACTAAACCTGCTTAAAAGCACATGGAGAATCATTGGTATGTTTGCCCCCATCTTCTCTTCAGCAAATATTTGGAGAACGATGAAGCGGGCTCTCGAAATCACTGCCTATCCAAACCATGTTCTTCAAAAGTAATACGATACTGCCATCTGGTAAAAGGTACGGGTTACCAAATTGCAAGCAGAACTGGTACAAATTCTCTCTGGTTCCACTGTCAATCAAGTTATGGAACAGTAACAACTAGATCACTCGCTAAAAGCTGATCACTGAGCTAAAATGCGCGGTTAACTTGTGCGGAGCATGTGTGTTTTTAAGAAGCAAGAGAGTCTGTGGCCATAGTAGTTACTCTAAAAAGCGCCAAACTCTTGGTGTTGTAAATGTAAAACGTTAGGCAAATATTTACAGACAGAACATAAAGTTAGCTCGTACACCCTTCATGTGGACTGCTAGCCAGTTACAGAGTAACGTTAAATTAACTGCAAGGGTTTAGCATTCCAGCAGGTCTGTCAAAATGTAGGCTGCAGTAAACAATAAGGCTAATTCGTCTACCTCCAGTGCGCGTTCGCAGTTATACGGGCAGCTACAGACCTTGTTCCGCCTGTCCCCGTACTTTCACCGCAAACACGATCAGCAGGAGGAGAATTGCAGCAGCAACTCCGTACAACACCACGTCCATTACTTCCCTTCAGGTGAGGAATGCGAGTTCCGGTAATGGATGCGAACAGTCATACGTCACTTCCCTGTGGAATACGAGTGTCTTTTCTTCGACTGGTAACCCCAAATAATACTGGCTAGACATAGTTTTAACTAGCTAGCTAACATAATTTACTTGTTATTTATTTTGCTTGTTATCAGAAATAGTCTAGAGGGACTCTGTTGTTATTGATTGTTTGCAGAAGTCTGCCGGAAGTTAAGTTAGGGCCAGAACAACGCACATGTGCAGTAACGTTTGACTTACTGCCCAGCCGGCACATCGGGCACATCCCGGCCAAAACCAGACTTCGTTTTTGAAGCTCATTTCCTGGTCTTGTTTTTCCTGGTTGCTCACTAGCGCCACTACGGTTGGCTCCAGTATAGGTGTTTTCATATCCGGTTTCCATGTAAGTCTACGGTACAAATGCGGTCAAAATACAAAGTCAATCATTTTTTCTCGTGAGAACAAATAGTCATGATATGTGTATTTTATTCGTCTTATGACTGTCCATGGGTAGATTTCATGATTTATTGTGTCATTTGGGCACTGTTAAAATATTTGTTGTGGACCAATGAGGTACAGTTTGCGTCACTTCCTGATTACTGCAGAGGACTAAGCTACAGTATGGGCTACAGTCTATGGTCACTGGGGTGGGAGGTGGCGTCTCTTGGCCTTGGCATTGCGGCTCACGGTGAAGCCACACTATACTCAGGCTACGGTCCACCTGTGCGAAGTCGGAAAATGCAGGCATCCCATTTTGTAGTGGTTTCATTATATGCTATTTACAGCTGCACTAGACGACCATAAAATAATCCTCCTCTGAAGTTTTTCGGTAGTCGAGTCATTTTTACTATTTCCTTTAGCCCACTTAACCAAATAATTAGTTGGCAGAAAGCGTAATCAGCTAACGCTTATTTGCTATATGTGGTAGTCCAGTAGCCTATGCTAAAACAGTTCGCAACTTCGGCTACCAAGCCATTTGACTAGCTAGCTAACCCTAACCTGCAAATATTCCGTCTGTCAAACGTGTTTGACGGCTTGTCATTGTGGGGAAAAACAGGACCCAGCCTGGGCCAGAAGAGCTAGGTGTTCTCCTCACACTGTTGAATACTTCTTCAAAATATACACTTCACAGGGTCTGATGCAACTGGATTTATTGCAGGTAATTCAAAGATAACATGCAAGAACCCAGACTGATCTGCACACATTAATACAAACTACACACACAGACAAGGCACACAGACAGGACACACAAGACACACGAGACATACAAGACATACTAAACTCCCCTGGGGCCGAACACTCCCTTTTATCCTATCTTAGCTCCTCCTGTTGTGGAGCTCAAGCTTGGACTGTCCCTCATGCTTACATCATTTTACTTTACTCTTTTCCCACACATCATTGTTTATGATTTTTCAGACACCATTATTTCCCAATTCTCGGACACCATTATTTATCAGCCCCTTCCTTCCTTATTTTTTAAAAATGATAGTGCTCGTCTCCCACTTGAATCGCCCTCCCCCTTCTATTATAAATCACATATTCTGACAAAACATTTTCCGGAAAAGGCAGAAGCTTCCGTTAGTTCCACAGATGTGCTTGTATACAGCTTAATTAGCAGGGCAGAAATTATGTGTGTATTACGTGTTTGTTCTAATCGCACCTATTTTAGTATGAAGCGCTTCCCTGCTGCCGGTTGTTTGGCTAAGGGCGACCTTGGTCCACCTGCATCCTTCCTCTTTTGCTAGCCGGATGATACGTCAGGGAGGAGATAGTTGGTGCTCATTAATACATTCCTTTCCCATATACACTGGGCTTGTGTTTTTGAGTACATCTATATTTATTTCCCACATCAGTCGTGTACATTCCGTAAATGTCTACCTGGGCCATGCTGCACGAATGTGACGAAGCTAGAAGCTAGCAAGAAAATAATAATAAGTAGAAACTCAATGTACATTATTTTTGTCTTTATGCAACAGGTGGAAAACTTGCTCTTCAAAGTTCGTTGTCATATTTACACGCCTGTAGATCAGTTATTAAAATACTTGGTAGATTTGTTAATCACCGCTGAGAGTGTTAATATTTATTCGGTAAAAAGTGACTTGCGAACGATCGGTCAGCTAGCGTCACCCAGCAAGTGAACACCACAAACGGCGATGGAGTAGTAGCAGTTAATGGCTCATTAACTGACTGTGGCGAAAACCTACGACGATAACTTGCTTGGTTAACAGCAGATCCAGACAGTTATATGAAAATTAGCCTAGTCAAATCACCAGTAGTCTACACATCTCTGTGATTGATTGACCATCAGTGCAGTCGATGTTCTTCCCCTGTAGTTCATTTTGCTAATGCGTGAGCTAACCACGGATAGCCTACCTAGCTCACTGGCAAGCTGATATGCTAGCTAAGCATATTCGTTTTGCCGAGAAACATAAATTGAAGATAGCTGAACATAATTGTATTATTAATGTCATACATATAACGTGATTACATGACACAGTACAGTCACAGATGGAAATTAAACTCCGTAAACATTTGATCATATATTTCAAAACATAACGGCAGACAGTCAGCTAGCCTCAAGTTCGTTCTGCAATCGTTCATTCAGGTTTATGGGCTTTTCCGCACCGGACTGTCAATCACTGTGTAAAAATCACAAGACCGCTTAACTCTATGGTTTTGGCTCAAAATCGATAACATGGCCGCGCCCGCCATTGAGGTTCAGAACGCGTTTCAGAGACCCACGGAGAGTCAATGGGTGACGTCACAGTAGCTTTGTCCATACTTTTTAGAGTCTCTGGGCGCATCCCTATTTTTTACAGTCTCTGATCGGGCAGTCCTGCACTTGTGACAGGATCTATTTTTATACGGTCTATGGATGGGATGTATAAGGTACGTTTTTGTTACCACCTTTATCGGCTCAAATTAATGCCAAAAGTATTTTGTATTTGTAAGCAATGACTTGTGCTTGCAACTTATGGTTTGTGTTTGTACATTGCGAGTTGAAACTGAAACAAAGTATATTTCACACTGTAATGTAAGCGTTAGTTAGTAGTGTAATAATCTTTACGAAATGTATACTTAACTTTGTCTGAAAACGACAAGTTAAAAAGTTAATGCAGGATTTAATCATAATCAGCGTTTTGTGTAGGTGAAGAGGCGGGACTTTACTGCTGCATCTCTCCCCCCTTGCCTCTCTCTCCTCCCTCAATTTCCTCTGAATTTGTGCCTTTATGTCTAGTAAAAATGATTAAATGAAACCAATGAAAATGTTTAGTAGCACTTGGCAGATTTTATGGTCGCACTCTGGAGCCTTGTGTGATCAGCGATGTTAAAAAAACAATAGCTAGCTAGCGAACAATAATAACATTGGCTAGCGTTAGCAATAATATTAATGAAAAAACTGATCACACTTAACGGCATCTTCAATTGAAATAGTTTGCAAACGTTCGCCTTGTTCGCTGAACTTGAACGCACCTCACGGGAGGTCGAACGTTCTGCCCGCAATGTAATCACAACGAGCGTTCCACGCACAACCCAACAAAATTGGCATCTGGGCTCACTTTAAGAGGTCATTTAACAAGGAAATATACAAAATAAGAGTCGATAAAGATATTAATTCGTTTCAAAAGTACACTGACAGTTCAGCAATGGCACTTCCTTTTTTTTAGAAAGTCAGAAATGATTATGCTAATTTGGCCTTGTTTACGAGCATTTGTGTATGCACTTAACGCTGCACCGAAATCAGTTGGTCATTATAAAATAATCTGTACGCACTGAAGGCATTATTACACATTTTATTACAAGAAAGACTTACTGAGAAATGAATTATAAGTTAATCGGCTATTATTTATTCGTAGCCTACTTATATAATAATAATAATAATAATAATAATAATAATAATAATAATAATAAATTTTATTTATAAAGCACTTTTCAAGCGGTATCTCAAAGTGCTGTACATGTTGTGAGGTCAATACACACACAAAAAAAAAACAGTAGTACACTTTTTAAAAGAAAGAAAAATGAAATAAAATAAAGCGACCAGTACCAGGAACACAGACAAAATAGTACAAGGTTAAAGGTTAAAACAACAAGTAAAGAAGTCAAGGAGGAAGTTATTTGAAGGCAATGCGGTACAGGTGGGTTTTGAGACCAGTTTTAAATGAGGAGAGTGTTTGAGGGAGCTGAAGGTGGTTTGGCAGTGAGTTCCAGAGGCGAGGGGCAACAGCACTGAAGGAGCGATCACCCATGGTGCGGAGTCTGGTCCTAGGAATCTGGAGTTGGTGGATGGCCTTGGACCTGAGACTGTGGGTGGAGGTTTGGGGATGTAGCAGGATGTAGAGTGAATGCATTTGAATGTGAGGAGGAGGACTTTGTAATGGATTCTTTGGGTTATGGGGAGCCAGTGAAGAGATGCCAATATGGGGGTGATGTGTTCGTGTTTGCCAACTTGCATGATAATCCGGGCTGCACTGTTTTGAATGTATTGTAGTTTTTGAAGGTTTTTGGCTGGGATTCCTGTGTAGAGGGAGTTACAGTAGTCCAATCTGGAGGAGATAAAGGCATGGACTAGTTTCACGCGTCAGAGTGATTAAGTGAGGGGCGAAGTTTAGAAATATTTCTCAGATGGTGGAAGGAAATTTTATATATATTTTTGATGTGACTGTCGAAGGTGAGGGATGGATCAATCTTAATGCCAAGGTTGGTGACGGAGGTGGAAAGGGGAATGGTTTGCCCTGCAATGGTGAGCTGAAGTGTGTCTGAGTGCACGGTCTGGTGGGGTGTGCCAATCAGGAAGGCCTCAGTTTTGCTGCTGTTAAGTTGTAAAAAGTTGTGGGACATCCATGCCCTTATCTCCTCCAAACAGATGTTCAGGCGTGTGATGGCAACAGAGGCACTAGGGAGGGTGTTGAGGTATTTTCGGTGTCCTAAAAACGTTACAGCTGCCAGCGTCCTGGATGCTAATAGCATCTGCCAAAAAATCGTAGGCGTAGATGTGGAAATGTTTCTCGTGATCAAAAAAAATAAAATCAAACGCATTTTTCTGAATTGTAAACGAACGGATGTTGCTCCCGTGTCGACCATAAGCCTCTTGTGCTTCGAGCCATTTAGCTGACAGTCACTTGCTTTGTGTTCCTCACCCTCTTCATCAGCCGCTTGCTTCACGTTATCTCTCTTTTTGCGCCTGCAAGATGAGTCTTTGTGTGTTGAGCTTTTGCAGTAGCCATACCATTGTGTCTCTTTTCTGACGTTCGTTCGGACATGCCCTTACAGGCCTTATGTCCCTTCTCACCACAGTTGTAGCATGTAATGTCTGTGTCTACATTCTTCTCTCTCCCCTTCAGTCTGGGGTTGAGGCACTCCCTTTCATCACGTTGTCATCAGAGCTAGCACGATACTTCTCTGTGTCTTCGAAACTTCTTAGCTTAATTTTGAACTTAACAAAAGTTATGTTTTCATTACCTTGCGCGATGTGGATGACAAATGGCTTAAATGACTCTGGTAAACCTTTCAGAATCATTGCAATCAAAAATCCGCCACTTAATGTCTCGTCAGCATTCCTCTGTGCTGTAATCGCCGTTTCTGCCCGAATAATGAAGTCTGTGACACTTTCATTTGCAGTTTTCTGCAAGGACGTTAGCTCTGTGTACAGGCTAATCACACGGGGTTTCCCTTTACCTGCATAATAGTCATTCAATATCTGAAGAGCTTTTCTTCCGTTGTCTGCTGCTTCTCTCATAACTAGGGACTTTGTCATCCAAAAACTGAATCAACTCAGCATATGCTTCTTCATTTTTCTTGGTGTCCTCCTCCTCGTCGTCTGTGGCGGGCTCATTTAGCATGGTCTCCTTCAGCCCCAGCAGATGCAGATGGCCCAAAAACTCAGTCTCCCAAAGTTCGTAATTCTTTTCATCTCCGTCAAAGCACAACCTGTTCCATCGGTTTCCAGCATCCCGCCTGGGCCCATAACCTGTTGGCCCATAACCGTTTATGGTTTATAAAACACACAGCTCACATTGGTTGCCGGTAAACCAGAAAGAGAGCGTCTTTATTAGCACTTGCGCATTTACCAACATCACTACGCATTAGCCTACATATAGCGTATGAAATCATACATGTTAACAGTCATCCTCTGTCTATTTCTCCTTAAAAACGCGACATTCAACATCAACTTTACATTTTCCCAATTAAACCGTAATTATAACCAACTATTTTTTTTTTCAAAACAGGAAAAATATACTGGCTCTGTCAAATCTAGGAAAGATCCAGCGGGCTGTGTGATATTGACTGGATGGCCGTAGACGGCCCGCGGTCCGGATAAATGTTTTTAAGGGCTGAGAGTCTGTGGTCATTGTGGTTATTTCTGTAGGAAACCCAGGAAAGAGCCAAACTTTCTGTGCTGTATAGTTATGGGGCATGCCGCCCCACCAACCAATAACTTAGCATTGCTATCATCCAAATCTGAACCTCTTTAAGTGTACGGAGGCAACCAAACTCCCAACGTCAAACTTGTGAGAAAATCGTATAATGTGCAATCGTATAATTTCCAACAGTCTGAAGAGATCATGCGTCTTCAGACCACAGCGGAAAATGGGCAGTAAGAGCCTGAGTGGTTCATACAGGAATGGGGAGTTTGTTACACCACTAGGGAGCTAAGGTGGAGAAGCTCCATGGTCAAGACAAACAAAAATTGTTTACCGGAATGGGTAGGAAGTGCAAATCACCCTGCTGCAGCAGCCTTGAGTAATCGAGCTGACATGTAGGGTTTAATACACTGTACTGATGTTTTATCTTCTACCTAACTTATATTTGCATTGTTCACTTGTGCTTTTAAAATCTAACCCCAGTGAAAGTGAAATGTGAAAAATCAACTTTTCTTTGTTTTTCAGATGCATTGTTGCAAAAATACAATTAAAAAATTTCTGTACGTGTACTCTTGGTGTACATGTCTAATTAACAGTAAGTCTGAAACTTCTTTAACTTATTTGAAGTCTTTGAGATGCTTACTTCCAATGTAGTCTGATGAAATTGTGTGTGCAGTTCAGTTAAAATACTTCAAGTCATTACAATTAATTTACATGATGAAAAAAATATACTTTTTGCATGTATCTGCCTGTGTGTACATTATATTCCACTTAATATGAGAGAACTAGTCCATCCAATGGACAGTTAGCTCATGTTGATTAGCTGCTGCATCATGTCCGAGATCAGTATGGAATTTTGGATGAGAAGGCTGAAGAGTCTGGTGTTGCTATGCCGTTCACACTACTCTCTCTTTTCTCTCACTTCCTGCTGTTGTGTACAGTACTAACTGCAGGATATGAGCATGGGACCCCAGTGGTGGCAGCTCCAGGAAGTGACATCACTCTCAGCTGCTTTTTCCCTCCAAGTAAAACTGGAAATCCCCTCAATGTACTAGTCACCTGGCTGCATGGGGACACTGAGGTGGTGCACTGTAATGACCAAGGGAGTGATGAACTGCAATTGCAGTATCCAGCCTACAGGGGGCGCACTCGGATGTACCCAGACCGGATAGCAATGGGTAACGCCTCACTCAGGCTGATGGGGGTGCGAGTGAGCGACCATGGCACTTACACCTGCGCAGTGGACAACGAACAGAATGGGTTCATGGTGCAGATTTCACTTCAAGTAGCAGGTGGGTTAAAAATGGTTATTTACAATGGCACTCATTACATTACATTTATTTGGCTGGTGCTTTTATCCAAATTGATGCACAATAAGTGCATACTGAAGGTCTTTGGAAGAGCTACAAAACACAGGTCCGATAAGGTACAATACTCATTTTGAAACAGGTATTCATAGTCATGAACACATTAAGTCCAGTTCACACAGTAAACATTACTCCCTGGCCTAACCCAAGTCAAACTGGAAGGCATGAAAAGCTACAACATCAAGATAATGATACATAGTACAATAAGTGCTGGATGGTGGTACATGTAACATGAAAGTGGCACAGGAGGTTCATGTGTAGCATGAAAGGAGGGGGATTTAAAGGGATAAAAATAATCCCTGATTGGGAGTGCCCCGCAGAGTGGCGATAGTCAGTACAGGTATAGTCCGAAGAGATGAGTCTTCAGAACACGGCGGAAGATGGGCAATGAGGGAGTGGTTCGTAGATGGACAGGGAGTTCGTTCCACCAGTGGGGAGCTAGGGTGGAGAAGCTCCGTGATAGGCACAAGCAAGAACTGTTCACCTGGATGGCAGGGGATGCAAGTCGCCCTGCTGCCTCAGAGCAGAGTGGTCGACTTGCTGGCTGGCATGTAGGATTTAATCATGTCCTGTAAATAGGTGGGAGCTGTCCTGTTGGCAGCAGTGTAGGCCAGGGTCAGGACTGTGAACCTGATCCTGGCAGCAACCGGTAGCCAGTGGAGTGGTTCACTCACACACTGATACCTAAGGCCCTGTCCGGATTTTAATCCAGGACCTTTTTGCGAGGTGACAGTGCTACCCACTGCCCCATCGTGCTGCCCCATAAACTGAAATGCCACTGATACATCTGAAGTTCTGTATCAGACTGGTAGAATTGGCCACTATGTACAGCAAATGATTACCAGATTACCTAAAAAAAACTGGCAGTGTGTAAAATAAATGTGTTCATATTTATTTGATTTAGGTTTTTAAATTCATAAAACTGGGACCAAACTATTTCATGTATCCTTGTTGGAAACATTTTACTGTGGTCCAACTTTGGGATGAACCAGCACTAGTGTGGAGAGCGGTTTGTAAGACTAAGCTGAGGTGATTGGTTGGAACAAATACCAGTAAACATGTCAGCCCCACAGTCAGCCGGAGTTGCGCACCCCAGATCTATGTTGTACTGATTTTGTAGAATATGTCAGTGCAATTAATAATTCACGGCAGTATTAATGTTTACTCACATTGCTTCACAAGATGACCGGATTTGGTTTGTGGTTGCTGACATGTGCTGCTATCCTCTGTGTTCCTCAGAACCCCCAGTGTGCTGTGGACAGTGGAGTGGACTTACCCTTGTCCTCCCTGAGGTCCAAATGTTTTTACTTTTCCCTCTACTCATGTTCCTGTGAATCAAAAGACCTCCCACTATATGTTTTTTTTTTTTTTTTTTTTTGTGCGGTGGGGGGGCAAGCAAAACGTCTCTACAACTTTTGTTGGTCACATTGATTAACTTACTGGGCATACTGAAAGTTTCACTACCCAGATGTGCAGCTGCTCTGGGATAGATGCCAGAATCAGTGTCTAGATGGGTCCCAGATTTAATAGGATAATTATCCTTCATGGCACACAAGAACTGCCTGGACCTATAGCTGGGTGATATCGAATATTATTATAATATTATAATAATATTCGATATCACCCTTGGAAAAATTACTCAGATATTGAGTGGGGTCACACAGACCCCACTCAATATTTTGGATTTATTGGAAAAAAATATTATGTACAGGGGAGAATTTTTCTTTCCCTTTTTAATGCTATGTCATCGAGCCAGTGTCCAAAACTTTATTTTCATTTGACAGTTTTTTGGTACATTTGACGTGACTTGTTTTTTTTTTAAAGAAATTTGGAACAATAATTAGTGCCCGCATAGGTTTGTCTGAGCACTGTTATTGTTTTACTGTTACATGATACTGTTACTGTTATTGTTTTATTGAGCCAGCTCCTAAAAGAGGTTGTGCACAAGTTGTGCACATCTCATTGCACTGAATATAGGCTCTTTACATGAAGATCCCGATTGAAAATCACTCTGTTAAGCTATTTCAGTGAGTGCATTAATATCGAGGTTTGTTGAATATCGCCGATAAGCTTAAAAATATTGAGTTATTATTTATATCGCCTGGACCAAAGAATATAGGCTAAATTTTAGAATGTAAAAAAAAAAAAAAAAAAAAAAAAAAAACATCTCAGGAACTGAACTATTCCTTTAACCCATTGAACAGTAAGCTTTTTAAGAAATGTTTTTCAAAATTCTAAGTCAGTGTTTTGACTCCATTTCTTTCAATTACCAGTAGTGATTGTTACACCAGCATTAAAATGTGCGATTACACTACATGGCCAAAAGTATGAGCACACCCCTTCTAATTAGTGGGTTCAGCTACTTCAGTCACACCCATTGCTAACAGGTGCATAAAATCAAGCAAACAGCCATGCGATGTCCATTGACAAACATTAGAAGTATGTATGGCTGTAGAATGGGTAGTACTGAAGAACTCAGTGCCTTTCAACGTAGCACAAGAAATGTTCGTCAAGGGCTTTTCTTGAAATGGGTTTCCATGGCCGAGCAGCCGTGCACAAGCCTAAGATCACCATTTGCAGTGCCAAGCGTTGGCTGGAGTGGTATAAAGCACACTGTGTGGAGGTATGGGGAAACACATACAAAACCAGCACTTATCCAATTTTCACCCTACAGAAGAGAGCTATAAGAATTGTAAATCGAACTGATTATTGCAAACCAACCAACGCACTATTTGTTAACTTACATGCTTTAAAATTTTATGATCTAGTTGATCTTAAAACTGCACAGATAACGTACAAAGCACAAAATAATTTGCTTCCTAACTGTATTCAGAGGTTGTTTGAAATTAGAGAGAACCAGTATGAAATTAGGGGAATAGGTATGTTTAAAAAATCAAGGGTAAGGACAAATATAAAGATGACATGTATATCTGTCAAAGGGGTTCATTTGTGGAATAGTTCTGACAAGGAGTTAAGAATGTGTAGTTCACTTTGCAAATTTAAAAAAATGTTTAAAAATAATGTGGTAAACAAATATAAAACGGAGTTATCATTATTATTGTGTATGAAACCTTTGGAACTTTTGTTTTTGTTTCGGTTCTGTTTTGTTTTTGTATAGCCTAAACCTAGTAGTGAAAGGGTTGCCTATTAGAATATGTTATGTAAAAAGGGTAGGTAAAATAAGCTAAAGCTTCAGTCTACACCTTTTCGGTCAATATTTTTTGTTTTCCTTTTAATTTAATTTAATTTAATTTAATTTAATTTAATTTAATTTAATGCCTTAATGTTATTTATTTATTTCTATGTGCATTCTTTTTGGAAAATTGTTAATAAGGACCGAAATAAATTACTACTACTACTACTACTACTACTACTACTACTACTACTACTACTACACTGCCATTGGACTCTGGTGCAGTGGAAATACGTTCTCTGGAGTGATGAATCACACTTCACTCTCTGGCAGTCTGATTAATCTGGTTTTGGCGAATGCCAGGAAAACGCTACCGGCCTTTTACGTCCCTCCACCTCACGTGGGGGCGCTGGCCGTTTGGACACCTGCGTGTGTCTCGTTACAGGTAATTGAGAGCACCTGTGGCGGTGCCCTTTTAAGAAGCTTGGAGTCGGCTTCTCAAAGATGGGGGGCTTTTTCTCCTCGCCTCTCGACCACGGCCGAGTCTTGATTTTATCTTATGTTTTGCAGCTATTTTTGGTATTCCTTATGTGTAGTTAAATAAAGTTATTGGTTATTTTTCGGAAACCTTGGTTTTGGCTTCATTATGTTTGCGGGTGTTGAGAGCAACCGTAACATGGCCCAAATGCATAGTGAGAGCTGTAAAGTAAAGAATAATGATCTGGGGCTCTGTTCTATGGTTTGGGCTCCTTCGTTTCAGTGAAGGGCTACCTTAATGGTGCAGCATTGACATTGTAGAGAACTGTGCGATTCCAACTTTATAGCAACAATTTGGGGAAAGCCCTTTCCTGTGTCAGCATGACAATGCCTCAGTGCATAACTCAAGGTCCATAAAGAAAGTTTGGTGTGGAAGAACCTGACTGGCCTGTACAGAGCCTTATGTTCCAAGCCAAACATAGATTATCAGCTGCTGGTTTACTTAAAGTATGTAAGTACAGTATGTAAGTTTTTTTTTTTTTTTTTTTTTTTTTTGAACACTTGTTCATATTTGGTCAAGTTTCCTTTATATATGTACATATATGTATATATGTGTGTGTGTGTGTGTATGTATGTATGTATGTATACATACATGTATGTGTATATATATGTATACTCCTATGATTTTTACATAGGAGTAAAAATCATAGGAGCAGACTGTTGGAATCTTGTTCATATCATGTGTGCTTGAATGTTGATTGGACTTCAACAGACTTGCCGGTGATGTGGATTGATTAATAATAATAATAATAATAATAATAATAATAATAATAATAAACCTTATTTGTTGAACACCTTTCATCCTGCCTTTACTTTACCCTATATGTTTCACAGTGTTATTTTTGCTTGGTAATACATTTTTGGCATACATTTTGGAACTAAAACTTTTCCTTTACATGGGTTAAAATTGTCCAGGGTGTTTTCCTTGCTCTTGCTAAATGCACGTTGGGATAGGTTCCTGCAACCCCTGGATGGGATAAAATTCATAGACTGTATAAAACAGAAAAGAAAATATGGCCTCAAAATGATACACGTAATTCATTCAATGAAGGCCAACAACCCGGGGGAAATGGCTCACGTGCAAGAATTAATTTATCAAGCTTTAACTTTGGTCTCGGGATGAGACAGGGTGAGTTCCTGCTGTCAATCAGCACTTCAGATGATATTGTGATACGTGTATGCACACTAAAAATAATTCTGAAATGTATGGTGCTGTACGGAACAAAGAATCCGTCTGATCCTCTGTGTTATTGGCCTTCGCTGAACACATTACGTGCATCATTTTCAATACATTGTGTGTATTGATAGTAGCAGTGTTCATAATTAACATTTCAGTGATTAGTACTCTTCACTCCCAGGAGAGTGAGGAAGGCTGTACTATAAAACCTGGTGATGTCAAAAAACTGCGTCTTTTGATAAGTAATCAACATGTCGCCCTCTCTTCAAAACATGCATGTTTTACCACGGCAGCAATGCGCTGAGGTACGTACAGTCACATTTTATCTTGTCTTGAAAAACAAAATGAAAGCAGAAAGACACAGTTCAGCTACACAGCTGTTAAAGCAAATTCTCTCTTACTCTTCAGACTGATGTGTATCAGAGGCAAATGTAATGGTGACGCAATCCATGTTTTGCATTGTGTCTAATGTCACGCACACACTTTGAATGTTAGGGAGACCTGGGTCCACACGGCAGCTCAGCTGAGTGGGGAGTGTAGTGCAGTCCCTTGAGTGTCTGACTCTAGTACCAGCATATGAATCTCCTCCAGTGCATGCAGAAGCAACTCTAGAAATTGTGGGGTCCCTAACCAGAACCCCCCCCCCAATGCCTCGAGCCCCCAGGCTGTTGCCAGCTTTGAGCTTTGTCTATTCATAAGATTTGCCTCTGTATGCTTATGGGGGTTCAAACAATGGAAAAGGGCCCTTCTGAGCTGTGATCCCGCCCCCTATCCATTGTGCTCTCTGCTTTCCACTGCCTGAGCAAAGCAAAGCCAGAAAAGCAATGCTGTGCGCTTTTATTCTCTGAGTGACCACAGCTCATGCACATGAGTCCCCAGCATGACCTCTGTGACCTGGGCTCAAACTGGGGGGGGGGGGGGCCAGGAGGAACCCCCCCACCACAACTGAAACATACCTGAGCCCCCCCCCCCCCCCCAAAAAAAACAAAAAACAGTGTAATTCAAACCCTGTGTGTGATGTAGCGTATCTGCATTGTTTGTTGATTGTGTACCATACTCTTTGGAGTCACAGTTTTTGGTTTTTCTATGAATCTCCAGTTTGCAGAACCTTTGTCTCACGATGTAATGTACTTGAGCCTTGTGTGGGGGAGCCTCGTGTGGGGGAGTTTCGTGTTTAGTGACCAAAGGTTCTGTTTGCTGGTCTCCTGCTCTGAGTAAACCAGCCACAAAGCAGCCATGATTCGGACATTCGTGACCGAGGCTCATTGGCTGGTTGTAGTTTCCATGACGGCAGAGAGAGAGGAGATAAACGTTGTGTACTCCATTGTGACAAAGGACAGTGATGTCACCCTGGCAGCTGGAGTACGGATAATCTGATAGTCAGCTGCCATTAAACATTTCAAGGTTGGTTTAATATCCCTTTTTAGGCGTGAGATAACATTGTGATATTGACAAAAAAATGTAACAGCCTTAGAATGGATTTATTACTGCTTTGAAAGTGCTTTCTTGACTGTGACTTTTTATATTACAGCATGGAGAAAAAAATAAAAAGTCAGAAAGTGCAAAGAAACATGCTAAGGAGAATCAGTTAAGAAACAAAATAGTGAAAGTAACAAGAAAAAAGACATGACACAACTGTAATAAAAAAAGACATAGCACTGAACTTTGCAGAATAACGCACATTTATTTAGAGGAACAGAAGTTGTCAGAAATACAGAAACACACTCTGGAGTTAATATGAATCACTATGTGAGAACTGAATGGCTTTAAATACCCTTTCTCAGACTTTGTCGTGGGGAAATAGAAATGTACATTCAAAAAATAATGTGACTTATTTAAGGGAGCTGGTGTCCTTACATCAGGCATGGGGGGGGGGGGTCCCTTGTCTGATCCCCCCACCCAGGCTCAAATGTATCCAGGGGACCCCAATCATTAGTTTAAAAGTGTTGTATTTTTTTAAGGGTTTTTCCTAAATCTTTATATAGTCATTGCATATCAAGTATGGCCAAGGACCCCCAACAGTTCCTTCAAGGGCCCCCAGGGTTACAACTAAAAAATATTGTTAGGTGAGTTTGCTTAAATTACCCATTCAATAGATCTTTTTGTGTAGTTTTTGGTCTTTTTGGTCAAGTTTGTAATTGGGTGGAAGCTGTACTTGTATAATATGTGGATTTAATATTCACTTGGAATCACGGGACAGCCAATGAAATTATGTTCTCTGACCTTAATCTGCGTCACACTAGGGACTGCAACATTTCAAATGAATGTGTAAAGCATAGTATATCAATCTCTCTCTCTCTCACGCACAGACACACACAAGTTCATACCTTCATCCCTTGCAAGGCAGCCTGTTAAAATTAGACACAACATAATAGACGCCATTTTAATCACCAGACACCCTATATGCTAGTGTCACGACTTCATCAAAACTGCACATCGTTGAGCTAAAGCGTGGCTAATCCGAATGAACCAGCCTCCGAAATAAATACAGCTAACTGTAATGTGAAAAACTATAATTTCGTTGCAGAATGAAGCATTAAGACTGTTCTCCATTTGGTTAAAGAAAAGGAAAACAACTGAAAACGGACTATTAAGGTCTGAATCCGCAAACCTCCCACCTGCGACAGAATTTGAAGTAACAGCTATGCGCTACAACGCGAATAACTTTGTTTGCACATTTATATGTTAAAATTCATACATTTTTAAAATAAGAAGTACTTGGATAATCTCTGGTCTGTAGGTACAATTTGTAAAATGAATCTGTCCCCCCTGAATGAGTAATTGAATGACCCTGTAGTAGCAGTACTAATCAGGTAGCAGTATCCCCACGGCTGTTCAGAGGATGAATATCGTTCCTGGAGGCACGCGTGTTTCTCGATTTCTTCTGCTTTTTTATACGATCTCACATTTTTAGCCAAATTTAAGCGATAAACTCGTGACTGAGAGCAGATGTCTGCTCTTATGTCCACCTTGAACAGTGAACCAGCGTTTGTGCATACAACCGCGCCACTATGGCGGCACTGGGATTGTCGAAACCCGACAATCCCAGAGCCCAGGGCTGTCTAGGGCGGCAGAAATGTAGATCCATCATTTCGTTACTGTGTCATTTCGTAGTTTCGTACAGTCCGTAGTGTCTGATTGCGCCCGCGGTGCATTTTAAAACTAACGAACCTCAACTCACTGCGATTTTTTCCACTCTATTATTCATATTTAATCTTAAAATGAGCAGTTAGCCAAAAGGAAATCCACAGACCTGGCTGCCCCTTGCAACATCTGCAACAAGTTAATCAGGTTATAGAACTGTAGGCCTGTTCAGGAGGAGGAGTCACAGGACGGCTTAATTTCGGGGTTTTGGTGTGACTGGACCAGAGGACTGGACGCGTTTTCCCTGCACGAATAGGCGGGGAAGACGTTAAATAGCGCAGTGTTTTTAATTAACAGGAAAGATAGCGCCGCTGTTTTTATTCAGTAAGCGGCTATGGAATCGCACGGAATTTCGCACCCGATTGATCCATCCTCGAAGGGTCTCGGGCGAGCGCTCTGCGTTATCACCGGAGCCTCGAAAGGCTTCGGCCGATGCCTGGCGAAGCAAATAGCCGGATTGGTCAAACCTGGATCAGTGCTACTGCTGGTGGCCAGATCGGGGGATAAATTGAAGGAACTGCAAGCAGAGCTGGCCGCTTCGGACGCTGGTAAGAAAGGGTTGGTGATACGCTGCGTGACCGCGGACCTCGCGCAGAAAGGAGCCGTGGAAGAGACCGTGAAGGCGGCGAAACAGACAAGTCACTTGGACATAGATCGCCTGCTTCTAATAAACAATGCAGGTGAGAGCTATTGGTTCTAATGTAGGCTAAATATTATTAGACAGACACCGTAGTAGGCTATACGCACTCATTATTATTATTATTATTATTATTATTATTATTATTATTATTATTATTGTTATTATTATTATTATTAGGAATATCATCACCATCACAATAATAATAATAATTATCGTTGTTTTTTAAATTTTATAATTATTATGTTCTTTTTACAATTCTAATTTGATAGCAACAGGTCAATTTGCATCAAGACCAAGACGAACCTAAATAGAATCATAACGGTGTTACTGCAGTCTGGATTCGTATGAAACTTTTTGAATGTACAGCATTTCGTCCATCCTAACTAATGCAATGTCGTGGAGGTAACGCTCAGCCTATCTCTCCCACTTACAGCCTCCCTCGGGGACGTGTCTCGCTTTGCCGTCAGCTTCACAGACCCAGAGGAGATTAACTCCTACCTGGCCTTCAACGTCAGCTCCGCTCTCAGTCTCACAGCGGCGCTGTTGGACGCTTTCCCCAAGCGGTCGGGGCTGCAGCGCTGCGTGGTTAACGTGAGCTCGCTGTGCGCCCTGCAGCCCTTTCCGTCCTGGGTGCTCTACTGCACCGGAAAGGCCGCGCGGGACATGATGTTCAGAGTGCTGGCCGAGGAGGAGCCCGAACTGCGCGTGCTGAACTACGCGCCGGGTAAGAGATGCTCCTTTAACGGACGCGAACTGTTCGCGGTATTATACCTTAATACGTGCTTTAAACCTGCCTCTGTACGCGTTTTTGACCCGTGCAAATTCAATATGAATTGCAAGTGAAAGAGGATATGAATGTAAACGGTATTCTTTGGTCACCACCACCAATTTATTTTTTCTACCGACAAGTAACACCCCGTATAAAGGTTGGGAGTCGCGAGACACCCTTGTGTAGAACGGTCGGGTCGGATGGAACACGGAGCGGATCACCTTGGGGAAACCTGATCTGCGTATAAGGGCAGAGAATCCGTTACGCGGCACATTAAAAATCAAGTGTGAACAGATGCTATTATTGTACACCCGGCTTTAGACAAAACCAGTCCCGTTTTTGTCCGATATTCCTTTCTGTTTCTTCTGTCAATCTGAGTGACAGTGTGTCTGTAAAAGACGCAAACTAAATTGAAAATACATTTAAAAGTCGTTTAAAGTGAAGTTTACTTTAAAGGCTACAACGTCTCCAACTGCATCTGTGGGCTAATGCTGTCTGCGATATTTGCCACATTGGCTCAGCACGAGCTCACTTCTCTTCTCTCAGGATAGACAATATAAGCAAGATATTTGAACGTTCACCTCTGGACTGGATTAGCAGATTGGTTTGGCCATTAACAGTTGCCGCTGTCACTGTTGTTTAAACTTGACGAATGTGTACTTTTTGACACTTGCTACTTGGCTTTGTTGTTTTGGCGCTTCAGGTCCGTTGGACACCGACATGCATGTGGAGGCCCGTACGAAGTCGGGCGACAGTGCGCTGCAGAGCTCCTTAACCGCCATGCACGTTGAGGGACGGGTGCTCACCTGCGAGGAGTCCGGGGCCAAACTGCTCAAGCTGCTGCTGGAGGACGACTTCACGTCCGGCACCCATATCGACGTCTACGACGTGTAGAGGGGGTGGTCTTAATCATGCTATTCACCTGGTGGAAGGTGGGGGATGGGGGCCAGTGGTGGGCTGGTAATGGGGGGGAGGGTGTGTGTTTTGAGTGGATGAGTACGAAATGGTGAATGATGAAACGGAAAGGGCATTGGAGGGTAGGGGGGTAGGTTAGCGACCGCTGGAGTGAGGGGGGAAGTGGAGCTGTCTTTATTATTACGCCAGTTAGCTGTCCGACTGATCCCGTGAAACTTTCTCACCGATCCTGATGATGCGTGAAGGGTCCAGTGGCCCAATTCATGCTGCACGCACATTTGGTTGTGCTTTTGCATGATGTCAAATGGGACCACGCATGTGATGTCCAATCAAGTGCCAAGTAAGGCTCCAATCAGAAGGCCGGAAAAACCTGCCCGGAGCTCTTTAAGTGAGATCCCAGACTCCGGCTCTCGAGGGCTATGGTCACTGCTGGTTTTTGCGGTTTCCTTTCAAGTCCACAGCCAGTTTAGGCCTTGGGAATGCAATGTGTCTGCCACAACCAGCAACTTGGTACAGAAACACCAAAAAACTGACAAGGAGACTGGCTCTTTGTGGGACTGGAGTTCGAGAACTCTGCCCCACAAAATGGTCACATCTTATGGTCACACGCTTGTGTTATCGGTCAGCAAGTTGTACAGCAATCCTATTTAAACTGTGCCTTTTCTGCTTTATTGGATCAGTGCTGCTGTTGTGACATCCCTATCGGATCGTGGTCAATCGTCGTGGTTGTTGTAGCATAAACGCACCCAGGCATAGCAACGCTAGCGATGCATTCCATTCCTAAACACTGTTCCTGGATCAGTTTTTGACTCTGTACACGCTGCTTGGAGTTCATATTAAGTTTTGGGTAAGCCGATCCCAGAACTGTTGTTTGGGGACATTAAGCAACTGGAGCTATGTCTGGTGAAACAGTTCGCTGTGTCACAGGAATAAACCCTCTCAAAACATACACTAGTGAATCTGTGGGACCAAGCAAACCGTAGTGCCCTTTTCCGGTGGCTATACTTCAAGGACATGTTTGTGCGGGGAGATTGTTTACTAGACTGTTTCACGTGATCCTTTTTGTTTCAGTTATTTTCTGCAAATGTACTGACAGGCTACAGCGTTTATTGATTTTTTTTAGTTGTCCTGGAGTTCTATGAGTGTGCCAATATATGTTGTCTATGTACCATAGAATGGTTATGAAGTGCTGCACTGTATGTGAATGCTAGGCAGGAAGAATCTTTTAAATGTGCAAAATTCTGTGTTCAGTCAAGCAGATTATGGATTTTCTTACAAATTTGAATAATGAAAATAATAAAGTAGTTATGCAAACTCTGGTTCAAGTTTTGTTATTTCAGTTCTGCTTAGGTCTTGGCAGCAGGGGGGTTCTGATGCATGGAATTAAAGAACTCAGATTTGTGATGAAAATGTTTCTGTTACTGATCAAGCTGACATGTTTAGCAGGTGAAACTCCTCTGTCAGAGCAAAACTACACTAATATAAATAGATAGTATTGTTGGAATTGACCGGAACAGAATGCTACTGTATTGTCCAAATATGTGGAAAATTGCCAAACACATTACAATCAACAAAGTATAGAAAAACTATTATTATTATTATGTAGGCTTAGCAATATGACAATTGGAGTTAAAGAGTGAGAAGTTTTGTGAGTACGACACCCATGATGCAATGCAACCAGAACACACAGGTCAGTAGGAGTGAACCCCATGGATTTACTATCACTGGCATTCAGCTGACACTCTTATCAAGAGTGACGTACACAGCTTTAGCATTTTTGCATAGTATCCATTTACACAGCCGGATATATACAGAATAAAGTTCTGGTTATGTACTCTGCTCCAGGGAACAACACCAGTGTCATATCCCATCTTTAGATTTGCAAGCCCAGTTCCGTAACCGTGACACCACACTGTGGTCCCGGGGACTGCTGGGAGATAACGTAACTCTGTGGTCAGCGTGCTGAATGCATTCAGCAGGACAAATAGGGAGTGTTTCGGCAGAACGTCTGGTGCACATATCATCCCCATCTCTTCCCCCATCACCTGGAAACCATCACACTCAAACTCGGCCCCCTCCCCCCTGCCCCCACCCCTCCCCAACTGTAAACAGTTGATCCTGATGAGACGATGTAATCCTCCAAGTATCCATGCTTGTTTATAACGGTGCTACTTTTTTCCAGAGGATTAATCACCCCCTCATGACTGGGGGTGGGGGTGTGGGTGGGGTGGGGTGGGAGACTTTTTCTCGCTGATTCCACATTTGGGGAACGAGGCATGCGAAGGGCTCTGCTTTCCTCATTTTTCCGGTTAAAAGCTCGCTCCAAATGCAGACCGATTACAGGTAAGACTGAAGCTCGTCTTTTGGCAAAGTCGCACACGCCTCAGTCCACACTTGCTACGGTATTTACTGCACGTCCTTCCATCGACGGCTCCATCACACTTTTTAAAGGACGAGCCAAAACATTCAGACAGACAGACGGACAGACAGAGATGTAAGAGCTTTTGAAAAAGCAAGGAACACTACAATGAGAAAGAAGTAGAAAATACGTTGATTAATGTAGAAGAAAAGTGGCACGAGCGATGGGGGGGGGGTGGGGGAAACAAAATGAGTTGACAGGAAGGAAAGAGGGATGACGGAAAAGGTACAAGGGTGAGGAAGAGGATGAAGGGGAGAGGGAGAAGAACAGAGGAGTGGGGAAAGGAAAGGTTGAGAGGGGAAATGAGAGGATTAAGAAAGAAGGAGAGAGAACAAATATAAAGGACAATTAAAAAGACAAGGCGGCAAGAAATAAGGAATTATGACATGGTGAGGTGGGGGGGTTGTCGGGGGGGTTATCTGAGGAAGAAGAAGGGGGAGGGCGGTGGGGGGGGGCATTGAGAACTGAGAACTGAATGAAAGAACAGGCTCCCCCTATCCCCCCCCCCCACCCCCCCACCCCTGCCGTCGCTGCTTTACTTCAGTGACTGGCAGACGCAGCTGTCAGATTTAAAAATAGTCCTGGGATGACCCAACCTCACCCAAAAGAGGGGGGCCCATTCACACTCCCCCCCACCTCTACCACCACCCCCACACTGGAGAGGTCAACAGTATTTTCTTCTGGCCAGCCTCCCAAGACCAGAGCACTGACAAACCTGAACCCCCCCACCTAAATTCCCTGAGGCACCCCCGGGTCACCCCACTGTGGTGGTACATCCTGTGAGGACAGGCAAGTCTATTTTGGGTTTACGGGGCGTTGGGGTGCTGAATGGGCAGGTGCTGGAACAGTGGGATTTAGGAGGAGATTCTGTGTGCAACTACAGGCCGGCTGCCACTCTCTCTTGCTCTCTCTCTCTCTCTCTCTCCCTCACTCTCAGTCTCTCTCTCTCTCTCCCTCTCTCTCTCTCTCTCTCTCTCTTTCTCTCCACTCCTCCTCTTCTCGCCTGGACCGCCAAAATGACTCTACAGAACATGGAGAGCGTGGAGGTCTTCACCACCGAGGGGAAGGGCCGCGGGCTCAAAGCCGCCAAGGAGCTGCTGGCGGGAGAGGTGGTGTTCGCCGAGCCCAGCTTCGCCGCCGTCGTCTTCGACAGGTAGGGGGGGGCCGACCTGAACCCCCAGATAAAGTAGGGGGGGACAACAGAGAGGGAGGGAGAGATATTGTACAGTGCACCCAGGCACACCCGAGAGCTGGAGAAGCTCAGACGCTGTTGCTACGGGGACACACTGAACGCTTAACGCTTATCGACACGGGCAGCGTGTGCGACGTGCTAACAACGTGCTAAGACGCCGCTGCGTCGGCAACCACCGGTTGGACTAGAGCGGGTCTAGACTAGAGCGGCGTGATTTAGGACACGCAGACAGCGAGAGGCACGCTCGTCCCGCGTACAGTCGAAGTGACGCCGTACAGCAGCCGTGCCAAAGAGTTTGGCGAAAAACTGTAAGGTGCAGGGTCGGTTCAGCACGATAGCTCGTTTGTAGTCGTTGTCTATGAAGTAGTAGCATGGCAGTTTACAGGACTTTGCTGCATAAGGTGCTCTGTGTTTGGTATCCTTTGCGTGCCCCTGGCAAGTCCAGTTGGAGAGAAGTTTCAGGATAGAGGAGGGCATTCTGGGCAAATTAGTCTCAGTACGAGGCATACTTCACATTTGTTGCTTTCTGACGAGGACAGTTTCTCTCACAATCCTCTGTTAAAGAGGCTATTTTATTTCAAACTTTGTAAGGAGTGAGATAATGTGTCAGTATATTCTGCGGTTGTTCAATGAGTTCAGTGACTTATTAAACATGCCTTGCGTTCAGTGCCCTATTTTAATTAAGCTGTATTGTGTTCAGTCACAATATGCTATGGTGTGCTGGGTTCAGTATGACAATGGGGTGTTCAGTGACTCAGTAATGCTGCGGTGTGTACATTGACAATGTGCTGTGCTGAGTGGCTAGCCCACAGGCTGCACTCATTAACACTGTACTGTGCTCAGGGGCTAGCCCACAGGCTGCACTCATTAACACTGTACTGTGCTCAGTGCCCAGCTCACCTACTGCACTCATTAACACTGAGATCTACACAGCACAGTAGCTCAGTTGAGAGTTCAGCAGCTTGGTATTTTCGGATGCCAGAGCGTGTACAAAGATTAGTAGATGCACACACAGAATGTGACGTGCAACCTGCTTAGCATGGCTGCAGCTCAATAACACGTCTCCCCGTTGTAAAGAGATACTGAGACTTGTTGACACTGTGTGTTGCCCGACCATTTGGGGTTAGAGGCGCGCGGGGTTGGGGGTGGGGGGGGGGGGGTGTTGGGGGGTGGGGGTGCGGTAGCGGGGTGAGAGGGGGTGAGGGTGAAAGGGGGATCAATCTCTCTCTCTCTCTCTCTCTCTCTCTCTCTATCTCTCTCTTTCCGGGAATTCTGGAGCGGTTCTGCCCTGCAGAGGTATCGCTTGCAGAGGTTGGTCCCCCGGGGCTGATATGGGACGGGTGGTTTGAGCAGGTTTGGAGGAGGAGGGCTGTGGTTTTGGAGCGAGTGGAGATGAGGATCAGCTGATTGGCCTCGCTGGTGTCTGCATGGTCACTTGATCACCCAGCTGTGCCCCTTAACATGCCGAACAGATTTAATACACTTGTACTGTTTACTTTTTTTGGCTCATTTACACACACACACACACACACACACACACACACACACGCACACACATATGCACACACACAAGCACGCACACACACGCGCGCACAGACTTACACATGCACACACTAGCCACTCTTTGGGCCAATTTTTTTCCCCCCACAAATTATGATCTCATGCCTCGACCCTATTTGCTGACTGAGCTGTGTTCACAAACAGAGCCATACTCCCAAAACACTGCAGGCGAGGAGCTGGTTCTTCCTTACACACACACGCATGCACATGTACACACACACACAAACATATACACACACACACTGGGACATTTGTGCATACTGACCAGGTCAAACAGCCTCCACTCGCCTCACAGTTTGTCCCAGCATTTGGTGTTCCTGGCGGGAACGCGGAAGACAGGCTATTTTAATCCATAAGCTCCCTGCCTCAAAGACACACAGACCCACGCATCACACACACACACGCACGCACACAGACCCATGCAACACACACACACACGCACACAGACCCATGCAACACACACACACACACACACACACAGAGACCCACGCAACACACACACACACACACATGCACACAGACCCATGCAACACACACACACAGACCCACACAACACATACACACACATACACATACACGTACACAGACCCATACACACATGCACGCACACACGCACACACACACCCACGCAACACACACATTAACTGCCGAGTGACAAATGTAGCTAAAGAGACTAGGGCAAGAGTATCAGAAACATCTGATAAAACTTTAGGGTCTAAGAAATTTAAGAAATTTTTCTACCGTAAAATTTGAGTTGCATATGACGTCACAACACAATCGTCCTCAGAACGGAAGCAACCTGTGGCACAGAAAGAATAGTGAGCCCTTGACATTACTCAACTATATGCCTTTCACGGTTCTGAAATCGAAAGACTTTATACCTGTACACAAATGTCACTTCAGGAATGGTACAGCCTTGTTTACCTTTCATTTAAAACAAAATTTAAAGAAGATTTTTTACAAAACAACCCCCAATTTCTCTTATATTGTAATGTTGTAACCCTTATTTTGTAAGTGGATAAGAGCACCCGGTAAATTAATGTGAAGTAATGTATTGTAAAACAGAAGTAATGTAACCTAGGTTGTGACCAATTTTCAGAGTAGAATGCTTCTTGCATGCGAGGAGTTTGTCCTGTTTTGGCTAGTAGCAGGTGTCATTGAAAACTCTCAGCACGCTGGAGCAGTTGTTTTAAAAGTTACGTCATGTAAAGAGTTCAAAATGACTTATTTAAGAGGAGTATCGCATGCATGGGCGGTGTTCTTTGTGCATGGGAAGCTTTGGGAATTTGTGAGAGCAACAAATAGTCCTCAAATGAGCAGAGGATTGACAGCTGGTTAGGCCTGGCGTCTGGTGATGTCATTTGCTTACATACACAGATGCGTCAATGAGATTACAGTTAGTGAAACTGATTGGGATGGCAGGTGTGCCGTGGCAGATATACCATCCCGCCAAGGTACTTGAAACAATTTAGGAAACATTGGGTAGCATTGCTTTGGAGTACAGCCGGTTTAATTTGAGTGAGGTAAGACAGCCAGTATTGTTTCTGGTAACTGCGTAATTTTTATATCAGTGATTTTATTGGCTGGCCTAGATTTTACCTGTTTGAATTAATGACTCATAGACATTGCTGTGTCACTAACTTGGCATTTTTGTACGTTCAAAACGGGTTTTTCCAACCGATCATACTCACTGTTGCATGTGATTAAGCAGATAGTCGCAGCCTTATGTTCCACAGGGAACAAAGAGGAGTAAGTAAGTAAATTGCACATGATTTAACATGCCAAATTTTGGTCACGAGCGACTGGACTGCTCTGTCACACTGAGAATCGGGTGGACTTCAAAGTGGACTTTGGGTGGACTTCAGAACTAGAGCCTAGTTCTGCTCGAAAGAGAACTTCCCAGTGTCAATTCAAATAGATTTGACTGCCTAATGGGTTGATATAATGTGCTGTCCCTGATTGTTGAACATAATTTGTCATTTGAAGTGACTGACTTCTATCCTTGTGTGGCTCTGTTTGCAAACCTAATGAGGAAAAAGAAGGCAATCAAGAAACATAAATCCACTATTAAACCAACATCTTAGATGCTTAATGAAATTTGATTTGTTGATGAATTTACATGATTACAGTTCTTTCTACTGAATTACACGGTCCTTAGAACTCACTCACTTTTCTATTACATGACAAAATTAAGATAACTTTTAAAAAGTACAGTAGTACTTGCATTTATTTCTAACCCAAAGTTAAGGACAAAATGTTGGTCAAATATTGTATCGGCACCGTTCAGAATTTTCCTGCTTTTAAATAGGGTTTGTCCACATGCTATTTCAACTGAAGCAGAGTAGGCCTACTCTGTGAAAACTTAAGGGTGGGATTTTAAACTAGTGAAATTTACTTTGTGTTCAGTCTAGGGTGGCGTGACAGGGACTCCCAACCCCCAAATTTCGCTAATGAGTTACAAACATAACAAGAAGGAGCTTTGTCACACATTCGTCTACATTTGTCCTTCAGAAATTCTTTTTTGTACAATTTTTTTTCCCTTGAATGCCTTATGTAGCTAGTGCCTCGTGGAGACGTCTGTTTAATCAGACCTGTTAAATTAATCTCCTGCCGGCGGGTTACTGTACGTCCTTGAGTTCCCGGGTCGTATTTTGGTGGGCGTGAAGCGTCCAACTGCTTTTTGCTTCCGTCCGCACTTTACGTGACCGTCGCGTTCCTTCACTTTAAAATAGCCGGCCGGGCAGGCTTCAGACAGAGACGCGAGCGCTGCCGTCGGACCTCGTGAGAAAAAGCGGACGGCATTTTGTCACACAAAACCCGACTGCCGATGAACGCAGTGACATGCCGTCGGACAAGCCGCTCGGAATGTGATGTCTGAACTTTACCGTCTCTGACGGGAGCTAGACGCTATTTTGCCGGAAGTTTTTTTTTTTTTTTAAAACAAGCGCGTATCCGCAATAGCTGCGACCGCACGCGCATGCATCCACGTGTGCACGCGTCCACGCACACACCCTCACACAAACACGTGACCTCTTCTTTGCCTCATGACAAACCTTTCCACAAAATCTTGTGCAAATCTGTGAATCCATTCGAGAGTTATGCACCTTTTTGTGATAGGCCAAGGCCCATCGCCACGCCCCCCTCTTGGTCAAACAGCCTGAAAGTTACTCAGCTCTACCTTCAGTCACGACCAACTTCCATGCCAAATTTCAGCCTCCTGGGGCGAAAACTGTGGCTGCTACGGGGTGGGACACATTTGCGTACCAACCGACTGACCGACCAGCCGACCAACCGGCAGACAGAGCTATAGAGGCTGTTTATGTATTATAATTTATCTGTTTTCATGTAAGCCATTTCCATAACAAACCGGTGCCTGCCCGTGGCAGATGGGTTCCCCCTCTGAATCTGGTTCTGCTCAAGGTTTCTTCCTGCTATCAGTCAGGGAGATTTTCCTTGCCACTGTTGCCCTAGGCTTACACTTTTGGGGGCCGGTTCTCTGTAAAGCTGCTTTGTGACAAAGCTCCTTTGTTAAAAGCGCTATACAAATAAAAATTGATTGCTTGATTGATTGACAGAGCTGCGGTTGCAGCTAAAAACTAAACAGCGGTACTATGTAACAGATACGCGGCGAGATGTTCAGTGTTAATTTGACTGAGCAGGGGCTCAAATTTCCTGTAATTTAACTGACCAACGGATAAAAGGTACAGTATCAGAGTGACATTGACTCTGTCAGAGCTGCATTACATTAACATTTGTTCAACATATGCTCTTATTTAGAGGAACTTACAGTGTAGCATTAACAGAAGCGCTTTTACCTGAGTAGTATGAGCAATAGCATCAGACCTGGCCAACAACACCTGTGAGTAAAGATACACCACTGAGTAAAGATACACCAGCGAGTAAAGATACAACAGTGAGTAAAGATACAACATCACTAAAGCATCAGTGAGTAAAGATACACCACCACGTAAAGATACAACAGTGAGTAAAGATACAACATCACTAAAGCACCAGTGAGTAAAGATACACCACCGAGTAAAGATACAACAGTGAGTAAAGATACACCACCACGTAAAGATACAACAGTGAGTAAAGATACAACATCACTAAAGCACCAGTGCAAGTTAACTATGCTAACCAAGAGCCAAAATACAAATAACACCCATAACAAACTCTCAGAAGAGAAACAGAGCTGATTTAACACAGAGCATGTTGCTGGATATATGAGTGGCAGTTATAGGGGGGGTGGGGTTTGGAATGTTAGAGTCATATACTGTAGCCTGGAATGCCATCTGAAAATAGCGGATTACGTGAGCCTGTCACAACGTACCGTTTAAGATTTCAGGTGGTTGCGGTTTTAGGAAGGGGGTTGAGTGGGGGGGGGGGGGATGACAGTGAGCAGAACAGCAGGGGTGATGGGTGGGTGGGGGGCTGGGGTGTAAACAGCAGGGTAAAGGGGGGGGCAGGAGAGAGGTAGGCCGGCAGTTTTCAGAGACAGCCTCTCTTTTGACACACCACAGGCCCCTGTCCTAATCTGCTGCCAGACGACCACCTGACTGCTCAGTTTGAAGTGCTGCAGGGCTGTGTGCGGGGCAGGGGGTGTTTTTGTTCCCACATTCCAGGCAGGGCTGGGTGTGTGCGTGTGATGCAGGGGGGGTGGTCACACAAACGCACTGTCCTTTGCTCTCACCCTCTCCCATTTCTGCTCTCAACATCATCGTTTACGCTGTGAAATCTCTGCTTTTCCTCATTAAAAAAGCCCTTCAGGACATGTGTGAATATTCTCCATAAACTGTAACCATGTCCGTTGGATTTCTTTAGTAAATCTGACCGCCTGGTTTCTCTCGTCTTTGTTAAAGAGAAAGTGTGTTGATGTGGATGCCCTAGTCCAGTGGTAACTGTGGAAGTATGCTTCTCCTTCATTCTTTTAATGTTTTTACATTTCTTCTTATTAAAGATTGTACTGATCAAGAATATATTTAAATGTATGTGATTATGGGATGATCACTGAAGAACAGTAGGTATTCTGTGTTATGTCTAAGAATTTGTAACTATGGAAAGACAGTGGCCTCCTTATACACTGATGCATACTACCTAGAGAATCTTTGAACCCCAGTTGCAGGAGTAAAAATTGTAAACATTTACTTAGTTGTATTTTGTAAGTAACTTCTGTTGGGAAACAGTCTTGTGCAGAAGACCTTTGAGTTGCAAGAGAAGAGAAAGGATACTGACCTAGAAAGAACTGATTTGCTATATCTAGTAAATGTATAGATTATATTCTATTAAAATAAAGGAATGAAAATCAAAGTAATGCCAGCAACAGTAATGATATAAACATAGTTTGTTAGAACATGGTGGTGTGTATGAGTCAGTATTTCATTTGGATTACAGCATGTAGTGAATGCATTTAAAGCGCATGTACTTTGGAACTGGAAGAGTGAACAATTGTTAATCATGAGGACAAATACTTGTTATTTAAGTTATGCATATACATTCCTCTGTACGTGTGTGTAGTGAAATATCTGTCATTGATTAAAATTGAAGATTATATAATAGTTATTGTTAAACTAACTGATGAAACATTAGTTTGACCTAGGCTGGGATTGGTTATTTTAAAGGGAAGATACATCAGGGTAGGAGGAGATCTGGTTGTATAAAAAGGATGTAAAACATAATGCGAGGAAGCTCTCTATGTGTATTTATGGTACTGGAGACCTACCATAGGCCTAAGTACATGAAAACGATTATTGATTGAAGAGAATAAAAAGGTTATTAGAAGAAATCATAATTTCTAGTCTTTATTCTTACATCGCCGACTCACCCACTGAACCTAAGAAGAGGTTTTCCTCCACATAACCAACCATGTTCCAGGAGATCTACCGTCCTATAGGTTTTCATGCCAACCAGAACAAAGCAAGAGCTCTTGTTGTGTGCTAATTTGTAGAGTCAGGTGTGCCGAATTAGGGTTGAAATGAAAAGCTACAGGATGGTAGATCTCCAGGAACAGGGTTGGGAACCACTGCCCTAGTCTGTGTGGGTTCAGCATTATTAGCGGTTGACAGAGGCAACAATTTTAACCCAAAACTGGCCTTCATCTAGACAGCCAAAAAACACTTTAAAAAGACGGAAAACACTGTCCATCCATACTTTCATTTATAATACTGTGTACGATCCATACTTTCAGTTATATTACTCTGTACGATCCATACTTTCATTTATATTACTGTGTATGATCCGTACCTTCATTTATAATACTGTGTACGATCCATACTTTCATTTATATTACTGTGTACGATCCATACCTTCATTTATAATACTGTGTACGATCCATACTTTCATTTATATTACTGTGTACGATCCATACTTTCATTTATATTACTGTGTACGATCCATACTTTCATTTATATTACTGTGTATGATCCATACCTTCATTTATAATACTGTGTACGATCCATACTTTCATTTATATTACTGTGTAGGATCCATACTTTCATTTATAATACTGTGTACGATCCATACCTTCATTTATAATACTGTGTACGATCCATACCTTCATTTATAATACTGTGTACGATCCATACTTTCATTTATATTGCTGGGAACGTAGCAACGGTCAGGTTTTCTTACTATTGTTCAGTTGGCTTTCCTGTGTGGACGTGCACGTGTGGCTGTGATTGTGATCGTGGAGCTACAGGTCCGACAGGTGTGAACAGAAAGCCGCCTGTCAATGGGGCAGCTGATGGGGAACTGCAGACAGGGAAATAAAAGACAGCAGACAGGTGTGGGGGGGGGTTGCATAAGTAGCTCAATACCCTGGGGAGGGAGGGGCGCTGACAGGTGTGATGGGAGGGCAAAGTTTTCAACTCCCGTCCTTTCCCCTGTGTTACTCTGTGTATGTGTGTGTGTGTGTGTGCGTGTGTGTATGTGTGTGCATGCGTGTGTGTGCGTGTGTGTATGCGCGTGTGTGTGTGTGTGTGTGTGTGTGTGTGTATGCGTGTGTGTGTGTGTGTGTGTGTGTGTGTGATTGCACGTGTGTGTATGTACACCCTGGTGGAAATCCAGTTTTCAGCCTCAGGTAGAATCTAGCCAAGTTCTGCTCCAGCTTCATATGTGGAATACAGTGATGTGTGCACTAAGCTGGCCCAGCTGGGTGTGGTTTTGTTAGCATGGTTGCTATCTTGGCCATCTTGCTTCAAACCAGCTGGTCAAGCTTAAAACCAGACTGGGACCAAACTGGAATTTCCACCACGACATATGGTGGATATGTGTGTGCACGTTGTACGTTGAAGTATGTCGAAATGTAATTGTGCAATCTTAAGAAAAGAAACTGTGATAAAAAAAGTATCCAGGGCTGATTACAGTTATTTTTGTAATTTGACTGCATAGTTCAGATAATCCACTACCACCCAACCTTGCTTGTTTGTACCAATCAAAGCACTAAAAAAAATTCTGAAATAGTTTCAATGCGTGAGTCTGCATTCCTTCAGGACAAGGCAAATAATTTCAAAGTACGAGTCCATAGTCATGCAGGGCAAACCAAATAATTTCAAAGTACGAGTCCATAGTCCTGCAGGGCAAGGCAAATAATTTTAATGATTTTTTTTCCAATTTGATTCAAATGATTCATTAAGAGGTGTTGATGCAGCGTCAGCAACGTTAAAGGAGAAAATATAAAGAGCTCCTGACTTTATACTGGGCACTGGACTGAGAGGCCCTGCTGCTGCAGCAAGGCCTCAGTGCGGATTGATGGATTTACTCCATCGGGCAAGCACTCAAACACTCACTCACTCACTCACTCACTTTTTTATCAAGATATAATTCACTTTTACATTTTCCAGTGTATGGAAAGTATATGGTAAATATATTTAGTATATGCATGGTGTATGATATATTATTTTCCATGGTGTATTATAATAATAATAATAATAATAATAATAATAATAATGACTTTATTATCTGTCTCCACCCTGTCCCTGTCCTGACCCCGCCCCCTCCCTACCCTGGCCCCACCCCCTCATCTCCCTGGCCCCACCCCCTCCTTACCCTGGCCCCGCCCCAGCCTGTCCCAGCAGGTGTGCCACAGCTGTTTCCGCCAGCAGCAGAAGCTGCACCGCTGTGGCCAGTGCAGGTTCGCCCAGTACTGTGACCGCACCTGCCAGAGGGCATGCTGGGAAGAGCACAAGCAGGAGTGCGCCGCAATCAGGACGTACGGCAAGGCGCCCAATGAGAACGTGCGGTAAGCCGCGGGCGGGGGAGTAACAGAGGGGGCACTACAGCCAGGCAGCCAATCAGAACGTCCAGTAAGGAAAGGGGTGGAGGGGGGATGGAAAGGTTGCGAAAAAGTAAATGCAAGATTGCAATTCTACAATTTTATTGGAATGTTGAAAAAAGGTTTGTCCTATTGGACCTATAAAGATCATTCTGTTAACCGAGATGTCCTTGTGCTTTCGTATGTGCTTCCTGTATTAGGAGTAGACAGTTCTGGTCTTACAAACCTCTGGCTCTGGCAGCCTTTGTTCTTCCTTGGCTCGTAATGGTTCAGCCGAAGTCTTTATTTGGTCACATTACCTGGTGCTGCAGGTTTAAATCAAATCAAGGCCAGAGCGCTTCTTCTGCAGGCAGTAACATATTTCTTCATGGTGTGTGAAGAAGACAGAGGTTACTGAAGTACACCTTGAGTCTCTGTGGTTATTTTTAACTGTTTTCCACATATGTTTTTGGCCTTTGTGACTTCCAAGAATCTCTAAAACCTTCACGGAGCCTGCTCCTTCCATTTTTTTCTTTTGAGCAGTTTTATTTCATTACTTCCTTCTTTTTTAACTTCCAAATTCTTCCATCTTCTTTTTAAAAGAAGGAGCATGCTACAGTCCAACTTGCTACCCCCCCCCCCCACTTTGTTTAGATGGGGAAAGCAGAGAGGGATACAGGTAGAGATGGGATCACTGTACAGACAGCGCTGTAGTAGGGGATTCATCTATAGGTTCAGAGCCGGCCGCCCTACAGTCTGTGCCACACAGTCTCCCTCGCCTGTGGTTCTCTGAAAGGAAAGAAAGACTTACAAATCAAGGTCAGGAAGTCAATTTTGGTCATTTTGCTTGAGTCAACTGAATGGCAATTGGCATCTCACAGGCTGAATTTTGGACAATTTCCTGATCTGTTTGAAACAGACCTGGGTCAATTACGTATTTGTTTTGGATTCAAATACTTTTCTGTGCTCTGTTGATTGTGCCTGATATAATTGACCCTGCCAATATGACCAGAAGGCGGGGTTTGCGCTTTTTTTTTCATTGGTTCCAATACACCAGACAAGATCAGTAAAGCGCAGAAAAGTATTTGAATCCAAAACAAATACGTACTTGACCCAGGTCCTGTTTGAAATCAAGCAGACCGCAGCTCTAATGTGAATGCGAATGTTGCGCTCGCATGTTTTTTTAAAAATGCGTTCCCCTCCGCGGTCCTCCAGCCTCGCAGCCCGCATTCTGTGGCGCATGCAGAAGGACGGGGGCGTGGCCTCGGACGCTCAGCTGACCACGCTGGAGGAGCTGGAGGACCACATCGCGGACATGCCCGAGGAAGACCTGAAGGAGCTGAAGATCGACGTGCACAACTTCCTGGACTACTGGCCCCGGGGCGGCCGGCAGTACTCCGTGGACTCCATCTCCCACATAATCGGCGTGGTGCGTATCTCTCTCTTTCCCTCCACCTCTTTTCCCACTCTCTCTCTTTCTTCCTGTCCATTTCGCTCTCCTCCTTTCCCCTTCCGGATCTGTATTTGTTTCCTGGTGATTTCTGCATGTGGGTTTTGATTGGTTCATTTGTCTCCATCAGCTGACAGCACCAACCCCTGACCTCTGACCCCTGACCCCTGATCAGAGTGTGTCGGAGCGGATTTCCGTTCTCAGTGTCAGCAGGATCCTCGGTTCTCAGTTTCGTAGAGACAGGCTCTGCTCTCATTGGCTGTGTCTGCACTGCCATGCTACTTCAGGGGGGAGGTAGCGCCTGCCAGGGCTTCTTAATTCCCCCAACCCCCCCCCCCCTCCCCCCCCTGCCCTCTCTGGGCTTCAGCACTCCTTCACCTTAACCTTCACCGTGTCCCAAATGTGCCTCAGGCCTCCACGTCCAAGCAGAGGTGCAAATCCAGGGGTCAGAAAGCAAGAAGTCCTGCCATGTGTCCTCCGCCCATGAACCAAGCCAGCTTATTAGTTCACTGTTCAGTTCTACCTCCTGGCTGAAAACTGTGCTAAAGGGCAAATCCAGGCAATCCGAACAAAATCCCTGGGAGGACTTTTTACTTTCTGAACCTGGATTTTCCACCTCTGCTTCCAAGGTCTAATAGTGGACATGAAAATGAGCCAGCAACCTGAATATATGGCTTTAAGACTCCACCTGGCAGGCTTACCTGTGGCAGCTAGTGTATCTGTACTCAGAGTGTTAGCACCAATTTCTGTACTCAGTGGGTTAGTCCCGGTCCCAGTACTCAATGGAATTTTAGTACTTTACTTATATATATATTCTCAGTTTGTTAGTACAAGTCCATGTTCTCAGTTTGTTCATACTAGTCTCTGAGCTCGATATGTTAGGTTCAGCCTCTGTACTGAATATATTAGTAGTCAGCTCTGTTCTAAGTATGTTAGCATACATCTGTGTAATAAGCAAGTTTGTGTACTCAGTACATTACAAACCCGCACTTTACAAACTTGGACAATCCTGCCTCTTTTCCCAGATTAACTGTAACGGGTTCACTCTGAGTGACCAGAGAGGACTGCAGGCTGTGGGTGTGGGCATCTTCCCAAATCTGTGCCTGGTCAACCATGACTGCTGGCCCAACTGCACCGTCATCCTCAACCACGGCAAGTGCGTACCACTTACCCCACACGCACTGTTCCTAACTAACCACACGGCACTGCTGTCCACTGCTGG
Organism: Anguilla pacifica; assembly: GCA_039654925.1. Lineage (NCBI taxonomy): Eukaryota > Metazoa > Chordata > Actinopteri > Anguilliformes > Anguillidae > Anguilla > Anguilla pacifica. The sequence continues at coordinate 27,887,888 of CM077297.1, forward strand.
GATTCTGTGTGTGCATGTCTGTGAGACTGTGTGTGTGTGTGTGTGTGTGTGTGTATGGGTGTGTGAGTGTGAGACTGTGTGTGTGTGTGCTTGTGTGTGTGTGTGCTTGCGTATATGTGTGAGTGTGCATGTGTGTGAGACTGTGTGTACGTGAGCGTGAGACTGTGTGTGTGTATGTGTGTAAGCGTGTGTGAGTGTGAGACTGTGTGTGTGTGTGCAAGCATGTGTGTGCTTGTGCGTGTGTGTGTGCTTGCGTATATGTGTGAGTGTGTGTGTGTGTGAGTGTACGAGACTGTGTGTGTGTGTGTGAGACAGAGACTGTGCATGTGTGAGTGTGAGACTGTGTGTGTGTGCAAGCGTGTGCAAGTGTGAGACTGTGCGTGTGTGTGCTTGCGTATATGTGTGAGTGCGTGTGTGTGTGAGAGAGACTGTGTGTGTGTCTGTGGAGAAAATGGAGAGGGTATTGTCCAGTGAGAATGAGTTTATTTTAGGAGAGACTATACCGTATGTGTGCATACATGTGTACTGTGTGTACTGTATGCTGTATATTTAGAAGTGACCATGTACAGCTGTGTCTGTAGGTGTGTAAAGGTTGGGTTCTCATTTTGTCTTCCAGTCAGACGGCTGTGAACACTTTCTATCACTCTCAAAGGAGGTGGGTCTGTTTGGTGTGTGATGACCGCTGACCCTTGAACCTTGACCCCCCCCCCCCCCCAAGAAACTCCAACCCTTACCATCAACTCACACAAATCCGGCCACTCCATCCCAAACACGGGATGTTGAGGTCACAATAACACTAGAGCCCTCCCTTTCTTTATGCAGTTCATAACATTCCGTTGAACTCCAAATACGTATGTTCAGTAGGAAGTGAAAACAGATTTTAGTGATATGCTCATCTACACGCAGGTAAGTTAAACTCACTTTTCGCTCACTGCATTTCACAAGAATATTTTCAGCTTGAAATAAACTTATGCCCATGTTACTCTGATGAGAGTGCTCTCATAAAAACCCCAAAGAGTGTTAAATTAATATGGAGCATTTTACTTGGGAGTAATACTTTGACACAGAATCCTCAATGTCATGGTAGAGAAAATTCATTCTAATAAAACCCCTAAATCCACTGTCGTGCATGAACAAGGCCCTGCAAAACATCAGGCATGGTTTTAGTTTTTATTTTTTTGGGTGGGGTCATGGCCCATTTCATACTGGGGGCCTGACATCTGAAGAGCATGACTAAGGAGAATCTGTCATGGCTGAAGCTTCCTGCTACTCAATAAGTTGCATCTGTGGCTTGCATGCTTCAAAAGCCAGCTTGTGCACAGCTGTGTGCCTGTTTGAGCAGCAGGCTGCTTCTCTGTGTCTGGTCTACACAAATGAGAAAAAATTATGTTTTGTAATCACGTTATTTGTATGAATTATATTTTCAGATTGTACTTTTAATGTTCTAGTTTTTGTGAAGGCAGAAATAACTGTTGCAAGAGAAGGAGAAGTGCTGCTTTTGGTTGTAAATTTAAATGCGGTATGAGAAAATTGTGCTTTTTCTGATGGTTGTATCATTTTAAAGCTGAATACTTTCCATAACATGTTCCAGATTATGGAGCAGGGTCAGGAAAAGGGATGCTGAAATTCTCTTTATGACATCACAACTGATGGAACTTTATCCGCTTTCCTGTGATGTCATAGGTTATCCACAGATCCACAGAGGAGCTCCGCCAATCAAGGAGCATGTTGTACTCTTGTCAGCAATGGACTTACACAGCAGTTAAAAATCTTCCCTGGCACGTGTTCTACCTGTGTCAGGAAATTGGTGCTTGTTTTACAAATTGCAGAATTCCAGTAGGGTGCACTGAGTGTCCCTGATGGCCTCTGTGTTTGGCTGCATTGCCAAATGCTCTGTCAAAATCTAAAAATAACTTAAGGCTGTGGATGGCTTGATTTATTTTTGTCCCTTGTGTGATCATGTTTTTAAATGTGATATATTGTGTGATAGCTATGGACATACACCCTGATGTCTATTTTTGCTGAAGTTTACAAGGTTCAGAGCAAAAACCCCCTTTCCAGAGCTTCAGAGGTGTGACTGAAACTAATTTGGATGTATATCTACCCATTAAATACACTATATGACAAAATGTTTCTGGACACCCCTTGGTCTGGGACTGTTTTTCATGGTTTGGGCTGGGCCCCTTAGTTCCAGTGAAGGCAAATCTTAATGCTACAGCATTCAATCACATTCTAGATGATTCTGTGCTGCCCCAACAGTTTGGGGAAGACCCTTTCCTGTTTCAGCATGACAGTGCTCCTGGGCACACAGCAGGAACTATATAGAAATGGTTTTGTCGAGAACGGTGTGGAAGAACTTGACTGGCCTGCACAGAACGCTCAACCCCATCCAACACCTTTGGGATGAATTGGAAAGCCAGCCTAATCGCCCAATTAGTGCCCGACCTCACTAAGGCTCTTCTGGCTGAATGGAAGCAAATTCCTGCAGCCATGCTCCAACATCTAGTAAAAAGCCTTCCCAGAAGAGTGGAAGTTATTATAGCAACAAAGGGTGAACCAACTCCATATTAATGCCGATAAATTTTGGATGAGATGTTGGATGTCAGGCATCCAAATTGTTTTGGCCATGTAGTGTAATTGTCTGAGAAAATGCCTTTATGGGAACACGTGGTGCTAGAGTAGCCACATGGATGTTCTCGGGTAGAATGTGCTCTTCCAGCCTATTTCTCGCAACGCCGACAGTGCTGAGGGCAGCCTTTCAGACATACTTATTTGACAAATTCCTATTGGCTGATGGAACGTTTACTCCGGTCACTCTCTGACCTTTCAAAGTAGAGGCATTTTCATGTTCAGTTACACTTGAGGTGCCCAGAAAACAAATATGACCGAGCCAAATATTTTTTAAAAACTTTTAGATGCCAGCAAAGTTCCTGCCCAATTACTGACAATTTATAAAAGAAACTATTTTTCAAAACATTCAGCAAGGTGTAGAACGCAATCCCCTGTCATGATGGTACGTTTTGCAAACTAATGTTTCCTTGAAAATTCTCTGGCATCTGCAGGGTTATTTTTCGAAATTTTATCTGCCTCAAAAGTGTTTTAAATACATACACAATGCATGATGGAATGCAGCCTATATAATGCATGATGCAATACTTAGACTACTGAAGCCGTCATTTTTGAATAGAATATTCTCATTTTGTAGCTAAAACTTATATTTTAATTGAGCCCACCCACACACACACACATCAGCTGTCCCTTTTTCAAACCCACAGTCTTCAGCTCTTTCACAGACTGCTTGGCTTTCTTCTGTCCTTTTTTAGATTAAAAAAACTATTTCCAGCTTTGTATTCTTTAGCAACAGTGCTCAGCCACACCCCCCTAACTGTCTGATTGGATAATATTCTGCATTTTTATCAATCGGAAGTGTGATTCCTTGTGGTGTGATGCTCACCTTTGTGTGGCAGTGATAAACAGTTTCAGACCTCACTTGGTTGGCCGCTCAGTCCATAACTCTGAGGTTCCTGTCCCGCCACGCTCTGCTCGTGTTCTCTAACTCTGTCTCTCTCTCTCTCCCCTTCCCTCTCTCTCTCCCTCTCACTATTTCTTTCTCTTTCTCTCCCTGTGTTCCTCTCACTCTTTCTTTTCTTTCTTTCTCCTTGTACCGCTCTCCTCCTCTCCCTCTCTTCTCCCTGTATTCCTCTCTTGCCCTCTCACTCTCTCTTTATCTGTCTCTTTCTCCCTGTACTGCTCTTCCCCCTCATCTCTCTCTCTCTCTCCACTCCCCCACCTCTTTCTCTCTGCCTCTCCACCCCCCCCCCCCCCCGCGCCTCACCCAGGATCGAGCTCCGAGCTCTGGGGAAGATCCCGGAGGGGCAGGAGCTGACGGTGGGGTACGTGGACTTCCTGAACGTGTCGACGGATCGGCAGAAGCTGCTGAAGCACCAGTACTTCTTCGACTGCACCTGCGATCACTGCACCCACCGCACCAAGGACGACCTCATGACGGCCGCCAAGGAGGTGGACGGCCAGAAGGTGGGTGTGGTGCGCCCCCCCCGCCCCCCTTCCCTCCCTCAGCATTACCAGGTTATCAAAATGGTCGGACCATTCAAAGAGCAATGGACCGGTGTTATGTGTTAGCCCCATGCAAGCCTGCGTTTACAGTTATAAAAACATGTTATAAACGTGTTAAATGCCCTTAGTCAGTATCCCCCCCCCCCATTCTGGCATAGCCATGGCTATGACGGACCACAGTGCCTGAGTAACTGAGCCAGCATTCCCCATAATGCAAACTTCAATAAAATTCAGTCAAATTCAGACAAATTTCGAACCGATCCCTCAGGGCAAGGAAATCCACATGACATGCAAAACACAGAACGCAAATGAACTGGACAATATGTATATATAAAACAAAGGCCCATTGAACATTCTTTGCAAAACAAAATGATAGAATAGAATGTGTGGGGGATGGGGCCCCCTGCAGGAAACTGCCAAACTTGTCCCAGTCCCTAGCTTGGGGGCAAAGGAGCACTCAGCCTGCATACCCAACCCTAAGCCCCCCCACCCCCCCCCACCCCCCATCCCGTCCTAAGGGCCTTTCATACCACTGCTATATCACGTGGCTACGGTTATTTTTAAGTGACCAGTACTACTGTAGATTGACTTGGTCTGTAAGGATTGCCAAATTAACATTGGTGGAGTGAAGCGCCTTTGAAGTTGACTTCCAAAGACTTCTTCCCTCCACTGACACACACACACACACACACACATCCACACACACGCACCCACATGCACTGTCGCACACAGACACACACACACTAACTCCTCTCTTGAATGAAGACGGGCCAGTGGTCAGTGACTGGTGGCTGCTTTGTTCATCGCATATGTAGGCTGCTGGTATGCGGGGCTAAGGGGTCTCAGTCTGACTTATTGTTTCCACAAAGCTCTAACAGTACGACAGTGGGAGAACATGACATCACAGGCATTTAGCCAATGTGGGATTTAGCAGACGCTGTTATCCAGAGCGACTTACATTGTAGCCAATTATATATTGGTTAAGTACCAAGGGTACAACGGCAGTGTCCTACCAGGGAATCGAACCTGCGACCTTTAGGTTACAAGACCAACTCCTTAGCCATTATACTGCACTGCCGCCCCCAAGAACAAGGTCCCACCTGAGAACCGCTCCTCCCCCGGTGCTGGGAGTGCCTTACGATCTGGGCCCGCTGGGGACTCGTGTGGAACTGAAGAAGAGAAAGAGCTTAAATTGTGCTCAAGATTTAAAAAAAAAATAAAAATAAAATAAAATAAGATCCAAAGACATATGCGCAAGATTTACACCCAAATTATCTGGTTATTTTGGGTGTCATGTGATTGGCAGTTTCTCTCTAATTAGCGCCCGAGCCACCTGTACTGTTTTTAACTCTATTTATGGGATAACAAGGACACATGGTGTCTTTTAATGTGGAGCACCTGCTACTTGAGTGCTAATAGCTTCCCCTTGTGCAGAATCTTCAGCCTGCTAAACATGAGTGAGTGAGTGAGCGAGTTACAAGCCAAGGTGCTTTCCATCTTAACGGTACTCCTTGCAAGGTTGAACAGATGTTCTCTCAGTGGGGAACACCACCCTCTTGTGGCTGAACTCTGCAGTGCAGTGAGAAACCACAGGCGTGAACAAATTGGCTTGAATTACAAGATAGCGGCTGTGCAAAGCTCTCCTTCACCTGATCTAAAGAGCGTGGCCAGGTGAGCGCAGTGTGGTGGAAGCCTCACCTGGCCAATCAGCAGTCACTTCAGATGCTCTGTTCCCATGATGCACTTGTCTCTCCGCTCTCAGCCCTCAGAGGAGGTGGTGAAGGAGGTGACGGAGTACAGCCTGAAAACTCTGGAGCAGATTGAGAAAAGTCGCACCGAGGGGAACTACCATGAGGTACAAACCCCTCCCCTCACCCCTCCCCTGTGTTCCAGAGGGGTTTGCTGAGTCACACCTGAGTCAAATAATTATGTGAAATACTTTGACTTTTTCCAAACATAAGAGCATAAGCATACACAGTTATCAAAGGCCAGTTATTAAACCTGCAGACACTGCGGCCCTCCAGGACTGGAGTTAAACCTGCAGACACTGCGGCCCTCCAGGACTGGAGTTAAACCTGCAGACACTGCAGCCCTCCAGGACTGGAGTTAAACCTGCAGACACTGCAGCCCTCCAGGCCTGGAGTTAAACCTGCAGACACTGCGGCCCTCCAGGCCTGGAGTTAAACCTGCAGACACTGCGGCCCTCCAGGCCTGGAGTTAAACCTGCAGACACTGCGGCCCTCCAGGCCTGAAGGTGTGGCCCCCGATCTGGAGAGTATGCAGAACTGTGCCAAGCCTGCACACCATGAGGGTCTCTACCTAATGTAGGGCCTCATATCCTTTTAGGCACCCGTAACATTCCTGCAGATTACTGATAATTACTGATAAGAAACTTTTTTTTGCAACATTCTGAGAAATGATTTTGGCAAAGCACCGTTGAAATTCTGTTGAAAATTCTCAGGAAACTGCTGGACAGTTTTTATGAAGAAGAGTGTAAAATCATTGTTATTCTTATTATTAATAACTGTAACACTGTTCACACTGTATCCCAGCTGAGTGAGCTGGTAATGACTACGTTTGTAAGACACAGGCAGTCAGCATTTCAGTTCAGATGTGTAAATTAGTTATAACTAGTTAGATAAGTAAAGTTAGTTATTGATGAGTGATTATTTATTCATCAGTAGCATTGTCAGTGGTAAAGCGCAACAGTAGTACTGAAACAGGGCTCTGTTATTGTTGGTAAAGGGGCTCTGTTATTGGTGGGAAAGCAGGGCTCTGCTATTGGTGGGAAATCAGGGCAGGGCTCTGTCATTGGTGGGAAATCAGGGCAGGGCTCTGTCATTGGTGGGAAAGCAGGGCAGGGCTCTGTTATTGGTGGGAAAGCAGGGCTCTGCTATTGGTGGGAAATCAGGGCAGGGCTCTGTCATTGGTGGGAAATCAGGGCAGGGCTCTGTCATTGGTGGGAAAGCAGGGCAGGGCTCTGTTATTGGTGGGAAATCAGGGCAGGGCTCTGTTATTGGTGGGAAAGCAGAGCAGGGCTCTGTTATTGGTGGGAAAGCAGGGCAGGGCTCTGTTATTGGTGGGAAAGCAGGGCAGGGCTCTGTTATTGGTGGGAAATCAGGGCAGGGCTCTGTTATTGGTGGGAAAGCAGGGCAGGGCTCTGTTATTGGTGGGAAAGCAGGGCAGGGCTCTGTTATTGGTGGGAAAGCCTTCAGGGGTCGCTTCTCCTCCCCGCCCCCCAGGTGGTGAAGCTGAGCAGGGAGTGCCTGGAGAAGCAGGAGCCGGTGCTGGGCGACACCCACCTGCACCACCTGCGCGTGCTGAGCGTGCTCAGCGAGGTCCTGTCCTACCTGCAGTACTTTGAGGAGGCCGCCGGCTACGCCCGCAGGATGGTGGAGGGCTACATGTAAGAGCCGCTGGCGACCGCCGAGATTTCCGCCAAAGCAGCGACGCCCCGGTGTTGGGGTCCCCGGTGTTGGGGTCCCCTGCTGGGCCCCGGAGCCGGCTCGGATGGCCTTAGTGTTCCGTTTGGTTAGGCCTGTCTAAAAACATAATCAAAAGTTAAAATTAAAACTGAGTTAGAAGTTGAATGTGAACTCGTCGGGCTGGTGAAAGCTGCAGACCCTCCTGCAGATCCATGCAAGCCAAACATGTGGTTTACCCAGGAATCATACCGAAGAATTTCATTTGGCATATTTCACGGAACTAGAAGTTGCTTTTGATAATTCCTAGTACTCAACATAAATGCAAGTTTCAAGTGTATTTACCTATTTATATATTTATAAATATGTACATTTATCAAGCCCAGGTTTGGTATAAAGATTCTGAAAACTCATCTCTTTTTTTGGAAATCAAAATATAGTTTGAGTTTATATATTGAGTTGATATAGTGAATCTGCACAATTGTCACGTTATCCTAACCCCACTCCATTATCCCTATCTCCACCCCCTCATCCCTACCCCCTCCCCCTTATCCCTAACCCCACCCCCTTATCCCTACCCCCTCCCCCTTATTCCTATCCCCTCCCCCTCATCCCTAACCCTCCCCCCTTATCCATATCCCCACCCCCTCATCCCTAACCCCTCCCCCCTTATCCATATCCCTACCCCCTCATTCCTAACTCCTCCCCCTCATCCCTATCCCCTCCCCCTTATCCCTAACCCCTCCGGCCACAGGAAGCTGTACCACCCGAACAACGCCCAGCTGGGCATGGCGACCATGCGGGCGGGGGTGACGCACTGGCACGCCGGGCTCATCGAGGTCGGGCACAGCATGATCTGCAAAGCCTACGCCATCCTGCTGGTCACCCACGGGCCCACCCACGCCATCACCAAGGACCTGGAGGTGCCTGCGATCGCAAACTCCGGCCCGCTACCGCAACACAAACAGACAGGGGCAGGGGTGCACAATGAGGGCCGATCCGCTTCCGGATTCTGTGCCAGCTTCTGCTCTTAATGATTTAAATCAGCTCAAGCATATTTTGAGCTTACATTTCTATAAGCATCAGCTATGACCACAGACTCTGAGTGTATCCTACACATTTTACTATGCTCAAATAGAGGACTGAACCAGTGTAGTTTATAGAGCTGTCAGAGAAGTAAAACTAAGGTCATTGGTTAGAACTAAAACCAGCACACAGCAGACCAGCCCTCCAGGACCGGAGTTATGCATCCCTGATAAGGGGCTTATTCAACCCAGAAAGCTCACACATTACACTACAGCGCTGCCCCCATACACTACACTACCTCATATATCCACTGTATAAATAATAATAATTCCTGTATAAAAAATAAAGATACAGAAGTTGTGTATGTTGCTCTGAGCACATGAACACACCCGCCAAGTGCCTGAGTGCCTGAGTGCCCGAGTGCCCGAGTGTGCGAGTGTGCGAGTGTGCAAAAGTGTGCATACTGGGACAGCCTCTCAGTGTCAGCTAAACGGCAGCTATGTGATGTGACCTTTGACCCGGTTGTTTTCCCTCTGCGGTGCGTGTGACGTGACCCCTGACCCGGATGTGTTTCCTCTGCGCTGCTGGCAGGCCATGCGCATGCAGACGGAGATGGAGCTGAGGATGTTCCGGCAGAACGAGTACGTGTACCACACCATGCGCGAGGCCGCGCTCAAGAACCAGCCCATGAGCATGATGGCCGAGCCTGTGGTCGAGGGCATCAAGAGCCTGTTCCGCAAGAAATGAGCGCCCCCTGCTGGCCAACGCTGCAATATTTTTCCCCCATGCCTCGATGCGGCATGCCCCCACACCCACTCCCACACCCAGCTCACAGCCTGCACACACTGACAGCCAGGTGACACCTCACACCTGGGCAGAGATTTTATCCACATTTACTGTGTGTTAGTGCTGCACACACTCACACATACACGCACACACACACGCTCATACACACATGCACGCACATAAACACACACTCACACATACACATAATCACACACACACACACACAGACCCACACACACACTCAAATACACAAGCACACACACAATCACCCACACACATGTGCACACCCACAAACACACACGCACAAACTCGAATTCACAAACACACACACTTCCCTAGCTTTCAGTATCTATTAACAAAAACCTCCATTTTAAACACACGGGCTTTACATGACACAGATTTCCAGATGTGGAGTTTGACCATGCATCCCTGTATTGAATAAACCTTCTCACTGTTTCACAGTTGAAATCGGAACCCTTCAGCAGAGTACAGAGTGTGGAGTTTGCCACTGTGTGTATGTACGGCCCCTCCGGGCCACACGCTCGGCCTGCTTGTGGAAATAAACATGTACATAAATTTCACTTGGTCTGAAATTGTTTTACTTTCATTTCGAATGCATTCATGAAGATCAAGTTACAGTCAATCAAGTTATAATCAAGTTACAAAAACACAGGCAACAGTGCTGATTTTCACATACTTGTAGTTTCACATAATAATTTTTGAATTACATTATTTTAAATGAGATGGGCTGATTGAAACTTTAAGCTTGTGGGTCCTCTTGTAAACAACATACCCCATGACCTGGGAAATGGTGACACCTCTCTGTTTTACAAGCCAGGTCAGGCTAAATCTCCCCGGCCACAGTGGCTGTTTGCTCTGATGGATTCTCTATTACCTGTACACTGCCACACAGCTTATCTACTGACTGGTGACTCTGGGCGGAGCGGCAGCGGATGGGGTCCTTCCCAGCAGGGAGATTTCTCTTGTTACTGTTTGGGTGTTTTTCTCTTCCTACTGGGGAGTTGTTTTTTTTTCTATTTATTTATTTTTTTTACCTCACTTGCTGGATTTTTGGGGGTTCAGGCTCGGTCCTGCCTAATCTTTCCTATTTCCCATGTCCGTATGGTGTCTTTGAGAGAGTGTTTCTGTAAAAAGTGCTACACAAATACAATTGAGCTGACATACTGGACAGGCACTGCAGCAGCTGAACGTCACCAAACAGAATTTAAAACTAACAGAAGAACGCTGTCATGGTTATCGACTGCTGGTGGATAACCTGAAATGTTTTTTGAGTTACCACTACAGAGGTAATCCACCACTCAACCTCACGTCAACTCTAACTGACTGAGTAAAAACCACCAACCTGCTTCAGCCCAACAGCTAGTTACATGACTATTATCAATCTACTTTACATTACAGTGATTTAGCAGACACTCTTAGCCAGTGCGACTCACGCAAGTTTTGCATTTTTATATAGTATCCATTTATAGAGCATTAAATACACTAAAGAAATATAGGTTGAGCAGCTCCTTCAATGTTACAAAGACAGTGTCATATCTATAATACCAGCAGATGGCGTTATGGTTTTCATGCACTTACCAAGTTTCCTTGTGAACTCTGATCCTCGGCCAACGCTCAACGAAACTGACCACGCAGCACGCACTGCTTCAGGAAGCGGCGGGAGTTGGGGCAGGCAGAGATTATTATTTTTCTAAATAGCATGCATCAGGAAAACAGTCCGAACGTCTGCATATAAGTCATTGACGCAGAGTAAGTCTGAATACTGTTAGGTTGCGTAAACCTTTAAATGATTTAATGATCACTTGACGGCGCGTCGAGCTTGTTTTATGTTGTAAATCTAAAGTGATTTGACTGTGCGTTGCGGACATTGGTAAGTAACCATGCATGCTGTGTAATGACCAAAAAAAAACAATTTGTGTGCGCGCGGCGTGTGCATGTGTGAGCACTGTGTGTTGCTGACCGCCGTTTGTTGCTGTCACAGGTTCCAGGTAAATTATGCGCTACTGTAGCACGCGAGGAGGAGTGCAGGGATGGGGATTCCGGGAGGTGCTGTTCTCGGGCTATGCGCCGGACGGGGGGATGTTCATGCCGGAGACCGTGCCCACCCTCACCCCCGACACCCTGAGGTCCTGGGCGTCGCTGTCCTACCCGCGGCTGGTTCAGGAAGTGTGTGCCCTTTTCATTCCGGACGATCTCGTCCCTCGCCATGATCTGGATGGTAAAAAAAAACAAAAAACTTTCCGCTCCACTCACTCTAGCAGTCTCTCAGAGATTCCCGAGATTACACAAATGTACATTTCACAGTATAACGGTTGCTGTCGCATTACTTTGCGACAGCAAACTGTCCCATGCTGTTATATGGGAATTTAGGACTATAGTGTAGTGACACTGAAAGGATGAACCAGATTTAGACAGAATATTGACAAGATGATATATATATCTATATATATATATATATAATTTGACAGTGAAGTTCATGGTATGGATTCTCTTGTAGTATATACATATGGCCTGAAGCTAATGGAGACATTTTAACATAATTTTCCAGGTCTAATTATTTGTCACAATACATGTGGGCAGAAACTTTTTTTTTTTTTAGTTTGAACTGTTTTTCTTTCTTCTTTCCCTCCGTCCCTCCGTCCGTCCGTCTGTCCCCAGCCGTTCTGTCTGGTGCCCTCTCTCAGTTCTCGGTCCCCGGGGTGGTGCGCATGGCACAGCTGGGCGGAGGTCTTTCCATCCTGGAGCTTTTCCACGGAGAGACGCTGGCCTTTAAAGACCTGGCGATGACCTGCACCACCCGTCTGCTGGACTACTTCCTGCAGCGGGAGAGCAGGCGCGCGACCGTCCTCGTGGGTGAGGGTCTTCTCCGCCCGCCTCCACGCGTTTGTCTGGGCCTGTCAGGTGTCCAACTTCTCTGCGCACAAATACCCATAATTACGCGATAGCTTTTATCTCAGTAAAGTACATAACATAACGAAACATAACATAACATAAGACGAGAACAGGCCATTCAGCCCATCACTGCACGTCTATTCCTACCACTAAACTGCACTTAATGCTTAGTTTACCTAAAATCTAGATAGTATCTAACACTGTATCAAGCTGGGCCTTGAATACCCTCAGTGTTTCTGCCTCCACCACATGTCCAAGCAAGCTATTTCACACACTGACCACTCTCTGTGTGAAAAAATATTTCCTAGTGTCTGTGTGAAATTTACCCTTTGCCAGTTTCCATTTATGCCCCCTTCTGCTAACCGAACTCAACTTGAATAATTTCCTGTAGTTCACTTTGTTAATCCCTTTAATAAATTTTAAAGCCTAGTTTAGTGTCCTAAACTATAGTCAAATTTATACCTAGGATTCAGCGTGTGTTTTTTTCTGTTCTGCTGGGGCAAATGGTTTCAAAACAAACTAATGTGTCCATTTCCATTTGGGTCATTTCAATTCCAAGCATATGGCTACGTTTTTAGAATCCGTCCGCTGAAGATGGATTGGTGGTGTTTGTATGTACGGTTATGGAGTGCCCATATGTCCGGCGATGAACCATCATCCTTCTTTTAATTGACGCCTGTTGATCGCGAGTTTTAAGTTGTGGGGTCTTTCCCGTTCCCATCGCGTCATGGGCTCCGTTGTCCGAAGCGGCGCAGCGCGGACGCTGGATACACGACGCGCCTCTTTCTCCCGCCGCAGGGACGTCGGGGGACACGGGCGGCTCCGCCATCCGCGGCGCGAGGGGACTCGGGGGCGTGGACGTGGTGGTGGTGTTCCCACGCGGACGCGTCACCGCCGTGCAGGAGAAGCACATGACCACCTGCCTGGAGGACAACGTGCACGTCTTCGCAGGTCAGAGCAGCCGCTTATCAGACGCTTTCTGAAAACGTATTTTAAATGCAGTGCTTTTTGGCCTTTATTTGGGAAATATAGAGTCACATGACTTCTTTTCAGACAATGTGTACTTTCGTACAAATCAGACCGGACCTGGACCAAATGAGCATGTGGCATACGTTAACCCGTAAGAAGGAGGGGCGTTGTAGCGGAAGGATAGCCTCACTCTGAAAACGCGTCGCGCTGTCTCTCCGTCCCCAGCGGACGGAAGCTCGGACGACATCGACGTCCCCCTGCGCCGCCTCTTCGCGGATCAGAGCCTGGTGAGGGACCACGGGCTCATGAGCCTGAACTCCGTCAACTGGTGCCGCATCCTGGTCCAGCTGGCCCACTTCCTGTACGCCTACCTGCGGCTGAGCGGCCTGGAGCGGACACCAGGGGGCGCCCTGCCCAGCCTGGAGGTGGTGGTGCCCACGGGCGGCGCTGGAAACATCACGGGTAACGCGGCGCCCCCTGCCTACGGATGCTGTCATCACATCGGCCCCTGCTTCTCTTCTCTTTCTTTCGTTCTTTCTCCTCTTCCTCTCTCTCTCTCTGTCTGTCTCATGCACGCTATCATATAATAAAAGGAAGTTCTTGAGAGCTCTTAAAAGGGACAAAGTTCTACATCCCGTTATCTTTCTCAGCTTCACCCTCTATCACATGAACAACTGTCTTTCTGTGCTAATCTTTCTCTATCTCTCTTTCTGTCTCTCTCTCTCCCCCTCTGTCTTTCTTATTTTTCCCCCTCTCTTTATTTTCACACTAATCCTGAATGTTTATAGTTAAAGTAGTATGCTCGAAACCTGCGCATGTCTGTTGCCAGCCACATAAGCGTAAGGTAATGGGGGTAGAAATGACACCCCTATGGCATATGGCTTTGGTCCGGTCCAGGTCTCTCTTTGTGCTGCCTGATGGCAGAAACCACTCTCTGTAGGGGTGGCCAACTCTGGTCCGGGAGAGCTGCAGGCACTGATTACAGACCTCGCCTGTGTGTTTGGTCTGAATTGGGTGCTCATACTGTATTAGGCCAAAAACAAAGATTACAACCAGCAGGAATCAGCAGGACCCCTCGAGACCCCAGAACGAGGGTCCCCAGTCACATGTACCTGCTCCCAGTAAGACCTGGACTGGCTCAAACTGCTCTGCACTGGGAGTGCTGTTTCCACTGCTGCGTTGTATGTTTTCTGTTTTTTGACGTAATCCCGATTGTTTGTGTCCGTCTTTCAGCTGGCTGTATTGTGAAGCAGATGGGCGTGCCTCTGCGACTCGTTGCCATGGTGAATGCCAATGACATCGTGCATCGGGCAGTGCGGAGCGGTGACTTCTCCATGGCGACCAAAGTCAAGCAGACTCTGGCCTCTGCCATAGACATTCAGGTGTGCTATGAAGTGTCAGGTTGTGGCTGTGTGTGTGCACGTGTGTGTGTGTGTATGTGTGTGTGCGTGTCTCTATGTGAGTATGCATGTGTGTTTGAGCATGAATGTGTGTGAGTATGTACTGTATGTGTGAGTATGTATGTGTATGTGCATGTGTGTGAGAATGTATGAGTATGTACTGTATGTGTGTGTGTATGTGTGTGTGTGTGTGTGTGAGTATGTATGTGTATGTGCATGCGTGTGAGAATGTATGAGTATGTACTGTATGTGTGTGTGTATGTGTGTGTGTGTGTGTGTGAGTATGTATGTGAATGTGCATGTGTGTGAGAATGTATGAGTATGTACTGTATGTGTGTATTTGTGTGTGCACTAACAGGAAGTGTGACTCCTTAGGACCCCTACAACATGGAGCGGGTATTCTGGCTGTTATCAGGGCGGGACGGACTGCAGGTGAAGGGGCTGATGGAGGAGTTTCAGCGTTCTCACAAAATCACACTGCCTGATGCACTCCACAGCAAGGTCAGCACACGCTGCCGCCCCCTCCTAACCTCTGCTGTCATCCCCTCATCTCTCCAGTCTCTCCATCACACACACACACGCACACACACTCTCTCATTCTCTCCCTCCCTCTCTCTGCCTCTCTTCCCTCTCTCTCTCTCATTCTCTAATTCTCTATCTCTCTCTCTCTCTCTCTCTCCCTCCCTCCCCAGTTGTCGTCGGTTATGAGTGCCGGCTCGGTGACAGATGAGGGGATTGTGGGGACCATGAGGAGGTGCTGGGAGGAGAATCACTACCTGCTGTGTCCTCACACTGCTGTGGCTGTCTGGCATCATTACCACAGTCCCCTCAGCCCTGGGGAGAACAGGTCAAAGACTCAAACACACACACACAGACATACACACACACACACACACACACAGACACACACACACACACACAGACACACACAGACACACACACACACACAGACACACACGCACACACACGCACACACACACTCAAACACACACACACACACACACAGACACACACACACAAACACACAGACACACACAGACACACACACACACACACACACACACACACACACAGACACACACAGACATACATACACACACACACACACACACAGACACAGACACACACACACACACAAACATACACAGACACACACACACACACACAAACACACACAGACACAGACACACACACACATTCGCTCTCTCTCTCTCTCTCTCTCTCTCACACACATACACATTCTCTCTCTCTCTCTTTCTCACTCATACACACACACTCTCTCTCACACACACTCATGCACTGACACACACTCTCTCTCACACACATAGACACACACACACTCTATCTCACTCTCACACACGCACACACACACACACATTTTCCAACTTTACCTCATAATTCCATCCTAGGTGCTGCACACCTTGCTTCACTGGCAGGAGGCGCTGAATGAGCAAACTCTCCCTGTCCCAGGTGTTGCATAGCAACCGCATCACCTGCCAAGTTCCAGGATGCGGTGCAGAGGGCGGGGCTGACTGTCGATGTCCCGGAAGAGGTGCGGGCCTTGGAGAACATGGCGACGCGCTACGAGAACCTGGAGCTGGGTGAAGACTGGGAACGCAGGCTGAGGGAGCGCATTGAATCCGTCACCTCTGTCCGGCAGCGCGAGGCGTTGTTTTACTCACCGGTGTAAGCAATTAGGTGAGGAATCTGAGAGCGTGGGGGCGTTGGTTTACTCACCGGTGTAAGCTATTTGGGAAGGAATCTGAGGGTGTGGGGGTGGGGGGGGGGGTGTTTTACTCAAGGGTGTTAACAATCTAGTGAGGAATCGGATTGTGTGGGACCTTGTTTTACTCACCAGGGCAACCATTCCGGTGAAGATTCAGAGATTGTGGGGCGTTGTTTTACTCATCGGTATACGCAATGCAGTGAGTAATATAGCCAGAGATGTGGTGTAATTGGTGAAATTCAAGAACCGAGACTGTGATACAAACAGAAGCACTTACAACCATTCTGTCCTTAGACATGTTGTGATTTTATAAGATTTTGCACATTTTAAACAAACAATATAAGTTAATAAATAAAAAAATCGAATTGTGTTTATTTTGAATTCCATTTCAATGTAGTTTCCAGTAAAAAAGATAAAGACCTTTTCAGTGGATCTTTTAGGTTTTTTCTGTATTGGCTGCAGCAGAACTGTGGGTCTGAGTCAGGCGGGTAGTTAAAACATGGTAATCCGGTTTCTCTGTTCTGCTGTCCAACCCTAGTTAGTTTAGGCATGCTTGTAGCCGTCATATGTATTCTGCTTTTCTTACCGGACTCCACGTTTGGTGTTTTTTGGGGTTCGCCCAGAGTAAGGTGCTTTTGCGGAGGAGGCTCCTGAAATGGCGTGTGTCTTTGCATCATTTCAGGAGCTGTCTGTGTGTTGAAATGTTTCTGTACCATAGAGCAGCGGTTCTCCAACCCTCTTAAGGCCAAGACGCACTTAATGCATAAAAGCACTACCCGCCATTTTTATTCAAATTTAGCAAGATTTATGTTCAATAATTCATTTTTTGGTTGCTTTTTTTTAAGGTTACTTCAGTTTTAGTGTATGTTTTTTATTGGCTGAGATTGGCTTTTTTTTGTATGCAATGAAGCACATCTTGCATATTTAAAAATGTTCCTGAGGACAAGCTAGCATACAATGGCTGGTACAGAGTCATTTGGGGGTTCAGGGTCTAGAGCAAGAAGATAAAATAGTCAGTCAACCAATGAAATCCCTGCACGGGCTGATCCAGAATTGATTGATTGCCAGTTAGCTCCTCCCAGGACCTAGTGTTGCTGTGCTCTGTCCTGCCTGTCCTATCTCTGTTCAGCCTCCTCAGGCTGATAAGGTTTATTACTGCATCATGTGATGCCCACTGCTGTGGCCTTGGAGTGATGATGTCACAGTTCATCATGACTCAGCGATGTCCTCTGAGGTCATTGATACAGGTCAGGTGATTTCTGGTGCACTCTGTCACTGTGTGTTTTGCCCGCACGAACACACGTGGACAGGCCCACAGGCATACATGCACACACACACACGCGCACACACACACACACACACAAATTAAATTGGTCCTTTGTCTAGTATGTGTGCTTATACTCTATGTGAGGGGGGGAGAGAAAGTGAGTGTGTTTGTGTGTACTGTCTGGGAGGGGGAGAGAAACTGTGTGTGTGTGTGTGTGTGCGTGTGTGTGTGTCAGGGTTCCCACTCGTCCTGAAAAACCTTGAAAACCTGGAAATTTATCGACTAGTTTTCCAGTCATGGAAAACACCTGGAAAATTAGAAAATGTACAAAATGGCCTGGAAATATTTGTGAGGTCCTGGAAAATTGTAGGCTAGGCTATGGTCCATGTTTCATGTCTGCAAGTCTAAGTCATGGAAATTGTCCTTGAAAAGTCCTGGAAAATGATTTCCTAAAATGAGTGGGAACCCTGGTGTGTGTGTGTGCGTGTGTGTGTGTGTCTACAGGACCTATTTTTGGAGTTGTGAGATGTATTATTCCCATGGAAAAAGCTGTGTTAATTGCCTGTGTGTTTAAGGTGTTAACTTGGTGCTAACTGTGTAGATTGTACGTCTGAAATCAAATCTAACTGTAGCCATAGTTCTGAGACAGATTTACTTTACCATGTTATCACATGCAAGCGTATTTTCAGATTTAAAAAAATAATAAAAAATGGAACAGACCCCAGTGAACACAGCCAGAACACAGAGGCACTCTCACAAGTCTTTATTAATTAGTGGTCTTCCTCCACCTCCTGTACTTTACAACACGTCGCTATCCTTGAAATTTTTTATACACAGATTTACATCCATTTGCAATGCGGTCATTATACAGGGGTATGTATTTGTCGCTGATTGTACATCCCTGGAAACTAAGAGCCTGTCCTGAGCCCGCCGTACGCGCGGCTCATTGGTGGAGCCGATGAGGAGGGGCGTGGCCAGCCAGGTGCAGGAGCCTCACCAGGAATTCGGCTCCCAGGCCGGGGTTGCTGATTTCCGATTGGCCGGCCAGGTCGTTCTCGCCGTCCCCGGCTACGCAGGATTGGTCGAAGCTGCAGCCCTCTGAAGAAACGGGGAGGACGTTGGCATTTAGACAAACGAGAACATGACCATGGATGGGTACAAATGCACTCTGCCTCCCAAAAAAGCAAAACATCTATCCTTATTGGTTGCTCTGCAGGTGGCATTAGGATATCCATCCATCCATCCATTATCTATACCCACTTATCCTGGGTAGTGTCGCAGGGGGTGCTGGAGCCTATCCCAGCATGCATTGGGCAAGAGGCAGGAAGGCATTAGGATATAAAGCACAGAAAAGAGGCGTGAAACTCATGATCTATGACCCACGCATGGAAATACTGCCCTTCCCTGAGTGTGGCACATCGGTGCAGAAATGCACAAAACATTCCATAGACTCCCGGTATGGCCTACATCAAATCAAATCAAATCGGTTTCGTTTGCATCACGCTTTTTACAGAGAACTGTCACAAAGTAACAGAAGGTAGATTGGGCAAAAACCTAGACCTGAACCCCCAAAGAGCTAGCAGTGAGGTGGGAAGTGGGGAAGAAATCTTGGGAGGAACCCGGCTATAGAGGGGGGCAAGCCCGTCCTCCGCTGGCCGGGCCAGACGGGAACAACGCAGATGGGACCCCAGAAAGAGCCGGCTGCTTGGGAATGGGCGGAAAAGTGCCAAAAAATAGACGCGTTGGTCAAGCAGGCTCCTGAGGGGTGTAGTTCCAACCCCAATATTTTTAGCCAGCGTTGAGTTGGCTTTTATCATTGCCTCCAGTTGGACCCTGTCTACGCAGGATTGTGATTTGTCATAAGAATTAACTGACCATTAGTTTATAAGCAAAGCACATAAACGGAAGCTTGCCTCACATCAGTGTCACACTGGCAGGATGAGAGTACTCTAAGTCTGATGAGTGAGGCTAGCTACATACTACTGTAGGCTATGAGTCTGATAAGTAAAGCCTGACAGTGCTATAGGTTATAAGTGAAGCTAGCCTCACCGTGCTGTAGATTATGAGTGAGGGTAGCCTCTCAGTGCTGTAGGTTATAATTAAGGCTAGCTTCACAGTGCTGTAGGTTATGAGACTGATTAGGGAGGCTAGCTTCACAGTGCTGTAGGTTATGAGCCTGATTAGTGAGGCTAGCCTCAGTACTGTAAGTTATAAGTGGGGCTAGCTTCACAGTGCTGTAGGTTATGAGACTGATTAGGGTGGCTAGCCTTACAGTGCTGTAGGTTATAAGTGAGGCCAGCCTCACAGTACTGTAGGTTCAGAGTACAAAAGGGGCCAGCCTCAATGCTATAGATTTTGGGGTTCTGACCTGAGTCGCAGCACACGCCCGGCGCGGCGCAGCGTCCCTCCTCAGACCCGCAGGGTTTCCCTCCGGCCTCGCAGGGGGTGGGCAGGTAGTTCTCCTCCACGCAGCGCGCCGTCTCTGGGGAGCCCACCCAGCAGCCCAGCCCCTCGCCGCAGCAGATACTGGGGCCAAAGCAGCGGCCCCTGTCCCCGGGGCCACACGACAGGCACTGGGGGCCAGGTCAGGGTGGGAGGGGGGGGAGACAGAGGGGGAGAGAGAGGGGGGGAAGAGAGAGTGGAGAGAGAGAGGGCAGAGGGAGGGGGAGAGAGAGAGGGGAGAAGGGAGGGAGAGGAAGGAGAGAGGGAGAGAGAGGGGGCCGAGAGGAGGGGAGGCAGAGACAGGGCGAGAGAGAGTGAGGTAGAGGTAGAGAAAGGGAGATAGAGGAAGACAGAGATGAGGGGGAGAGAAAGAGGAAAGCCAGGTATAGAGAAGGTAGAGAGAAAGGGAGAGATGAAGAGAGGGGGAAATGGAGGGAGAGAAGGAGAGAAAGGGCGGAGGGAAAAACAGGGGGAGAGGGAGGGGGGACAGAGGGAGAGAGTGTGAGAGAGTTCCACTAGGAAGTAATGCAATACCCCCACCCCTCCCGACACACATACAACTTTTTGTCCCTTTGTCATCATTTCTCAAGGAGTCCCAGGTGTGAACAATGCACAGGTGCAGCAGAACCGCGGCTAGTGGAGTATAATTAGCGTAGATACTCATTTACACGCACAAAACCGGAATACATATCATTTAGCCTTCAGCCTACCCCGTGTGCACAAATGTCATGAAATTACCACTGACAGCTTACATAATTTTACAGTTTTTCTCACAAAATTTACAGTAGGCTCTGCAATAAGACATCAAATCTTACAACACTGCCTTATACTAAACAGTAAAAGCCCTCTAGAAAAGCTGGAGTTATTTTGTCAAAGGCCAAATGTCTGGTTCAGGAGACTTTGGGCACAGGCTAACACACAACCAGCTGTGCCCCTGACAGGCAACAGCATGAATTCTACAAAACCAATGAACCTCTTGTCCAACAAGCCCTCAAACCCCTATGCCCCCCAAACCCCCCCCAAACGCCCCCGTCCCCGCTGCCTTATGCTGCACCTTGCGTGAGGGGTATTCCTCCAGGGATCTTTTGCCCCCGATGGGGCAGTTGGAGATGTAGCAGGCTGAGCAGACGGACAGCAGGCTCAGCAGACACACGGACACGGCGGCTCCCGACATGGCTGCGTGGAAAGAGAGAAAGAAAGAAAAAAGGGAAGAAAGAATAAAGACGGGATTAAGGTTTTCACAGCATCGGCCGTTCCGTTCGAAGCTCAACACAACGTTCGGACAAAAGATGTCATTTCCAAATAAAAATTAAAATAAAAAACACCGAGAACATATGTCAGAGTCAAACTGAAGTCTAAGAAATAAGAGTTAGGCCTACGTCATAGTGAGACTCTAAAAATGCCCCGGAGAAGAGCTGCCCGACTTCTCCTTTCTCACACTCACCGATAAAAGCGCGCCAAATCCCGACACAAACGGCCAGCACGCGTACAGACCGAAAGCTCAACGGCTAAACGCTACAAGAACGGAAGAAGAGAGCGAGAGAGAGAGCGAGAGAGAGAGAGAGAAGTCGGACTCACTGCGTGTTTTGGTTCTCGATGCAGACGGAGCGAAGGAAAAGGCCTTTTTTGGGTTCTGGCTTGGACGACCCTGCTTATGTAGCCTGGCACGCCGGCCGAGGCAGTGACATTGGCCCGATCCCGCCACTTAAGGTTAATGAGCGAACTTTAATTGCCGCGGCGATAATCAGAGTTCCTGATTAGGCCGCGGGGACGGGCAGCGACGCTTCGCCGCGTTTGGCCGGAGGTCGGGGGACGATAGCCATTAGAGACAGACCAGCGGTCGTGACTGCACATTTTACGAGGCGGGAACGAAGTTATTAGCGTATAATAACGCTTCTCCGTGCGTCTGTTGCACATATTTTATCACATTCTTGCCCATTTATTTCAGCCGACGTATAGTGGCGCTCGTTCCATAGCCCCGTTGTCTGCAATATGTTACAGAAAGCCACTCTGTAGGTGAATTCTGCGTCTGATGTGACAGCTCTGTACTGCTGGTGGTCTTGAATCTGAAGATGAGTTTGAATTTGAAAGTTCAAAATTTAAGATATGCTTTAATTATATGTTTAAAAAACGGCACACTTTGTACAATACAGATGGTGGTGAAAAAAAGAAATGGAGAAATTGATAGTGTTTTCACAGTGGACGCTTCCATTGGTGTCCAAACTACAGATCTGGAAAGAAATTGGGAGACCACATCAAATTTTCAGTCCCACAGTTCATGTGTCTGTGTCAGTCTGTAATATCTAGCTTTTCATATTCTTTCATGACCACATTTGGTTTTAATTCAAAATAGAAATATTGTCATTCAGAAGATTTATTTGCGAAAAATGACAGCTGGTCAAAATACTGAAAATACAATGTTGTTATACATTGTTATAAAGAGTTGTTATACATAAGTTTAAACCTATAAATAAATAATAAAAAGGACAATGTCTTCCCTTTGGGAAGGGTTCAACAATGAATATTTGGTGGAGTAACCACTTCAAGAAATACGGGATGGTCTCTTAATTTTTCCATAGCTTGAATATGGGGTGTGTTTTCCTGGCATGGTTTGGTTACACTCATACTCTCAAAAGTCAAAGTCAATGTCAGCCATTACGTAATGGTCCGGATAAATCATCTTTTCAGCATGGTAATGCATCTCTTTCCTGCAGAGATGGGAGTCTTTGAAGATGACAACGCCCCCTTTCAGAAAAGAGTATGTTTGAGGACCATGACACTGACACAGTCCACATGTAACAGCCTTCTTAGTCAGAGATCTAAATGGCAGTATGCTGCCATGTACTGAGGAATATGTGCCTTAGCATATTTAGAAGTGTATTTTCATTGCCTAATGGACCCCAATAAAGTATATATGTGGGATAAGTCTAATGATTCTATCAACCCTTTGAAGTGTAAGAACACAAATATGTGATCAGAATGTTCTTAACTGAACATTTTGCTGATGTAACAATCACTGCTGGAATTGAAAGAGTTCTAGAACATCGACTTAAAATTTTGGAGGAAAAAAAAACATTCCAAAAAAACCTTGACTAGGCACATGTGCTGACCCAACACCCTATTAAGTGACTTTATATCAGTGTTTTCATTTTTTTCACTACCTGTACAACTAAATGTGGTTTATACACACCACAGAATATAGGCAACCAGAATCTTAGTTATTTTATGCAAATTAAACATTTTGAGTGGGAATAGTTCACATAACTAATCTCATGGAATAGGCTTGAGGCCTATACATGTTAAAAAAATCTGCCAAGGATTTTACTCTTCGTGTTATTCAATGCAGTGGCCTATTATTGTGGATGTTGGTGAGATGAAGATGGGTGACAGTACGCAGAGATAGTTAAAATTTAAAATAAGCAGAGACTATGGATTCTCCCCTTGGGGCCTAACCGACGGCACAGACTGAGCTGCCCACCACACCGGGACGGCTTGTTAATCACTTATCGCTCATTAAGGCCTAATCACGCTCATGGCGGTTGAATTAAACATGCAGGCGTTTCGCTAACTGAATCCTGCCCCCGGGTCAGGGTGACATCTGCCTTCTCTCCAGCCCCTTCTTCCGGAATAAGCCACACTGGCCATACTCTTGGGGTCTTACACGGACGTTACGCTGGGGTCTGTTTGCACATGCATGCGCCTGACCACGCAGCTTTGGGCCGTTGCCTATAGAAACAATGCAAAGCTTTGGTCGAACAAGACACCAGCGTCGATATTAGCATATTTTAATGTGTACCTAATAAAGTGGCCACTGAGTATATGCAGAGCAGTCTGTGTGTTTTTGGAGACTTGACACACAATTTGTGTTGCCTTGGCTCTGTACTGCAGCATATTGGATTTGAAATGAAGCAATGCGAGGGGACTGTGTATAAAAAGTGTGCCCTGCGATAGATTGGCGGCCTGCCCAGGGTGTATTCCTGTCTCTCTCCCTATGCATGCTGGGATAGGCTCCAGCACCCCCCGAGACCCTGGTCAGGATAATCGGGTTTAGGTAACTGATGTATAAAAGGGGTCCCAACATGGAGCACTGGGTATGGATGTAAACACCCTTAACTTAAAGCTGACAGTCTGCATTTTAACCCAATATTCATTGTTTTCATTTCGACCCCATTGTGCAGGAGTATAGAGCCAAAACAACAAAAAATGTGTCCCTGTCCGAACACTTAACGTTACGGACTGCACTGAGTATACCTGAATGTTGCTAGGGATGCATGCTGGATGTGGAGTGCTGTGTTTGCCAATATTTTTCTCTGAGGCTAAATGTAATGCGGTCTCCCGAGATCCACGTTGAGTCACCCGCCTTGTGGGGCAGCGCGCGAGTAAACAGTCGCCCTGATCCGCCGAGACCGAGGACAGGCGGAAAAACACCGACAATGCAGCGCATAACGAAAACAGGACAACATCTGCTAAGAAATAATGATAATAATAAACGCTAAATAAACAAACTCTAAGCAATAGTCATATTTTCACAGAGCAGTCCTGTGTTTTCTTTAGGCGAGCATGGTGAATGCATTAAGATTCTTTTGCTCAATTGAAATTTTCATGCTGTCGCTATCAAGCGATTTTCTGCCATTTTTCTGATGTTATTCCTGTATGAGGCCCACGCGTCTATTATGACGTACCGTATATCATTATAACAGCCTTTATTATTCGTTATGAATTTATGGATCTTGACCAGGTCAATAAGTTAATGATTTTCTAAAGCACATTAACACATCTTTAGCAGAATGAGACAGGATCTTTGCTGTTGCAATGATAAATGCCTAATTAGCACTTTCCTCATCAGCAATTAATTTTACTTTGCTGACGGAAATGTGTGTGTGTGTGTGTGCGTGTGTGTGCCTGCACTGTGCAATGGTATTATACGTGTTGGGCATGTTAAGCATAGCAGATGATTAAGCTATAGAAAATTACAAATAAAATAAAATATAAAATGTAATCCTTGTGTCTTAGTTTAGCCCATATATACCTTGATGCGATACCCCTTTCTGATGCTGGGCCGTTAGGCAGGTTCCTGGGCGCAAAACATAACTATGGGAAATGAGGGGCCACAAACAGGATGGGTCCTCGTGCAGTCCTGCTGATCGGGTTTTCTGGACTCCTGTCCCCAAGTGATTTGGACTGGGACTTGCGGCTGAGCTCGTACCAGAGTGCCCTCTAACCTTTCCCCAGCAGAGGGAGCCATTTCCCCGCTTCACTGAGAACCTCCACCACTCGGCCCCTTAACTCCCTGAGTAGAGGGAAACAAAATTATTATTAAAAAAATATGTGCTGTTTTTTTTCATAATATATATGTATAGGCCTGTGTGTTTTAAAAATGTGTAGTCTTTGGTAGGTCTTTGACTCGATGAGATATGTCACTTTCGGTATACCCGGAATATTGAGAGTAAAGGACACTGGATATTCTATATTTCTCAATGACTTGGCTATCTGTAAGCCTAACACAGGAAATATGATACAATATTTAGGATTTAGGATTGTATGACCAGTCTTTACTAAGTTTGTTTATTAAGTGCTGTCAGTTATATTCCGCTAATTAAGCTGAATACAATGTTATAAAAAGATGCTGACAAGTCCGCCATCCTATCATATATAAATTCACGTTTCTCTAACAGCGCCTGAAAATCATTGGAGGACTACAGCCTGATCGAATAGCTCAATATTAACATGTTTTTGCCTTGGGAAGTGCTAGCCTACATGGTGTAGGCCTGCATTCGCTGATAGCCAGTATAGGCTGTTTGACCGTCTTAAAACGTTGAGAGAAAAGGTTTGAATAAACAACAGACGTCTGCCGCGTGTAGACTTTTATGAACAATGAAATGTAAATACTGCTTCAAGGAAGCTTCCCGGTTTTCACTTCCCGGTGAGCACAGAGGCACCGGCGGAGGTCTGCCCGCCGACTCTATTCAACCAGCCGGCTCCTCCCTCCCTCTCTCGGTCGAACCACACCTGCGCACGGTGAGCCCCAGCAAAGATGGCCGCTGTTCTGTAGTCGGACTGCGATCAGCCAGCAAGTATTTTCCCGAAGTCAAAAGTCACCGATAAGCCGGCGGTCACGGGAGACTGAGCGAGAGGAGACATCGGTACGCCGTAGAGTACAACTGGGACACGGCGGTGTGACTGCCAGTCGGTTTCGGACGGTCGGAGTGAGAGTTTCTGCTAATTATACCCGCAGCCTGCGTTCAACCCTGGCCAGACTTTGACAGCGGGCTGTTCCGCACTCGTCGAGGGACTTTAGGGGGTCGTCGCGGTGGCGTAATGTGTCACAGGTAAGGGGACACGACAGGTTTCGTGTGTACTCGTCGTTGTTTAGTTATTTGTTTTTCGGCGAGTTAATTCGATCTTGCTTCTACCCTCATCGCGACTGTCAGCTGACACGTAGCCTAGCTGATGTTTGCTCGGCGCGGACACTCGACTGGTGATGGGCCAATAAAATAAAGATAACAAACAAGAGGGCGATGTCGGAACGAGTCCTTATTGTTTAGTAATTGGTGACTAATTTCTCAGTACTGTCACTCGCAGTTGTTCACTGGCAAGGGGTCTTAAGAGCAATGATGTAGGCATACGTTCATCGCGCACAGTGGTAATGTACAACGTCAAATAGGCTATGTTTCACATAGATGTCAGCGAAGATCTTGTGCTTTATTGATACAATTCCCAAACGAGGCCACTTTATGATGGTAATTCTTATTGTATTTTGTTTTCTAAATGTAGGCTATGCTGTTTTGACGTTTGATGCTGAAGTGCCTTTCTTTGTTGTTGCGTGCTGACTCCTCCCCTAAGAGATAGCCTACCCTACTGTACTAGGCTACAAATGGGCGAAAAAATAATAATCCTCCACATTCTCACCCTTAATCCCTTTCACCCTCCCCCACTCCCCGACCACTTTCGTACTGCATTTATCCTCTTTCTCTACCCTTCACTTTGCTCGGGGCTCTGTCCGTTCTTTGTGTGCGCGGTTACGTGTGCGCCCTGCCAAATTCTGTGCCCTAACAAACTGGCCGGGGTGAATTACCCTGTGGTGCGACGCGCAGTGACACTCCGGCGCGGTCCCTTTATTACGTCATGCTCTGTGGCGTCCTGTCCTGGCTGCGGTGTAGTCTTGTGTCTCGCGCAACTTTGTGAGGTGAGTCAGGTTTCGGGTGAGCGTGGTATAACAGGCGATTAGACCCCGATGGAGCTCAACGTTTTGACTCATTAACATCGACCAGAAAGTGTATGATGCTGCATCAACCACAGTAGCGACAGTAATAATAATAATATAAACGACTAGAAATCTTTCCTTAGCCTACATTATGACAGGAAACGACTTATTTTGGCATAAATTGGCTAGCCAATGGTGTTGAGAAATAGAACGTGATGGAATTGGCCTATAATCTACAGGGGTTCAAAGTCCTCTTGAGTATAACGTTTTATTGGCAGTTCCAAATTTACTTCAATGATTTGAATTTACAAAAAAGAAGATTATAATCTTCGTCTAGTCGTGGTTTGGAGTGATCGCTAAGCATGAGTCAGCCTTGTCACATATCTGACAGATCTGACCACCGGCCTCTACTCAGTGTTTCAAAGGTGATATTCAGTCCGAAATGCATTCTCATACTAGTAAACTTTGTATTTAATTAACATGGTCTTACATTACAGAGAACTTACTGATGAGAGTGGCATAAAAAGTGTACCGCCCTGGCAGCACCCCTGAATTATGCAATATGTGAGCAAGTAAATGCTGTGTGTGTGTGTGTGTGTGTGTGTGTGTGAGAAGGAGAGAGAGAGAGAGAGAGACCGAGTATATGTGTGTTTGCCTGCGTGACCATGTGATGCGTGTGTGCAAATATATATTTGCAATCCCTAACCTCAGTGAACGGGGCTATTGAATCCGTCTATATTCAGTGAAGTTATGGTGCTTAAACGATTGTCATGGAGAGACTGGTAGGCCTCTCTGTACCCAGGTTTCTCAGGCACTCTGTCTCGAATCCCGCGTCCTCACCCTGGATCACTGCCCGGGCCGTCCTCACTTGCTCTGTGCTGTCGCAGTTTATTTACCCCTCTCCCATCTCCGTGTGTCACCACGGCTGAACGCTGAAGTCATGCTGCCGCTGCTCTGTCTTAACACTCACTTTGCTACACCTGAGGCGAACAGGTGTTTCCATGTGAAATTTACCTGGGCCCGGCGTACAGTATGTTCGCCAGCTCCAGGTACAGCCGGAGATTAGCCCCCCAGCGTGGGCTGGTAAAGCAGATGAAATTGTTTTTGTTTAAAAAATAAAACTGCCGGAGCGTCAGAATGGATCATGGTCACTTTGCATGGTTTTAGTCGTACATCATAGATAAGCTCGTCCTGCCGCAGTCGTATTGCTGCATGCTGGATCCGCAGGTAGCTGTGCAAGTCTGCATTGTTCTGCACCGTTCTTTTGTTGTGGACCCTCTGAAACAGGCACAACAAAGGCACAAGCCTCCGGAATTCATTTTCAATCGTCAGACCAACGGCACCAGTTCTGCTGGTTGTCCTCTTCACGGATTTAAAAAAAAGAGGCTCCTGCTTATGCTAGCTTAGCTATCAAAGGCCACATGTCTGTAAGAAGCAAGCAAATGTTTGACGAGGAATTATTTGCCGAGTTTGACCCAAGGCATTTTGATGGCTTGGTTTATTAGTTTATGTGGGCGTCGCCTTTGCAGGATAAGTTCAGCCGAAGATGCCAGCTCCAGATACAACAGGGATTAGCCCCCAGCGTGGGCCAGTAAAACAGGTGCAAGTGTTTTTGCCTTTTATAAAATAAAATAGACTCCCATTTGCTTCATAGCAGGCAGCCATTTTGGATCAATTGTTTGCAGCCTGAAGGCTCTCCAATGGGGATACAGCAGGGCCATATTTTGGGCTCCTATTTTGGTCTTGGCCTCTTGGAGTGTAATACTGGCCTGGCAGAGGTCAGGAAAATGCATCCAACCAACCCATTCTCCTCCCATTCTAGAACAATGGCGGCCGTGTAGTGTATTTATAATGGCCTAAATTTACAAAACAGACGAGGAAAATATGGGGTGTGAAAGTCAGTATGATCAGCAGTGTAAGGTGAGTGGATGTGGGGAAACCTGTGGTGGAAAGTCCACTTTACCACACATGGCTGAGCATTCCAGATGTAGACCAGTCTCCTGTCTGGTCGTCCATGTTGCTGTAGAAATAGTTAATGAAATTTAGCCCTCGGCCTTGTTTGTTTACCAGGAGTTATACACCATTCATTGCACTCCGACATTAAAAGCTTCATCTAACTTGTATCGGAGTATAAAACAGCACAACACGGAAATGCTCAGCAAATTTCGTCCAACAGACCCTGTATGAACTCCTGTGTAGCAGCCACAAAGGACTGTCTGATTCACCAGAACAGGCCTGGACTGTGAAACCAACAGAATGGTAGGACACTGCTGTTGTACCCTTAAGGTTCCTGAACTTAGCCAACTTCAGTATGTATCTATATGTATGATGTATTGTATGCATAAATTGATGCTATGCTACATGCATAATAGCATAAGAGCCTCTGCTATATGCCAGTAATGTAATGTAAAGACAGTCTGCTGGGAGATACAGACTCTCCTTGTATATCAGTACGGGCTGTATCAATGCAAATGGCTGCCGTTTGGGTTACGCGGTGTCCCTGACTGTGAGAGTGGACCTGACTGGACGCGGCTCGTGTGGGTTTTGAAGTGGGTGCAGCGCTGCTCCCTCCTTGCGTGAGTACGAAGTGATCGCCAGTTTAGGGACTGTTGTCATTCAGGGCTGTTCCCGTTCGGGACGGTTGTTTAGCCTAGCCTGGGCGTGAAGCTCAGTGGGGCGAGCGTTCGCATAGCCAGCTGTCTGTTCCATGTGTTCAGGAAGTTAATCTTCTGTGTGTGTGTGTGTGTGTGTGTGTGAGTGAGAGAGAGAGGGAGAGAGAGAGAGAAGGAGGGAGGGAGAGATAGAGGCAAAGAGAAAGCGAAGCAGGCCTATAAAGAATGAGAGAGAGACAGAGGCTGAGACAGAGAGATAGAGCGGGAGAGAGAGAAAGAGAGAGATAGAGAGACAGAGAGAAAAGAGTAAGAGCTGGAGAGAGACAGAGACAGATAGAGAGAGAGACAGAGAGACATTACATTTCATTACATTTATTTAGAGAGAGAGAGACAGAGAGAGAAAGAGAAAGAGACAGAAGCAGGCTGAGAGAAAGAGAGTGAGAGACAGAGCGAGAGAGAGGTGCAATTTGTTTTTCTGTCTGCATGCCTGCGGGGGGAATCCATGCATTCCAGGGCTGCGTGGCATAGCGCAGCGACGCAGCTGCAGGGCCCTGCGTCTGCATGCGTGTCTGCCTGCGCGTCTGCCTGCGCATGCTCTCCACGCCCCCGCACACCCGCGCATGCACCCGCGCATGCTCTCCACGCCCCCGCACACCCGCGCATGCACCCGCGCATGCTCTCCACGCCCCCGCACACCCGCGCGTGCACCTGCGCATGCTCTCCGCAGGGCGGCGTGCGCTCGTCTCCTGCCCCTTTCAGCAGGACCGTTACGCGCTCTCGAACCCGTGCGAACCCCGGCCCGGCTCAGAAAGGCTCTCCATTTAAACCCCCGGCCTGCTGTCCTGGGTCATTCTGAATAAAACCAGAGATGCACATCGTCATAGACTCACAGGCTGGAGGAATAATTTCACTGTATTCATATGCTCCTCAATGATTTTCCCCCTTCCCCCCCTCCCCCCTTTTTTCTCTCCATTTTGGAACGGAATGCCCAACACTGCGGTAGAGGACGAGGATTTTTGTTTACCCCCTTAAGTCACGTTTATTTGCATTTATTCCATTTTTTACGGTGACATTTTCAGTCCATCTGGTCGCACAATATGCTGTTTGGAAGTGTTGAAACTCACGGTTCTGTTTCTATAAACTGTTTTACAATGCCAGTGTTCTGGTGGCAACAGTTCCTCATTTTGTAACATGTGCGGAGGCAGAACAGGCTATGCATTTTGGAAATCCAGAGGCCACACAAATCACGGTAAAGTTGGGGCTCTTATGATGGCAAAGGTCAAACAAAAACCATTGTAGTTTTTGGCCTCCAAAATGTGCTAACTGGGTGAAACATCGATAGAATGCCCATTCTTTACACACAAACAAAAAAATATGTGAGGTGATTTGGAAACAAATATTCTCTTTTCCTGACTCGATACCATGATACCCGCACACACACACAGTGTGGGACATTGACTAACATTTCCACCTTCCCAACCACTTTGGAGCCAACTGGCGTTGCCTTACCATCTCAACTCGGTCAAATAAACGACAGCCCTCACAACTGGGACCCAGCAGGTCAGTCTGGCTCCGGCTGTAGAGTAGAAGACATCCCTCTCTCTCTCTGTCAGTGACCAGCCTTCAAACAAAGACTGACAGTTATTGACAGTTAGACAGGGCTATGAACAGTAGGAATGGCTGTACAGATGTGATCCAGTCCCCGTTAAGTCTTTTAAAAAACATTGCTTTTATTCACTCGTACAAGAGCCCGTACAAACTCCTCCTCCTCTGTCTTTCATTTTCATTCTTATTGCCTGTCTCAGTTTCCCTTTCTTTTTTATCTAACCACCATCTTCTCCTTATTCTCTCTCTCCTCAGGTAATCTTGAATTACTCAGGTAATTACCCCCGCCCCCCCTGCCCCCCCCCCCCCCCATCCCTTGCCAAAGCGATGATGTCGTCCGCCCAGCCGGCCCTGGCCCTGGACTCCCTGTCGCTGGGCTCCCTGCTCTCGGGGGAGCTGGACGAGGAGGGCGAGGGGGACGAAGGGGATTTGGGGGACCTGGAGGTGAACCCCTACGACGGGCTGCCCTTCTCGTCCCGGTACTACAGCCTGCTGGAGCAGCGCCGGCAGCTGCCCGTGTGGAGCGTCAAGTACGGCCTGCTGGAGCTGCTGGAGACCCACAGCCTGGTGGTGCTGAGCGCTGAGAGCGGAGCGGGGAAGAGCACGCAGGTACCTGTACCTATACACATTATACATACACTCTATACATACTACAGACACACACACACTGTACACACACTATACATACACTATACACACTATACACACACTATACACACTATACACACACTATACATACACACTATACATACTACAGACACACACACACTGTACACACACTGTACATACACACTATACATACTACAGACACACACACACTGTACACACACTGTACATACACACACACACTATACATACACTATACACACTACGGACGCGCACACACACTCACACACAACACACACTATACATACACACACACTCACGGGCAAGCAGTGTAAACCCCCCTCTCGCCTCCCCCCTCCCTCCCCCCAGGTGCCGCAGTGGTGTGTGGAGTACGCGCTCTCTCTGCAGTTCACTGAGGGGCTGGTGTGTTGCTCCCAGCCGTACGCGGCCGCCGCGGGCAGCCTGGCGCTCCGGGTGGCCGATGAGATGGACCTGAGCCTGGGCCTGGAGGTGGGCTACAGGGTCCCCCACGACGAGGGCTGCACCCCCGACACCCTGCTCCGGTGAGGGCGCCCTCCGCTGGCTCGGAGGTCACACTGCACTGCCGTGTTGGGTTCTGATTTTCCTGTCTCCCTGGCCTGTGAGTGGGGTGATCTTGTATGACCTGCGACAGAACCAGGGTGGGTTACTGATCATGTGGCCTGTTCTCTCTCTCTCTCCCCCCCTCTCTCTTTTTGCCTCTTCCCTCCACCCTTTTTTTCTTTCTTTCACACACTCTCTCCATCCCCGTATTCCATGCTGACCCCCCCCCACCCCTGCAGGTTTATGACGGACTCACTCCTGCTGGGGGAGATGATGTCAAACCCGTTGCTACGGCAGTACGGGGTGGTTGTCGTGGACGAGGCGCAGGAGCGCACCGTGGCGACGGACGCCCTCCTGGGGCTGCTCCGGGACGTGTGCCGCCAGCGCCCCGACTTCCGGGTGGTGGTGCTGACCGCCCCCCCGCTGGGCCCCCGCATGGCCGCCTACCTGGGCGAGGACACGCCTCTCCTGGCCCTGGCCCCGCCCGACCGCCCCGTCGCCGTGGAGACGCTGTACCGCGAGCCCCCCGTCGGCAGGGACCCGGCCGCCGCTGCCTGTCACATGGTCCTGGACCTCCACCGCAGGGGGGAGGAGGGGGCCGTGCTGGTGTTCCTCTCCAGCGCCCAGGTGTGGAATCCCGCCAAAACGTTTCCCGCTAACCTCGTCTGTCTCCGTTTCTCCTCCTCACTCACTTTCCCTGCTCTTTCTCTGCCCGAGGCATTACACTCTCTCACTTCCTGTTTTACAGAATACTCTTTCCTCTGCTGGAGTTTAGCCTGTCTGCTCCCTTCCTCTCTCTCTCCCTCTCTTTCCCTCTGTCTCTCTATCTCTCTATCTTTATCTCCCTCTGTCTCTCTTCCTCTCCGTCTGTCTCTCTCTCTATGTCTCTCTCTGTCTGTCTGGCTTTTTCTTTTCTCTCTCTTTATCTCCCACAGATCTCCATGTTCTCTGAGTCTCACATTTCCAGCTGGATAACAGAGTTCTTCTCCTCCCTGTCTCAAGTGTCCCTCCTTCCCCGTACCCTGTTTTTAAAAATCACTCTCTTCCTTGTGAACGTGTGACCCACATTCCCCCTCCCTCTTCCCTTCTCCTGTTCCCTCTCTCCTCCTCTCTCCTCCTCTCTTTCTCCAGCCTCGTCTCTTTGATTGTGAGGAACTGCCTGCAGGGTGAGACCAGGGTGTCAGGTGTCCTGCGACACACACACGTACACACACACAAACACACATGTACACACACACGCACACACAGACGCACACACACAGACACAGACACGCACACACATACACATGTACACTCACACACACACACACACACACAAACACATATGCACACACATACACACACACACACACACACACACACAGATACTCACAAGCACACATAGTCACAAACACATATAAACACACACACTCTCACTCACACACACACACACACACACACACACACACTCAGACACACACACATAAACACACACACACACACAAGCGCACACATGCATGCTCTCTCTCTCTTGTGGCTAATGTAATGTGTTACGTAACAGCAACCTTAAGTCCTGCTTTGTGTTCTGTGTAAATGCACAGAAGGATAGAACAGTAAACACAGAAAAGACACAGTCACATGTTCACTCTCGCAACACAGAAGTGTGTGAGAGAGAGAGAGGAGCACAGGGAGAAAGACAGTAGGTTATGTGATAGAGGGTGGAGTTGTGGAAAGGTAAGATGTGTAGAACTCTGTCCCTTTTAAGAGCTTCTTCCTTCTTACTGATAGAGTGAAAGTGTGAGAGAGAGAGAGAGAGAGAGAGAGATGGGCTAAAAGAAAGGCAGAGAGAATGAGAGAGAAGATTATATGATGGAGAGAGCATATTAAAGGTGGGGGCAGTGGTGTAGAGATCACAGACACACCCTGTCAGCTAGCTGGAAGGGGCGAGTGAGGGACAGTCACACATATCCGGTTTATGAGTGCTGTGCTTTAGCCAGCCTCTAGGTGGCAGCACAGTCTTTCAGTAGAAAACTCTCGCACACAGACCTGTCCTTTCAGTTCCTCTCTGCTCTCTCTCTCCCTCCATCCTTTCCTCTCTCCACCCTTCCTGTCTCTCTCCTTCCCTTCCTCCTTCTGTCCCTCTTTCCCTTTCCCCATCCAACCACAATGCAGTCCTGAAATAAAAATTTATCTGGACACAGAATGTAACAGAGCTATAAAATGCTCTTTCTCTCTCTTTCTCACTCTCCTGATTTCTTGGAAGAGGGTTCACCAAAATGTCCCCCGTGCAACATATGGCACGGAATACGGAAGATCGCAGAGCTCTTCGGCTCTGTAACTGTGACACGCGCTTAAAGCTTAGTGCTTCTGGTAGACTTGTTTGTTTACCTCCAGGCGAAAGGTGTGCAAAATTTCAGTAGCCAGATCCAAGGGGTTTCTCTTCTTTTCACACGCCCCACCTCTCTCTAACGTCTTTCCATATTTGTGTTCACATCCAAATGTGATTCAGTGACACGTCTGTTGGAGGTATAACAGTGCAGCCAAAGCAAATATTTTAGCATTGCAATATAATAATGCTATTCTAAAGTAGACTCTCTCTCTCTCTCTCCCTCTTTATTTTTCTCTCGTTCTTCCCCCCTCTCTCCCTGCCCCCTCATTCCTCCCCCCTCTCTTTCTCTCTCTCTCTCTTTCTCACCCCTTCTCTCCCCCTCTGCCCCCCCTCTCTCCCCCTCCCTCTCTGCCCCCCTCCTTACCTCCCCTCCCCTGCTCCCCCCTCCCCCCCACTCTCGCTCTTCCCCTCCCTCCCTCTTTCTCTCCCTCCCCCCCCCCCAGGAGATCTGTGAGTGTCGGGCTCTGCTGGAGAAGGAGGCTGTGGCTCTCAGTCCCCAGCTGGGTGAGCTGAAGGTGCTGTCCCTGTACGCGCCACTAGGGGGCGCCACCCAGCATGTCTATGACACGGGACCCGAGGGCGTAGAGGAGCCTCAGGGGGTTCCGGGGACCCCCAGGCGCCGGGTCGTCCTCACCGACACCCTGGGGGAGGCGTCCTTCTCGCTCGACAACATCCGCTACGTCATCGACACCGGCCTGCAGCTGAAAACTGTGAGTTCTGCGTGCGGTGTGTGTGTGTGTGTGTGTGTTAGAGTGTGTGTGTGTGAGTGAGAGTGAGTGTGTCTGTAAGTGTGGGAGTTTGAGTGTGAGTGTGAGTGTGTGTGTATGCGTATGTGAGTGAGAGTGAGTGTGTCTGTAAGTGTGGGAGTTTGAGTGTGAGTGTGTGTGTATGCGTATGTGAGTGTGAGTGTGTGTGTGTGTGTTTGGGGGGGCGGAGTTTGAGTTTGAGTGTGAGTGTGTGTGTGTGTGAGAGAGAGAGACTGTGTTGACTGTCTGAGTTTGTCTTTGGACTTCATCAAGTAAGTTATTACACTTTTTAGATTTATAGTTGTTGTGTTATCACCAAAAGGTTACGATGTTATTATAGTTCTGATGCTGTATCTTTGGTACAGGCAATCACTGAAAGGTTATTATGTTTTTTTCTTTTTTGGCTGCTACATGGCTGTCTGTCTGTGTGAATGATTGTGTTTTCCTTTTGGCCTCACTTGTGACATTTAATGCATGTTTTTAGAGGCACACTTATTGTTCGGACTACTCACTGTATTTGAAGTTATAATTGAATGCTAAAATGTAGGCAGGATGAGGCATTGCTCCCATTTCAGCAAACCCAGTAACAGACTACACCACCCACAAACCATTGCTCTTTCTCAGGTCTACAATCCACAAATCAGAGCAGACTCCCAGGTGCTGCGGCCAATCAGCCGGGACCAGGCAGATATGCGCAGGCAAAGGGTGAACAGTAGCTCTCCAGGTGGGTGGAACAGGCCCCTCCCACTTTATTCACTGTGACATCACTGATTTCAGATCAGCTCTTTGGGATACAACACATTATGTTGTTTAGAGATTCCTTTTTATTGCAAAAAATATACCAAATTCAGACATTCACACATTTAACAAAGTAAATGTGCCATAAAATAAAATTAAGGGGTTCGTCAAATACCTGTAAAACCATGAAGCTCAAAGTCTTACGATTTTCATACATTGTTGTTGGGTTTTCATTTTTAAAACATTTTATAAATAAATGCTGAAATCTATTTTAAAGAATGTGTATCATTTTGTGAATCATGTTTTTTTTTTTTTTTTTAAATCTTACATAAGTTAAAGAGACGTTGTTCCTCCCTGGAGAAATCAGGATTATTAAACAGGACCTTGCTTTAGCTTGTGAGCAGTGTAGAAGGGGCTAATGGGACACGTTGCACATGTGGCCTTATTTCTAACTGGATAATAATTTATTCTGAATTTAATGTTTTTTTTTTTTTGTTCTGTTATGTTCACATTAATAAAAAGGCTAGTATAAATCTTTGGCTGACTTGGTAGTAATTTGTTCTTAATGTAATGCTTTTCCTTACAAACATTTTTTCTCTTTAATTTTTAATAATAGGACATTTCATAATCCTGGGATGATTGCTTAAGTCATGGAAACAGTCAGCCCTCATTGTCAAAAGTTAGTCTGATGGGCCTTTAGCCCTCAAAAGATTCAAAAAAGAAATGTTATTATGAAATTATTATACCTGGGAGTCCTGTTGAGATTAAGACTCTTTTTTCCCAAAGGAACCCTGACTTAAACTGCAGCCATGACTTCAAATCATTACATCTTATATATAAAAACAAAAATAATAAAATTAAAAAATCATTACACCCCTCCTCCTCCTTTGTCCCATCCCAGGGCTGTGTTTTCGGCTGTACCCCCAGGCCCTGTACGAGGGGGGTATGTCGGAGACCCGCTGTCCGGATGTGGCTGAAGCCAGCCTCAGCCACCTGGTCCTGCTGCTGAAAAGACTGGACATCGCCGATATGGGCCAGTGCAAGTTCCTGGACCGGCCTGGTAGGGGGCGACGCTAAGCTTTAATTCACTCCATTACATTAGATTACATTGGATTACATTCCTGGACCGGCCTGGTAGGGGTCGACGCTGAGCTCTCATTCACTCGCACCATTACATTACATTACATTGGATTACATTACAGGCATTTAGCTGACGCTCTTATCCAGAGCGACTTACACAACATACCATTTTTCATATAGCATTTCACATACATTGCATCAATTTATACAGCTAGACATATACTGAAGCAAATGAGGTTAAGTATCTTGCTTAAGGGTACAATGGCAGTGTCCTACCTGGGATTCGAACCTATGACCTTTAGGTTACAAGACCAGCTCCAGCTCCACCAATAGTAGTTGAATTGAGAGGCATTACATGCTGAGGGAGATGCATCTACCTCTGTCACTGTCTGCTTCCTTCCCCTTCCCCTCTCTGACCTCTTAGCGATTCTCACGCACCTGCTTCTTTAATCTCTACTCATTCTCTCTGTCTTCTTTTTTCCTCTCCCTTTCTTTACCTCACTCCTTTCTCCTTCCTTCTTTCTGTCCACTTTTACTAGCTTCTCTCCCTCTCCTTTCTCCCTCCCTGATGTTTCATCTTTTCTCTTCTCATCCCTCATCCCTCCCACTCTTTCTCCTGCTTTTCCCCATACATAAACTCTCTCTCTCTCTCTCTCTCTCTCTATCTCCATCTCACCCTCTCTCTTTCTCTCTGTTTCAGTTTGGAGGTGGTGTTTGGCATTATATTGCCAAAGGAAAGGTGGCTAATCACACACCAGACAATAAACAATTACCCAGATAATCTTTGTGTGGGAGGCAGAGGAAAATAGATAATCATTCTAATATAATTGTGATACTCCTTCCCTCCCTCCCTCCCTCTAAAGTTTCTCGCCTCATATTGTAGGCACAAACCCTTAAGGTGCTATAAGTCTCCTCATAGGCTGATGCTCAAATCTGCCTATCTTCCAGGGATGTACTTAAACTAATGGTCTAATGGTCTAACTAATACTCCTCCTGATGAATCACATTCATGTGTAGGCAGGGACTCAACCACTGCTGGCTAAAAGTTACAGCCAATGAGATCACAGGACCAGGACACCAGTAGCTTTCCTTTCTAGACTCTTCTAGGGACTGGCGTAAGGAAATTAGCCCAAGCTATTAATTCTATGGTACATTGCATCAGGTTGTTGTTGAGCAACGTATCAATGTCAGCATATATCTGTTCTTATCAAATGGATGCTAAATAGCTAAATAGCTGGGATTCAATCAACTTTTGGCCTTAACTTTGTTTAACAATTAAAAGCAAGAATTATTTTTTCTTCATGAGCAGTTTGGCAAGTTTAGTGAAATTAAATCTTGCCAAACTGATTTTCCGAATAAAAAGTGTCATGCTTGCTTATACAAGTCAACATTAATGACAAATGATTGATTGACTGAATACAGACCAGAGTGTCTGGAGGTGGATGCTCCGGAGCCCGTGCGCTTTAGCTCTCTGTCGCCCCCTGCAGCCCCGGAGGCCCTCATGCAGGCGCTGGAGGATCTGGACTACCTGGCGGCTCTGGACGATGACGGGAACCTGTCGGAGGTGGGCATCATCATGTCTGAGCTGCCGCTGGAGCCGGCGCTGGCCAAGGCGCTCATCGCGTCCTGCGAGTTCGACTGCGTGAGCGAGCTGCTCACCATCGCCGCCATGCTCACGGGTGAGCCCCGCCCGAATGCCCCGCCCAAACACCCCGCCCCAAACACACCGCCCCACACGACCCGCCCAAACTCTCTGCCCAGATGGCCTGCCTGGACACCCTGCCCAAACGCTCCACTCGAATGCCGCACCCAAATGCCTTTCCCAAACACCCTGCCCAAATACCCTGCCCAAACAGCTGCCCAAACAGCCCACCCAAACACCCTTCCCAAACACCCTGCCCAAATACCCTGCCCAAACTGCCCACCCAAACACCCCACTCAAACACCCTGCCCAAATACCCTGCCCAAACAGCCCACCCAAACACCCTTCCCAAATACCCTGCCCAAACAGCCCACCCAAACACCCGTCCCAAACGCCTTGCCATTGGCTAGGAGCTCCATTTCCGTTCAGTCCATCCAGGAAACAAATGGAAATTCAATTTGCACTGAATATTATGGGAATTTTTCAGCCCAGGTCTTGAACTGACAGAGATGAACCGGAGTGAAGCCCAGCCCTGGTTCTTGGTTAAGCAGATAGATCAGTAGCACGGACGGTGATCTTTTAGCCTTCAGTTTACACCGTGATTATTCAGCCCACCATCTGTACTTACTGTTGCCGCTCTGAACTCTGAGGAGTTGTGATAATTCATTTGCTCTAGAGATAACAAATTACTGCACAACATACTGGTGATGATTCACAGACCGACAGCAACAGAGAAGCAGAGTCTCTTAAAGAGTCTGTGCTCATGGCTGTCCTCCTGCTTTGCCCCCCCATCCCCCGCCCCCCCAGCACCCTCGTGCTTCGTGACGCCTCCGCCCCAGAGCGAGGAGGCTGCTGCGACTCACCGGCGCCCCCTGCTGCACCCGGAGGGGGACCACCTCACTCTCATCAACATCTTCAACGCCTACGTCCAGCGTGAGTCTGAGCTGACTCAGTGTGCGTCAGTGCTGTGGGAGACTGTGTGTGTGTGTGTGTGTGACCCTGTGTGTGTGTGTGTGTGTGTGTGTGAGAGACAGACAGCTGAACCGGTGTGTGTGTGTGTGTGTGTGTGAGTGTGTGTGTGAGAGACAGGCAGCTGAGCCGGTGTGTGTGTGTGTGTGTGTGAGTGTGTGAGTGTGTGAGTGTGTGAGTGTGTGTGTGAGAGACAGGCAGCTGAGCCGGTGTGTGTAATTGTCCAGACGGGGAGGACGAGGCCTGGTGCGCCAAGAACTTCCTGAACGCCGCCGCGCTGCGGCTCGCCGTGGTGATCCGGGCGGAGCTCCTGGAGGTGATGCAGCGAATCGAGCTGCCCGTCTCGCCGCCCGCCTTCGGTTGCCAGGACAACAGCACCAACGTCAAGCGGGCGCTCATCTCAGGGTTCTTCCTCAAGGTGGGCGGTATCCCAGAATCCCGCAGT
This sequence comes from Anguilla pacifica, assembly GCA_039654925.1. Lineage (NCBI taxonomy): Eukaryota > Metazoa > Chordata > Actinopteri > Anguilliformes > Anguillidae > Anguilla > Anguilla pacifica. Next base: position 27,928,510 of record CM077297.1, read on the forward strand.
CGCTCCAGGCACGGCGGGAGTTTGCCTTCGTTTGTCTTATAAGGCTGTGAAGCCCAGCAGCATGCGCAACATTGTTTTAATACAGTGACCTGCTGTGGGCAGTTTTCTGTTAAACAAAATGTAAAAACAAAATGGATGTAAACCAGTCTGGGCCAAGTAATTTTTTGAAGTAAGCTGAGCCTTTGCACACGAGCAAAATTCCGTCAGACTGCTGACAATTTTCAAAGAAATGTTATTTTCACAAATATTCTGAAAGAAGAAAATTCTTCTATAATGTATGTATGATTTAGTGTTTTGATGGGTGATTTTTTTATTTATTAAAATTCTCAGGGATCTGAAAGTTTAGCAGCATGGAAAGCGTACCTGTAAGTTGACGATGTGCCAGTCCGAGGTGTGATGTAAGCGTTACCTGTGTCTCAGGTGGCCCACGATGTGGACGGCCTGGGGAACTACCTGCTGCTGACCCACCGCCATGTGGCGCACCTGCATCCCTTTTCGTCCTACCTGTGCCGCCGACCACGCCCTGCCCCGCCCAGCTGGGTGCTGTATCACGAGTTCACCATCTCCCATGACAACTGCATCCGCACAGCCTCCGAGATCCACCCGCACATGTGAGTCCGGAAATTCCCTGGAAATATTCCAGCTGTCTTTAAAAAGTCAGGACAACTTGGTAACGGTTTCTAAAAGTTCACTTGTTTGTTAATTCCATAACCAAAGGTCACTTGTAGGTGAAGGTGTGTGTCGTTGTAGAAACAAAATGTTTTGAAAGTAATATACCCATCTTGTCAGTGTAACTATGTGGCCTCCTAAATCCAGAAAAAATTCTCTATGAAAAAAGATACAAACATAAAACATAAACTTGTTTTCAGTGGGAGCCCAGGTATACCCTGGGAAGCACTGCATTGGAGACCAGAGTTGGCTCCCTCTCCCTGTTTGCACTGTGATTAAGTACAAAGAAGGGCAACTAAATTGGTTCCATATGACATGATTAAATTACAGGAAATGTTTTAATACATTTCATATCTTTTGGCTCAGCAAAAGACTAGCAGGGGTTTTGATGGATGAGTAATGAAGCAAGCTGCCAAAAAACAAAAACAAGATATTCTAGTTTTACTTGTGCTAGGACAGCAAAATGAATAGATGGAAATTACTACATTTTTAAAAAGTCACACTTACTTTGTGGAGTCACCATTGCAAATGCAAGCTAGTTCTAGGGCGGAGTCATTAACCTTTTGTTCCCCCCCCTCCTCTGGCTGTCCCTCCTGATAGGCTGGTGGAGCTGGCTCCGCAGTATTACCTTGGCAACCTGCCGGCCAGCGAAGGGCGGGACCTGCTGATGGAGCTGCGGCAGAATCTGGCGCCGGCGGATGATCAGGGGGCCGAGGGGGCCGGGGGGGCGGGGCAGAGCCAGGACCAAGACCCGGACAGCGAGACCCAGAACCCGGACAGCACAGAGATGTGTTTACTGCAGTGAAGAGCCCGGAGAGCACCAGAAATACTGACTGACACACACACGCGCACACACACGCACACGCACATGCACGCACACACACGCACACGCACGCACACGCACACGCACACGCACACGCACAAGCACACGCACACACACATGCACACGCACGCACACGCACACGCACACGCACGCGCACGCACACGCACACGCACACGCACAAGCACACGCACGCACGCACACGCACGCACGCACATGAACACACACACACACACACACACATACACACTCATGCACGCACACACACGCACGCACACACACATGCACACATACACACACACACACACACACAGACACAGTCATGCACGCACACATGCATGCCACACATATACATGCACACACACACGCACACATGCACACCACACACGCACGCATGCACGCACGCACGCACGCATGCATGCCACACACACATACATGCACACACACACACTCGCACGCACGCACGCACACATGCACACCACACACACACGCACGCATGCACGCCACACACACATACACGAACACACACAAATGCGCAAGCACGCACACACGCTGCACACACACATACACACACACTGAAGCTCGCACACACAAGCACACGCACATGCATGTACGCACACACATACATGCACGCACGTACACACACATGCGCACACGCACAGTCACAAGCTCTTCTCACACACACTACTCTTCTCGACAGTGCAATATAGTTTGAAAAATATGAGAGCTTTGAGCTGAAGCTGAACAACACACTGTTGTCCCAAGCCTTAGTAGCTGCTTTCATCTGAAGGAATACTTTGAGTGGACCTGTTTTAGCCTTAACTGGTGCAATTGCAGATGTACTGGGACAATCAAACTGAATAATGAACTGAGTAATGCTTCACAGTGGATAGTTCAAATACTCAAGGACAAATCACAGGGAATTGTGATTGAATTGGAAAAAATTTTTTGTAACTGTCGGAGAGACAAAAAAAATGAAACTACATTCATTTGCAATTAACTATTTATATGCCATACGTATGTATGATTTATGATTTGCAGTATGTGGATGTTGTCACTCAAGGTACTCTTATTGTTTTGTATATAACTGTGGACCAGTGACTGTCTTTATATGAGACAAAGGGCTCAAGAGACACCAAAAGACACAATTTTATATGTGCACACATACAGTATGTATGTTTGACATACATATTCTGGATCTGTGAATGCCTACTATCATTTCTCACCCTGGCCACCAGGGGGGTGCAGTAATCCCTCTTTGTAAGCAGTCAGTCCGTCCACATGCAGCGTGTTCTGCACGGATCTAAAAATCTCCAGTCCTGGTTGGGGGGGGGGGGGGGGGGCGTGATGCCTGCAGGTTTTGTGGTTTGCTTTCATTAAGCAGCCAATCAGAGTTTCTGTTTGCAAACTCTAGCGAATCAGAGAGAGAGCTGAAACAGATAGAAGACGCACAGACTGGCTGGTCCTTCAGGAGCTGAGATGAATGTGTTTACAAGTGAGGCACGAGGTGGGCATGGTCCTAAAGCCATCTGCTACGTGAATTCATGGAAGTTCACACCTTTCCTTTATACATGGGTCGTGCATTATATTATTACTATTATTATTATTATTTGCATGTTAGGGGTTCTGTTCTGGAAGTACACCACTGGACTGGCCCGCTTTCAAAACTTAAGGCCCAATAGGCAGCACAAAGACTTGTACGGATGCGATTGGACCAAACCCGTCTGGGACTTCTGGTGGGATGAAGCCTATTGATCCTCAGGTTTGGGTTGGGCTGGGTTGGGTTGCTTTGAGGTGAGGGGCTTATTGTCTTGGCTGTGAAATCACACCTTGTTTATGATCTCTTTTTCTAATACTCAGTGGGTACTCTGCCTTTTTTTTTTGTTGACCTCTGACCTCTGACCACTTTGTGCCCTCCCCTTTGTTGCTTTACCAATCATATTTTTTTGTTGTGTTGTGAGTGTGTGTGTGTGTGATGGGGGAGAATAAAAAAAACCCTCTGCCATCTCACATTGTGTCTCTTGCAGTGATGAAATTAAATTTAAAAGCAAAATGACTCCTGCTTTTCCTCCAGGGTGCGTTTCCGAGAACTTTCTGGAACGGTCTCACCTTTTCCCGATTCAGCTCACTTCCCCTCATTCTCCGCCATCTGCAGCTACACATACCTCAGATCCTGTAGGCTCAACAGATACTCAACTCTTCAGAAAATATAAAAAATTCTGTCTCCCTACCATTAAAGCCGAATAATTCCAAATTGATGCATCTTCTGATTTGTTTATATTTCATTTGTTAAGAGGTGTGTGACCGCGTACAGTACCTTGCTATTGGATACTGGACGCTGTGATATAACACCAGAACCTCCTGTAGCTGGGAATCAGAGAGCGCTGGGGGAAACGACAGGAGTGGAGTATCTGTTTCACCTGAAGCATCTTTGACATCACCCTCTAATGCCAAACAGTTTCATTTATCAGCATTTTAACATTACGCGCTTTCGTGTCTTACGAGCCGAACCAATTCACCCCCCGTTTCGGGCCTGTAATCCAGTCCTGTGAGCCAGAGGTATCACCACTGCAGCAAACTGACATTTAGAAACCTGAGGGAGTTTGATGGAGCGCTCAGAGTACCTGCTACCTTTTGCATTGTAAGCAGCTATCCATTTGTTTTCTATCAATACTAATGAAATACAAAATATTAACAGAACCTACACACGGAAGTTATTTGCGGTTGAATTAAATATTTTCAAAGTTCCGAAAGTTGGCTTAAAGCTACCAGTGGTTTAGGATGTGCTAAATATTGCTTGCATCCTTGGCGTGGATTCAGTTTGTCACTGCTTGGTATTTGTTGGAACCAAAAGTGCCACAAACTCTTATTTCTGCTGCGCATGTTCACCACAACATTCATCTTACTGCTGAAGGATTGTTTCATTAGTTTCATATGTTTTATGTTGTTGTTTAGAGTGTGACATAATTTTTTAGAAATCATTAAATTGTCAGCTGAAAATGATCTTCTGCAGGGAGGGCTCAAACTTGCTCTCAGGACCCGCCTGGTTTTGCTGCCAGTGGCCTGGATTCAATCAACATTTATCAAATAAACTCTATTGACAAGTCAATGCCAGCCTGTCACTTCTTCTGCACAAACTCTAATTGGCACATAAATTTCAGTGAATGCGCCAAACTAAGAAATATATATATGTTCTCGCATTTAAGGTCAAAAGTTAAGGACAAAATTTGATCGAATTCCAGACAGCATCTTGATCAGTTGAGGTTGTTTAAAATTTTTTTAAAAGTGTTTCCTTAAGCTTTTATTAACACAGTACAGATTTTGCTTGTTTCCATACATTTGTCTTTGAACACTTCCAGTAATGGTGTATTTTCAGTGGCCTGGTGTGCAGGCTTTCAGCCATTTGGGGTCCCACTGATTTCACTGGTTCTCCCTGGAGCCCACTCACCATGCTGCCCTCTGAGGGTTTCCTATGGAAGGGGGGGGGGGGTGTTAATTTCCTCCGCCAGAATTCCAGGTCCAATTGTTTCCAAAGTTGGGGGGGGGGGGGGGGGGGTGGTGAGGGGATTCACGGTGAGGGTTGAAGGAAAAAAGGTCCATTAGAAACCGAAGCGTCAGAAGGTCATTCAGAAGGTCATTCTGAAGGTCATTCTGAAGGTCATTGTGACGCAGGCTGGGGCTCAGGGCACGTTCTCCTCAGGAGAGATGCACAGCTGTGACGTAAGCTGAGAGAACACCTCTGCTTTCTGCTTCACCGATCACTACACAGAGAGCCCCACAGCATGCAGGTGTGTGTGTGCGTGTGTGTGTGTGTGTGCGTGCACGTGTGTGTGCATGTGTGTGTCCGTGGTAAGAGAATAAACTCAGCACCCCTGAGAAAACTGTCAACTTCCCCAGCCTGACCCTCCTCCCTCCCCTAGCTCCAGGGTCTATGAGAGGTTTGCTGTTCAGGTGCTGCGGTGTAGGTGGCTGTAATGCCCATCCTTGATGGTGACACTAAAAATGTTTAAAAGCGGGCGGGGTTTCCAAATGGAGTGGCGGCCAGGCATGGGGGGGGGGGGGGGGGGGTCCGCGAGGTGAAACGTGAGATGAAAGATGAGAACCTCCCCGCCTGCCACCGCGCGCGTTAAAAGCAGGCTGTCCCGCCGCTGATGTTCTCGGCGGTCAGAGGGAGCGCGCTGCGCTCAGTGCGCAGCTGCAGCGGGCTGCGTGCGGCTGCTTCCTTAACAATAAAATGATAAAGCTTCATTTTGTGTGAATAAAAAAAAAGGCTGATGCACAACGCCCTGCCCCTGTGGTGAGGTGATAGCTGCGGCGAGGAATGCCATCAGAACGCAAAAAGAAAAGCCATCCGCTCTATAAATGGCTTTTCTGCAAAAACCAAACACTTTAACTGCGCTGATGGCTAATTGTAATCACATGAAAGGATGCAACCGATTCGTTTCGCCTTTTTTTTTTTTTTGGGATTTGCATCCTAAAGCAGTGATGTGTAAAAACTGAATGTAAACAACCAGTTTAACACAGTTTGACTAGATAGAACTGTGTGACACTTATCAATAAGGGATGGTTTGAAGCAGATCCTGAAGTAGATCTGATTGAATGATAGATTGATTATGAACTGTTATGTGATGGACTTGCTTTACCTTTTAAGTACTGTGTCTAAGAATGACTATTATCCATTAAAATTGTGTATACTGTGCGTGCGTGTGTACGTGTGTGTGTATGTGTGTGTGTGTAAATGCATGCATGCGTGTGTGCATGTGCGTTTGTGTATAGGCGTTGAATGTTGAGTAGTTAGTGGAATCTTTTCATGTTATTAAGCCTTTAATTCTATAAGGATTAATTATTTTCTTTTGATGTTTTCATATGCTGTGTTTCATATGCATTTTGTTCCACATTTTGTTCTACATTTGAACATATGTCAGGCTACGCTGAGCGGGTAACAGGATCAGAAAGCTGGAGAGGCTCTGTGTTAGAGGATAACATAGCACGAGAGAGAGAGAGAGAGAGAGAGAGAGAAACACAATCTGTGATGAATCATGTGTGCTCATTAGCAACTTTCTGGATTATGAACGCAACCATCTAGCCCCTCTAATGTCTCTTCTTTCTTTATCTTATGGAAACACCCCCCACCCCCAATTCAGAGGTGTACAGTACACACTTCAGGAATGCCCGATGCAGAAAATAACGGAAACGGTCCTTGATCTTCAGGAACAGAAAGCAAAGGTCTCTCTCTCTCTCTCTCTCTCTCTCTCTCTCTCCCTCTTTCTCTCTCAGAGTTTGGCAGATGTTTCCTAAAGAAAACATGTGTCAGACACGATCCCTTGCTCCCCTGTCGCGCGCCACCGCTGTCGCGCGCTGCGTTCGCTGCGACGGGTTCAGCGGGCTGCGTAATGGCGCTGTCATGCTCGTGTCACACTCAGGAGCTAGCGCCGCGCTGAACCACGCGGTTTAGCCCGTCCGCTAACGCTCGCGGGCGTTCAGTCCTACAGCCCCCGCCGCCGCCCCCGCCCCCGCCCCCGCCCATTAAAAGACGGCCGGTGGGACTCTGTTAGCCTTTCGCCGTGTGAGAAACAGTGCAGGCACACACCCATGCGTGCAGGCCGAATGTGGCTCTGATTTATTTGTAGTTGCTAAATGAACCAAGAAGCATTGCTATTGTGTGCCTATTTCAAAGAGAGGTTAAACAAACTAATAGAAAAACCAAGAGTGAAGACATGACAATTATTCTTAGTCTCTCTCTCCTCACTGGTTGTCGGCACGCAAGTGACCTGGTGAGGGATAAGCAATGAGAAACAGATGGAATCACAACATTTGGAGAAAAAAAATGAATCCACTTAAATTCCATTTGTGATAAGAAGTGAGGCAGGTCAGGCCTGTTCTGGTTCTGGATATCCACAGTTGAGCTGATTCCCCTGGGGATCTAAGGCAGAACAGTGAGTCGGCTTCTTCAGGTTATTTTCTGTCACCTTGAACACCGCCAAGGTCGCTTTCTCTGCTACCAGCAGCAAATACTAAGTTTGGGTTTGTAAAAAAATGTACAATACCCAGTAATGACCACTAGGGGTAGTGAATGGGCCTCCTTTGAAATTCAAGCATGAATTTGAGCGGTGCAGTTTTTCACAGGGACCACTAGTTGGAGCTAATGCATCTCATTTTAAATTAACTGTGGCCTTTAAAAGTTGCGTGGGCTGGCATTGGGCATTGTGTACCTATGTCCTGTAAATAAGGACTTGGAATGGCCTGTTCGGAATACAAAAACAAAAAAGGGCCCAAATTTATCAAATTCTACCTGGACCCGGGGCATGGTATTAGAATACTTCTGAACAGATGCAACCCACGCAAAACACTAATAATTATCTTTATGAAAATGTCAAAGAACAAGGAAGCATAATTATCAATAAATCAAGGCGAGGTCACAAACCGTGCTTAACAAGCGTGACTTTTATTTCAAAGGCCACGGTAAACACAGTGATTCGATCTTTAAGTTCACCCTTTACAGCAGCGCTGAGTAATAGTTAATGTACTCCTGCTGCGTGCGCGGTGACTCCACATATCATGAGGGCTAACCAGAAGGTCACCTGCGTATTGTGTACACTGATGACGGTTCTATCTCCGAAGCTGAAACATTGCAATTCCAATTTGACGCATGTTATGAATATTTATGAGGAGGCGTGGCCAAGGACGAAACCCGGGAGCGGAAATGAAACGTCTGTCCATTCATAAAGTGCAATTTAACAACAGAAACTCCTGCCAGCAACCAGAACCGCTGTTGTGTTAAGGCCGACGGACTGTGTTAATTTATCGTATGGATGAGGGTTAAGGTTGGGGGGGTGGGGTGTGACCAGGTGTGTTTGAACCTTGTCCTCAAGGTGTCCTGATGTTTTTTGTTTTCAGCTGAAAATTGACAAATTTTGACCCAAGAAAACAAATTTTCAATTATTTCAAGAAAATCTAACCTAGGCTAGTCGGTGTACAGTTACCTGTACCTGACATATCTAGCTGCGCTTTGAAAAAAAAGCCAGATTATAAATATATTTCTGAAAAAACCTCTTTTTTCTAATTAGATGTTTTGTGCAGACCTAGTTGACTTAATTTCCCAAGCTAGGCAGATCTGATTGATTGCTGACATTGATTTGAAGGAGGAGAGAAATACATTCAAACTGCATCATCAAACTATATTTCAAATGGAAATTGTCCCTTGCTGTCTAGGCCACGGAATGACCAGGTGCAGCAGGTCTGTGCCATCACTCGTGCAGATGATATGCGTAAATTTATTTAATCTGAGCCAGAGTGCAGTCTTCTTCTGTTTGTGCTTGTCCCAGTTCGACACGATACATCACGCCCATGTTGCCTTTAAGATTAAATTAGCAACACGTGTTTTTCCAGACGCTGATCTGACGCGTGACCCCGTGCAGGTAAGCAACAGCCTCTTTCAAGTCACGAAGGTGGCAAGCAAAGAGCAGCATTGAGAGTGTTCGGGCGCATCTGCTCCGTAAAACGGCGTTATACGCATTTCGTCGGCGCGCGGGTATCCTCGGAAAGTGAGGTCGCTGTCAGCGGATTAACGACTCTGAGTTATCGGCGTTCCTGTCCTGCCGCGAGGGACATCTTTCACTACCTCAGTCTGCAGAGCACGGACGGTCGCAGACGGAGCGGTTCGAGGGGCGCGGCTCTGACATTACCCATATGTCTCCCGGCCCTTCCCAGTCACCGGATATGAACCCAATCAAGCATTTATGAGGGCGTTCTGGAGCGACGCCCGAGTCAGCATTTTGCGCTTCCATCAGCTAATCGGCAGTTTATTGGCTTTCTTGCGGAAGGGTGGCACGACGTTCCTCCGGTGTAATTACACACTGCTCGACTCGATTAAGCGACGCATACAGGCTGTCCTGGCCGCACGTGACCTGAACTATTAATGATTTTTTCAAAATTAAAATGTAAACGCAACATTTTTTGTTCACTATCTGTATGTTTTTTTCCCCCTGCTCCATACCAGCCAGCAATCTTTTCTTAACATTTCTTTAATATACCTGTTATTTAGAATCCATCTCCAGCGGTGTTTGGGATTCCTTCCGCCGGGGCTTTATCTGAAACCCAGCAGTCACGTCCTTATTAGCTCCGATATTAATTTTACTCAGCTCTAAGCGAACCTCTCTGCCACCTCACGCACCCCAGATCAGATATAATGCATTTCCCTCAGCTTGAGGAAAAAAAAAACGACATACGCACTTGAAGGCTCCGCTAACAGGTTTCATAAACCCGCTAGAAACCTCTTCGCGGAAGTACAATAAAAGGAAAATAATGTCTGCCTTATATCTTTATTTCGCATCTTGACAGGAGAAGCATTTGTTACTAGTCTGCCCAGTGGGTATGTGGAGGTTTGAAACTGGGCTTTTTTTTACACGGACTTCTAAATGCATGGACAAAAAAAAGCCAACCGCTATAAAAATGGGGGGTCATAGAGTTCTTATTGGATATCCTGTACTGATGTCATATCCTGCACTTGTGTCATATGATGTTTTGTAGCAGTGTGACTTATTTGCAAGCGTCAAAAAACGTCATGCCAGGTTAAGACAGATATCCTGTAATTTCAGCTGTTAATAGGTTTAAGGTCAGAAGTCACATTGAAGTATCACTGCAAAGCACCAGTTTGATGTGACCTTTGACCTGGTCAGGTCATGTTGGAGTGTGAGAATGGGTTTCGGGTAAACCAGTGTTTCCAGCATAGTCAGCAGACCGTTTAAAGTGGGATCGCGCCTGCAGTCTTCATTTTTAAAAAGTATGCATATTTTTTTTAATGCAGGTGGACTGTTATTTACGGTTTGGAAAGCATTTCTTCCTCTGTGGTGCAGTGAGGCTGGATATGAATGCGAAACACCTGAAGAAGAGCTGGTCGGAAGTGGGTGACGTGGAACGAGGTGAGTCAGAGGGGCGGTGGGGGGGGGGGGGGGGGGGGGGGGGTACTAGGGGGGAAGGGTAAGGGTGGAGAGAGGAGGAAGAGTAGAGATGAGGGAAGAGAAGTGGAAGAAACGGAAGCCACGCTAACCTGAGATCTGTGTGTGTGTGTGTGTGTGTGTGTGTGTGTGTGTACGTGTGTACGCATCTCTGGAGTTGTTAAGTTAGTACATCTGCATCTGTCATGAATTTCAGCAGCCGACTACATTTGCCACTGTCACAGACGCTGTGGAGCACTAGGGTGCAGTGTTGGTGGGTGGGGATGGGGGGGGGGATTATTAAAATCTCCTCCCTGCCGAGGTCCCAAGGGGGGGGGGGGGCGAGCCAGCTTGGCATCAGCTCCCATGCCCCAGGATGCCGAGCCCAGAATAAATTTTTAATCCGGCGTTATAGGCCTCATTCATCTTTCAGACGCAGCGCCCGGAGACACGCGTGCGTCTGAGCCCACGGCATGAATAAGTGGCGGCTCGTGCCGTGGTGTAAGTTCCGGAGCTCACGTTAGCGTACCGTCCCCGTGGCTAACCGCGTCGCGAGGCTCGTGATGACGCCCCCTTTTCGCTCGCTGACAAAAAGAACTGTCCGGGGGGGGGGGGGGGGGGGATGTTCGCGGGCGACGGAAAATGCCGCGGCGCGAGTCCAAACACCGCCATCGGCGTCGTCACTCTCCGGGTGGGCGGGGCTCGTGCGAGAGCACGCCGCAGACACAGAGGCAACCGCCAGAGGCCCCCGGACCGCCGGTCAGAAACTTTCTTTTGATTCTTAAAAGATTTTGTCTCTTTCGGTTCTCTGGCGGAAGACGCCCCTCCTCCCCCCTTCGATGACCCGCCCCGCCTGCTACCGGGCACGCTCAGTTCAGCTCAGCGGCCTCGCGGTTTTCGGAACATCTGTCTGGGCCCCGGGAGTCCGGCCTGTAATCCTTTGGCGGGGCTTTGAAAGGGACGGCGTCGCTGTGCGTGAGCCTGGAAATAAAATATGATTAAAGCGAGTCTCCCAGTCAGAGGCTGCAGACTCTCACGCCTGCGTGGAGCTTTACACTGTCCTCCTAAGGCCCGGCTCAGCATTTCTGTCCCGTCGGCTTTTTCACCAGGAGTCTCTGGTCTTAATCTCAAGAGCCATGCAACGTGTTTTTTGCCATCTAAGACACTGGTATTAGGTCAAAAAAATGTAACTTAACTTAAACTTTTTAAAGCCAGATTTCAGGAGGTTAAACAGTGTAGTCCACTTCGAAAAATACCTTTTTCTAATTCTACTGTAATTCAATATTTTTTAAATATTTAATATTTCAGGCATGTTGTATCGGTGTAATATCAGTGAGTGAACAAATCTGTGGTTGTTTCAAAAATCACTGACAAAAATACTGTAGTTATAGCAAATGTGCTGTATATAGAAACGGTCTTACACTACTTTTTTTCTTTTCTCGAAATGAGCATATCTAATGCCTGAGCCGCAATATGATGCTGCATTTGAACTTTGGCTAAATGGTGGCATTCAGGCCACTCAGTTGAAATGTCAAATTAGCACATTTTAGTTTTACCTCAATTGTTAAGACCGAAAGATAATTTGCTGCATTTCCATCCTTATTCTGAATGTGTATATGCTTATATATGCTGGAATTTTGAAACACGCTGTAAATTTCGGGTACTTTGGTGGCGAACACAGCGTTGCTCTGTGATAAACCTGTCCAGCGGTGAGGACAGTCCCGTCTTGTTTCATAATGTGATCAAAGACCCCGCCAGGCCAGATTCATCTTCTGTCTGTTTCTCATTTAGGGTGATGTCAACCTGTTCTTCATCATCCTGTGATTCCTTCTGAGGGATGGAGGATGTTTTGAAACACACAGTGACTTTTCCCTGTCGTTAAGTATAATATCAGGAGGTGATGTTTTTTTGTCAAAAAGACTTTTGAAAAAGAATATGTCTTAGCTGCACTGGAGAACACAAACAGAATCTTGTTTTCCTAAACATTTTGTATGAGGCCCCGACATATTGGGTTGGCTAAGCAATATAGACCGATTTCAAACAAAAATGCCTTTTTTTAGCTCATTTATTATGCTGAAAGTAAAAGGAAAAACAAATGATTACCTGGCATTGATAAATCACTCTGTGAATATTTAATGTTTTGACAGCTGAAAATTATAAAAAGAAATGGGGTGATTTATTGTTACATGCATTTATGTAAATGGTGTTTGTACAGGCGTGATTCTGTCTTACAGATTTTCATTATTACGTGGAAAATATTTACTGTATACACACGCATACCCAGATGCGCACACACATGCACGCACGCACGCACATACACCTTTGACCGTATCGTTAGCATATCTTAAACATTGTTTGATCTGATCTGTCAGAGTGTGCAATGAGGATCATCTCCTGTGTAAATAACCAATCAAACGTGAGCACAGCCTTTGACAATTCCCTTGTGTAAACATTCAGATAAACGAAGAAAGACACACACACACTCTCTCTCTCTGTCTCTCTCTCTGTCTCCCTCCCTCTTTCTCTTCGCCTCTCTTTCTCTCCCTCCCTCTCTTCCTCTCTTCCTCTCTCTCTCTACCTCCCTCCCTCCCCCTCTTTCCCTCCCTCTCCCTCACTCTCTCTCTCACTCTCCCTTTCCCTCTCCCTCTGTCTCTCCCCCTCCCTCCCTCCCTCCCTCTCTCTCTCTCCCCCACCCTCTCTTTCTCTCTCTCCCTCTCTCTTGCTCTCCCTCTTTCCCTCCTTCTCACTCTCTCTCATTCTCCCTTTCCCTCTCCCTCCCTCCCTCTCTCTCTCCCTCTCCCTCTCTCTCTCTCTCTCCCCTGTCTCCAGCACCCAGCCCAGCCCAGCCCAGCCCAGCCCAGCCCAGCCCAGCGCAGCGCGGTGGGGCACCACACGCCCATAAGGAGGCGGAGAGGCTTGCTGGGAGTTTGGAAAGCGTGGCGGAAATGTAATTAAGGACCGAGAGGAGAGGAGACGGGACTGAGAGGCAGGGACTGAGACTTCTGAGGAGTGGGGTGTGTGTGTGTGTGTGTGTGTGTGTGTGTGTGTGTGTGTGTGTGTGTGTGTGTGTGTGTGTGCGTGCGTGCGTGCGTGCGCGCGTGGGTGGGGGGGGGGAATGGTGGGAGGAGCCTGTGCCACCCCAGCCCACTTTCTTCCTGTGTAGTTTAATGATAGCCCAATAATTTAGAATCGAATCAATACGCAGTGTTCAGGGTGGGTGGTGTAATTGATTGCACGACTAAAAGCACAAGTACACAAAATAATTTAAATAGAGGATTTCTGGGTCCCAGGTTCACCTTGTGCTTGTGAGGAAGTGCCTATGTGTGCTTACACATACACACACACACACACAGAAGCATGCTCGCATATATACACAGGCTCAAATGCAGGCTCGCATACATGCATACGAACACACGTGTTGGCACACGCACGCACACTTACGGGCACATGCTTTGAGAAAACGTGATCATTCGGGGTAATATTGTGCCAGCTCAGGAACACGTATGTGCTTTCAGAACACAGGTATGTGCTGAGAAAGCAAAGCAGGTGGACGGATGATAGGGGAGCCAGTAACCTGGCTTCTGAACCGTGCGATTAAAACTCATTCTCCCTCCAGGGTCCTTACTAAAGAGACAAACGCAGGAAACGCACGAGTCTCTGTTTTAACGCAAGGAGGGGTGGCAAGGACCGGGCGATGAGGGTTCTCATGCCGGGTGAACCGGCATGGTAGTATATATGCAAATGTAATTATATCTGTGTGTATAGCCTATGGATGTATGTATGTGTAAAGGTATATGTGTATGGGTTTTTATTTTATTTTTTAGAAATTTTATTTTCATTATTGTTATGCACACGCCAGGTTGATGCGCCTCCCCCTCTGTCCAGTTTACCTGTTGACTCGAAACGGCAGTCTTATTCAAATAGACGTGCTTTATACGAGCACTCCAGTGTCTCCTTTGGGGTATTGCCTCTGAAGAGATTGGGTATGTTTTTTTGTCTATGGGCACTGTCCCATACCGACCGCCTTCTCTCTGTTGTGAACTTTGGCTGATGTCCGCGGGACAGTCTCTGTTTCTCGCTCCTCCCGCGCTGTCCCGTTAGGTTGGTTGAGAGGCGGCGTCATGGCTAAAACGCATGCGAGCACACCCCCGTGTTATCAGGAAAGCACGCTTTGCTCAAACCGTGGTGACTTAGTGGTCATGTGACTGTTTTTCAGCCATGTTTTCAACTATGATTTAAAACATGAAAAACGGGCGCATTGTCTTATAATGCACTTAACATACATTATTTAGCCTTCAAATAAGTATTTCATTTCTGAATTACATTTATATAAATATTTCGGAAACCATCTGTGAAGTCTTGGGCCGAGAATATATATATATTTCTTCACCAGAGTAGGAAAAAAAGCCGGTCAGATTTTCATAGAAATAACCTGAGAGTGAGAAGCGATTTAATTAAATCTGAGCGAAAGCTACAGAGTGAAAAATATCCGAAATTTGAAACCAGCTTATCGCCTCTGAAAGTAAATTGATATATATTTGAAATGCAGTTGATGAAAGTCATTGAAAGTTATTCAAGAATCTAATTGTTTTCTTTGAGAATGAATTTCTGAAGTAACTTCAAACTCTGGGATAGGCACAGATATACACACGCATTAACCTGTCCATATAAATGCACACACACACACATACCCACATAGGGTAAATACCCGCATACACACTCCCGCATACAGTACATGCCCACACACACACACTCGCACTCCCACACCCACATACACCCAAACCCACCCAAACCCACACACACACACGGGGCTCAGAAAGTTCATTGTGAGGCCTTTTCTCAAAAATAAGGTCCACTTGCAGTTTTCTCTCCGGGAGCTGCAGGTCATGCGCCTCTCTGTACTCAGACCCTCGCTGTGCGCTCCCCATTCAGGCCACTTCAGGAAGGAAGAATGAGAAATGGCTCAAAATTATACGCACTGTTTGGCATTACAGTTCATATTTCATCCATATTATTAAAATACGGTACACTACTTGAAGGGCGTCTTCAAAGCGATGTGTATAATGCCTTAATGCCTTAACTACGTAATGCATGATGACCATTGTTATAAGCATGCATATGTTGCCCCACGCTAGCGTAGAGAAACGTGCAGCGTTCATAATGCCTGAATAAGCACTGCTTAATGCATGGTACCCGTTGTCATAAGCATGAATGTGTTTCCTATGGCTGGTGTAGAGAATTGCGATATAACCGTCGTGCTAAAATGCTTCATATCTGCGCTGTGGTGCGTTCTTCACCCCGCTAGCACTGAGGAAGTGTTCCGCCGTAACCGCAGTTACTGCTGTTACTACCGTTACCGTTGTTACCATTGTTACTGTCGTTACCGTCGTTACCGTCGTTGCTGGCGTTAATGTCGTGCAGCCATGCTCGGACCGTGGCAGGCAACTGCTCTTTCAGAGCCTGTGCCAGAGCACCCCCCCCCCCAGGGGTAAGGGTGAGGGTTGGGGGGGGGGTGGATTTATCCCAGGCCTTTGATTTTGATAGAGACGCAACATCATTGCACAGCACTAAGACCTGTGACCCCCCACCCCTTCCTCTCCCCTCCCCTCCCCTCCCTCCCCAGCAGGGGGGTTAACTTCAAAGAGCCGGTTTCCCAGGGAGACGAAACCCGCGGCCCCGCTTCTCTCTGAGCGACGCGCCCCGGCCCGTGAGCGCCAGGGGCCCCGCCCGCTCGCCGAGCCCAACATCAAAGCGCCGAGCCCATCTGAGCGCCGCGTCGCCGCCGCCGTTACCGCCAACACCGTCTCCGAGCGGAGGCCAGGTGCATATTAAAGCCGCGGAGCGCGGGGGGGTGGGGGGCGGGGGGGTGCCATCCCGACTGGCCCTTTTTCCCCGTGACGGTAAAGGTTTCGTAAACACACTTTTAGCGCCCTGCGCACGTACCCGCGGCTGGTCCAGGAAGCTTTGAAAAGTTGCCGTGCTGATTTTTGCAAAAAAAAAAAAAAAAAATGATGAAAGATGTTTAAAAACAAAAGGAGATCAAGGTCTGCACTCGCCTTCATTCAGTGTTTAAGCGAGCAGATGAACTGATCTAGGTTTTTCCCCAGTACACATCCTAACCTTATCCATTATGCAAAATTGATCTTGGATCAGCACAGTTGTTATGACAGCATCTGTTGACGCCTGACGAACTAGACAAAGTTGCACTTCCCTCTTAGTTTTGCTTTATTAGTTATTTTCCTTTATTTTTTATTTATTTATATGGGATAACACCTTTAATGGGATACTATGAACTGGTGTGGTGGTGCTTAACGAGATGTGTGTGAATTGGGCATGAGTGTGGCTGCTGGTTTTTTTCCCTTCCCATGAGCCTTATGGGGGGGAAACAGGTGATAGTGGTGTCTGTCAGTCAGCTGGGAGGGAGACGTTGGTGAAGAAGAAGTTTGCCATCACGGACCACCGCAGCCAGAACACAGCAGTTTCGCCTCTTGTTAATTCTACCTCGTCGTTTAGTAGCTTTGCCCCTGAAAACCTGAACAAACTGACAATCGCCAACTGTTAGGTCCCGACATTAAGGGAGGAGAGAAGCACAGATCAGCTGCGGTGGGTTAGGTTAAGATCACCAGCACGTAACACCAACAGCGAGGGCTGTTTGACGTGTCAGACGTTGTTTGCGCTAGCCGAGGTACCGCGGTGGAAGGCAAGCCCATGTTCATCGCAGTCCTCATTTAAACGTCACCAACTGCCAGTCTGATATTGTCGAGTGTGAATCATAAACTCCCACACAAAACGAATTTAGGACACTATATTCATTCATCTCAGAGGAGAAGTGCGGACCAAAGATACATTTTGCGACTGAATTATGAATACAATGGACAAGATCTCCTCAGAGCATCTTCTATGTTTCGCCATCTAGTGGTGAACCAGAGGTACTGCTTAACTTAGCGGGAGCTTCAAAAAAGGAATTCCCACGCCATCAGGGGTGTAAAAAAAGAAGCCCTCTGTTATGTTGAAGTCCCCAGATTCCACCTGAAATGGGCAGAAATCAGGATGGGCCATCTGCATATTGCAGGCACTTATCCAGAGCAACTTACACAACATTTTTTAACATAGCATTTACTTTGCATCCATTTATACAGCTGGATACTGAAGCAATGCAGGTACAAGTACCCTGGTCAAGGGTGCAACGGAAGCATCCTAGAGGGGACTCGAACCTGCGACCTTCAGGTTACAAGACCAACTCCGTACCCATTACGCTGTGCTCCGCTCTGCGTATGAGCGGGACGCGCTGTAGACCCCCCCGACGCTGTGCCCGCTGCGCGTGCAGCGGTGTAATTTACCGCGCCTCGTACGTCTCTCTCCGCTTCGGCTCCGTCAGGCTCCGTCCGCAGCAAAACGCGATATTGAGGTTGTTACTCGTTTCTGCCGATGTTTGAAGTTTGTTTTAATAATGCAATAGTCAAGCCTGCCAGGGAGGAATTAATTGCACGATAAATTAATTTTCACTCGCCAGGCTCAAAGTTATTTTTATTTATTTATTTTTTTGGATGGAAGCTCTGGCGGACGCTTCGGCGTTTGTGTGTTTGTTTATTGTTTATAGGGTTGGCTTCGCTGCTCTGTGCTCAGACAGACTCTCCGGACCTTCAGATAACCCACGAAGAATCATAGAGCTGCATAATAACAATGGGGAAAAAAATAAATAAATAAAATAGAGAGAAAAATATAAATGAAAAAGTAAAGTAAATAAACACATGGGTCAGGAATGATTCGCTTTCATAAGCGGCTCTGAAACCTGGCTAATAAGGGACTGAAACTGGATCTCTAACCTTTTGAGTCTACAAAACGAGATCAGGCACATGTGTGCTGTAGCTTAACTAATTAGCGACGATTTAAATGCATCAACCTGAATTATTATTGTAAAAAAAGAATTACACAAATGACTACATCAATAGCGTGCACCTAAATTTAGATGTGCCAGAAAACAGACTGCCAATCTCGAAATGAGTCGATGTCAGAATGATCAGCCCTGGGATTAGCACAGGGCTCACGCACGCTAACCTTGAATTAGATTAACGACCGAAACCGTCGATAATCCTGTAATTATGCATCGCTAATGATCGCGTAATTTAAAAGCCCTGCATGGGAAAGCGTGTGGATGGCAACCTGCCTGCCCCTGTTGGTGGGGGAAAAAGGGTTGGATAAATGAGGTAAGTGACGCTAATGCTGAGCCAATCGCTTCTCTCATCTCCTCCTCCACGAGAGAGAGAGAGAGAGAGAGAGAGAGATTTTGGGGGAGTGGGGGTGGGGTTAGTAAGAGGAGTAAGGATCGGGGTGGGATTAGTTGTTCAGGAAGAGGGGGTGGGGTGGGGTTAGTTGTTGGAGGAGTCAGGGTGGGACTAGTTGTTGGGGGAGATGGGGTGAAGTTAGTTGTTGGGGGAGTGAGGGTGGGGTTAGTTGTTGTGGGAATGGAGGTGGGGTTTTTTGTTGGGGTAGTGGGGATGGGGTTAGTTGTTGGGGGAGTGGGGGGGTTATCAAGCAGACTTTAACTCTACAAGCGAATGGCCTGTGAATATTGAAGAGGGGTGGATCCAGGGGAGAACAGGAACCAGGAGACCTGCTGGGGTTGGGGTGAGGCTGCGTGTGTGGGGGGCCGGGGAGGACGGGGGATATCGCTGTGATCCGGTGCGCAGTGGAAGGTTTGTAATTACTCTGGATAAAAGGACGACGCCCCAGATCCAATTAGACCCCCTGACCTCTCCCGCCTCCGTCAGAAACGACACCGCGATTCAGCCGCGCGGCCCTGAATGCCAGATAGCCCGGCCGCCATTAGCATATTAATGAAACGGCGCCGTCGGGGGGGATGGCGAGGAGTTTTAATTAGATCACACTTCCCAGGTTTCCAGGGCCCTCACCATTGTCCCTATTTATAGCAAACAGAGTCAAAGTCAGGTCCCCAGACGAGCATTTCCTTAATCGCGTCTCTGAGCGCACCTGGCCCCGGTCTGAACCACGCCCGCCATCTTTCGAGGCCGCGAGATTATCGCGCGTTTGCGTTCGCTGGCGGAGGACAATGTTTATGCGCGGCTGTTGTGGCGCTGGAGAACCGCGCATGAATCAAGAGAACGATTCACTCGTTAGTTACGGTTTGCGTGGCGATTAATCATCGGTAAGGCCGGTCGTTACCGGATCGATGCGCTCCGCGCTGAAACTGTAATGGCTCCTCGCAGAGATTCAGCTTCGTCTCAATCTAAACGTGACGCTGCGCTATTCTGCCTGAGGCTAGGCTTCCAGTGAGGATGGACACACACACACACACACACACCCACACACTCACATACGAACACACACTCACACGCACACACACACACACACATACACCCACACACTCACATACGAACACACACTCACACGCACACACACACACACATACACCCACACACACTCATACACCCACACACTCACATACGAACACGCGCTCACGCACACACACACACACTCACATACGAACACGCGCTCACGCACACACATACACACACACACATACGAACACGCGCTCACGCACACATGCACACACACTCACCCACACACACACATACACACACACACACACTCACATACAAACACACCTCCGGTCTTACCTCCTGAGCTATGGGGCGACATAGCTCAGGAGGTAAGACCGATTGTCTGGCAGTCGGAGGGTTGCCAGTTCAAACCCCACCCTGGGCGTGTCGAAGTGTCCTTGAGCAAGACACCTAACCCCTAACTGCTCTGGCGAATGAGAGGCATCAATTGTAAAGCGCTTTGGATAAAAGCGCTATATAAATGCAGTCCATTTACCATTTTACACACATGCACGCATGCATACACACACACACTCACATATGAACGCACACATACGCACACATACATACAAACACACACATATGAACACACACACACGCATACTCACACACACACACACACACACACACACACACCAGCTGCAAATTGTTATCCAGTATTAATTTGTCCTTTGATTTGCAAAATTTCAATTAACTGAGCGCGCGAGGCTGGGAGCCGGTGGAAGCAGCAGTGTCTGTGGGCGAAGGCCGTCGGAGACCAGATGGAAAAACAACAATTTTCAGATTACGCTCCCCACCCTTCACTGCGCACAAACTGGCAGAGGGGAAGAGAGGGAGAGGGAGTGAGGGAGAGGGAGTGAGGGAGAGGGAGGGGGAGAGAGAGAGAGAAAGTGAGAGAGTGGGAGATGGAGAGAGAGGGAGCGAGAGAAAGAGAGAGTGGGAGAGAGAGAGAGATACTTTGGAAGGAAGTCTGTGTGTTGTGTGTTGTCCCCAGGGATTCAGAGACGAGGGCTTGGAAAGTTTAAAAACTGCTGCTCAAAAATCGAGTGTATTGAGGAAACAGACAATGATGCTGGAAGGTTTTTGTTATTTTTCCCATCAAATTTTTTTGCATACATTGGTTGCCCCCCCCCTCCCTTCCCCCTGCCCCACAAGGAACTCTGAGGCGGGCACAAATGCTCCATCTCCAAACCCGGGCCTGCCTAGCAACTGAGTCCACGTCTCATGCCCACCCCCTCCTCCCCTAAATCTGAACCCAGAGCGCTTTCTGTTCCCTGCTAATGCAAGAATCCTCCAGGGTTCCACTCTGGGGTCCCGGGGAGCACCGATTGGGATGCTGCACCACGTTCCCCTCCATGCCCCCCCCAACCCCCCCCATCCACCAATCTGCCCTTGTCTGCAAGCTCAGCCTTGGTCGAGATGAACAAACAGAATCTCGCGCCTGGACTCCCAGCGGCCTCTCTGTCTGGAGAGGCCGTTTCACTTTCATTCTCCCTCCCGTCCGCCCCGGCCCGGCACTCAACTTCCTGTGCGGCGTGTCCTCCGCCCGCCTGACGGAACAGGACGTCCCGTGATGACGGCGGTGAAAATGACGCTCGAGAGAGAACGGAGCCCTGAGACGCCGAGTCCAGCTTCCCTCAGCATCTTTATCCTTTCCAGCTTCCAGCCCAGAGTTGCTGTCAGTTAGACGCAGCAGTTTTCCGTAGATATGAGCAGATAGGCGGGCACATCCTGTCTAACGACCTTCACTCCGTTACGCATCAGCGTCTGGGTCAATTCCACCTCAACGTAATCAATTCAGGAAATCAATTGGATTTGAACTGAAAATTTACTTAATTGGGAAATCTTCACAAAGCATTGTATCATTATTATTTTTTTTGGCAGTTTTCAACTTCATTATTTAAATTAGATAAATTTCCTGAACTGGCTGAATTTGAAATTGAATTGAGCTCGGCCGCTGATAAAGCGCACGAACACAAGGGCTTTACTGGCCGGTCGGCGTACGGGGGTGCTGTCTTTTTAAAATAGAAAAATGCAAAACCGACAAAAACTTTTCTGTCTGTGTTCAGCACAATATGAGTTGTTCCCGGTGTCCTCAACACAAACCCCCAAAGCTCCCCCCCCCCTCGCCCCACATCCACCTGAACTGTGCTATTGTCCCTGGGGGGGTTAGAGGAGAAGCTGCCTGACAGCGAAGACCACAGCCACAGGCCCAATCCCACGGGACCCCCCCCCCCCATTCACAAAGAGAAGCCGTAAGATTGCGTCAGTATTCGATTCGGCTTGGGAGAACATTCTGGTAATTTGGGGCGTGAGGCGCGGGCGATATTAACACGCAGATGGTCGATTACGTCCCTTATGCCTCTGCGCCGTCCCCGCGGCGCTTTATTAGCGATGCTAACATCGGCACTCTGATTGACTGGGGCCGTAATTCCTGCCTCCTCTTTGCCAGGCAGCCAAACGTTTTGGCTGAAGTAGCGGGGCGAGTGGGGGGGGGGGGCTGGGTTTCTGACATGTTTGAACAAGGGAATAAGGGAGAGAGAGAGAGAGAGAGAGAGAGAGAGAGAGAGAGAGAGAGGGGGAGGGAGGAGGAGGAAGCAAACAAAAAGACGGCATAGGGGTGAGGACTGGGAGTGTTTGCTTCACCGTGAGAGGTTGTGGGGGGGGGGGGGTGTGTTTACACAGCCTGGGGGGGGGGTCTCATCCGGGATGGCACCACGCCGAGGCAGAGGGGGCTGTTAGCTGAGATTGGACACCGTGGGGATGTGGGAATGTGGTCAAACACAGAGGATTAGATTCAGAGAGAACTCTTTCAGTTGGAAGTGAAGGGCTTGCTTCAGCCTTTTTTTGTCATCACATACTGTGCCACGAAATAAACTAGAACTGTTCTGTTCTTGCTGTGGTAACTGCAGAACCTGGAGAAACTCTTTGCATTAAGCTAGCCTTCCACTCTGAGGGATCGCTTATCTCTTGCATTGGTGATCTGAGGAATTGTAGGTAGGAAACAAAGCCTATCAGGTGAAGGGAGGAATGATTAGACTGGTACATGCAGAGCCAGTCTTGTGGAAGTTGGACTAGGACACCAGAGGTCAACACGCCACACATCTTTTACACAGTTCTCCTGCAGTGAGCCAGGACCTCAGAATGGATCCCACCCAAAGGCCAGAAGACCAGAAGAGGCAGAGAACTCACCTGGTTTGTCGTGTGCGCAGAACAGCCACCAAGCCCGGGGCCGTTTTTGGTATCAGATGACTTGAGTAAGCCTCAGACAAAATACGAGGATTCGGTTATTAATCTGCTGCGGTTTAGCAGTGAAAAAAGCCACGAGGCGGGGCAGGGGTGTCCTGCCAAATACGCTCTCGCCCGTTTTGCAGTAATGCTCCAATGGGCGGGTAAGTTATTCCGTACTCTTTCAAGACTGAAAGAACACAATTTTCACTTCCTTCCTGTGAAATTCAGCATGAACAGTCTCAAGTCACATGACTTCACGCTGCTGCGGTAAAGTAGCTAGCCGCAGCAAGTCAACCCCGGCCTGTGGACAGCAGGGTTATAGCTGGCTCAGCCCCGGCCTGTGGACAGGAGGGTTATACTGGCTCAGCCCCGGCCTGTGGACAGCAGGGTTATACTGGCTCAGCCCCGGCCTGTGGACAGCAAGGTTATAGCTGGCTCAGCCCCGGCCTGTGGACAGCAAGGTTATAGCTGGCTCAGCCCCGGCCTGTGGACAGCAAGGTTATAGCTGGCTCAGCCCCGGCCTGTGGACAGCAAGGCTATACTGGCTCAGCCCCGGCCTGTGGACAGCAGGGTTATACTGGCTCAGCCCCGGCCTGTGGACAGCAAGGTTATACTGGCTCAGCCCCGGCCTGTGGACAGCAAGGTTATACTGGCTCAGCCCCGGCCTGTGGACAGCAGGGTTATAGCTGGCTCAGCCCCAGCCCGTGGACAGCAAGGTTATAGCTGGCTTACCCAACACCCACCTGCCTTGTCCCAGGTGGCCACCAGAACTAGGATTCACAGTGGATGGATAGAGGGAGAGAGGGCTGAGGTCGTTCAGCCCTGCTGATTGGCCCGCTGGCCTGTTTGACGTAGATGTTGCACTCCTCGTGTTGCCATGGAGCTTTCCGTCGTTGCGACCGTTCAGATGGTGAACCTGGAGAGGGGGAGGAGTCACAAGGAGCACTGTCATGCCGAGTCAAAGAGAACGAACGTGTCATCGGGACTGCGGCCCTCTGGGAGATGGGTGTGTGTGTGTGAGAGTAGGTATGGTGTGTTTCTGTGCGTGACTGGGCATATATGTGTGTGTGAATGCGTGTGTGTGCATGCGTGCGTGTGTGCATGTGTGTGAACGGGGATGTGTGTGTGTGTTTGTGTATTGAAGCGGGTATGGGTATGTTTGTGTGCGTGAGTGGGCATTGGTGTGTGTGTGTGTGCGCGCACATATGGGTATGTGTGTGTGTATGTGTGCATATGGGTGTATGTATGTGTGTATGTGTGCGTATGGTTGTGTGTTCGTATGTGTGTGTGTGTGTGTGTGTGCATATGGGTGTATGTATGTGTGTATGTGTGCATATGGTTGTGTGTTTGTATGTGTGTGTGTGCATGGTGTGAGTGTGTGTGAGAGAGAGACAGAGAGAGAGAACGAGACGGAGAGAAAAGAGAAAATGTGAAAGGAGGGAGAGGGAAAAAGGGGAGAGAAAGAGAAAGAGAAATTAGAGACAGAGAAAGGAGAAAGAGAGTGTGTTTGTGTGTGTGTGAGCGCATGTGTCTGTCCCCAATTTTCTTACACTTGCAGTTAAAATCTTTGCTTCCCTCTGCAAAATCTGTCCCGACTAATGGTGATAAAAAAGGTCAGCTGATTGGTGTTCATCTCTCTCCCACTCACCCTGTCTCGCCACCTGTCTGTCGTTCTGTCCATCCGTCTGTCTTTGTCTGCCTACTCTGGACAACAAACACAATAATGAGCTGAGATGGCTTGAATGTCATGTCATTGTGACTGAACTTTTATTTTCTTTTATTACATTTCTTTACATTTTTTTTTATCGAACTGATGTTTTTACATCTGAGTATCTTGAGATTGGTCTGGTTCAGTGGTCTGGTACTCAGACATCCCTCTTCCTCCTCTTCCACCTCTTCACTTCTACTTTACCTGCTCTCAGACAATTACGGAGCGGACTAGGAACCCATCAAGAACCCATCAGCGGAGCATTTCTGCTATTTTTCTAACTTGGCTCAAAGAGAGTTTGAAAGTTATGATGTGCGTGCTCAGTTTGTTCCCCTCACAGAGTATGTCTGCCACCAAGTTTTCAAATACATTAGAAATTCACAGTTAACACCACTATTTGAAAGGACAAAGCGACAAAGAAGCAAAGTCAGAATATGAAATATGGGGACAACAAGGACGCTTTTTCTCTGACTTTTTTTCCTTTCTGGCCAGAGCTGGTCTCAGCGCTCCACTCGCGTGTGATTTTACAGGGTTGAGAGGACATTGCTCTCTTAGAGGTAACGGTCCCCCAATTACTGGGGACATCAGAAGAGAGTATCCCGCTGCATTCTCCCAGCGTGGCGAGTTCCCCCTCCCCCCCCCCCCCCCCCCCCCCCAGCCTGTTTTACCGCCAAGTGCAGCGGTACAGAAAGAAATCCCAAATGAATGCCCGCTAATTGCTGCACAACCAGGCGAGAGACAGAACTGGAAGACTTCCTCTCTGTCTGCTGTTCAGACTCTTATCTCCGACGGTTCAGGACTGTGAAAAATCAGCGGGCAGAAGCTGGGGGTGCGAGGGTGCGGGGGGGGGGGGGGTTATGTTGTTTAAAGAGTAACAAGCCTTAATCAATCATCCCAGAAAGGCTGGAATGTTCCGGAGCCTTCGGCCCCTGCGTCCGGGCCCTACCGCATGCCACGGGGTCCCCACTCTGCCGTTAATCTTTTGATGAATTCCCCCGGCTTCGCGCGAGCGAACCTCGTAACAAGTCGCTGAGCGGGGCCGCTTAGCTCTCAATTAACGCTCAATTTGGCGGAGCAGGTGAGAGCGAGAGAACGGATGCAGAGATGGATGGAGCAGTGAGGGAGGGAGGGAGGGAGGGAGAGAAACGGGGCGGCACGGAGAGACAAGGGCAAAAAGACACGACGTACACACGCAGGCGGAGGACGGAGAAACGCAAACGAATCTGACAATGCGTACAACGCTGCGCAGGAGCGGGCCGAAAGGGAGCTCGGCAGGTGGAGATGTAGAGATGCATCGTCACGTAAGCAGCCCACCACCTGCAGAGGGTCCTTTTTCACTGCCATTGGCGGTGAAGGTCAAAGGTCAAAGGTCCTTCCCTTTCTCCTCTCTCTCCCATCCTCACTTGTTATCTCTCCCCAGGTCCCTTCTTCGCCTGCCCAGCTTGCGTGGTCACCTTCCCACGTTTCTCCTCGAAGGTTGGTAGTCTTCCCTTCCTCACCTCCTCTCTCTTCCCTCCTTTACTCTAGCTTTCTTTAACCCCCCCCCCGGCCTTCCCCAATCCATCCGCCCCCCTGCCCCCCGTCCACCTCATCCTGTGCAGCCGAGGTTCTCACAGCATTGTGGTGGGGTTGCGATAGCATCGCTAATGGCTCAGTCCACCTCTCCTGGTCTTCACGCCACCCGGGGAAACATTCTCTAAACGTTTGCGATAACTGTTTCGGAAACGCTGAAACCCTACACCGTCAGGGGTCAGTCGAGGCAGACCGCATTGGTGTGCTCTCCACCCCCCCCCATCCCATCCCATCCCATCCCGTCCCGTTGGCCATGGGAGGCCGGAGCAGCTCCTCTGACGGTCCCCTGGGTCGGACCTCCCCCCTTATCTATGCGGGATGATGCAGTGCTCGCTCTGGAAGGTGAAGAGAAGCCGCCGTTCAAACCTCCAACGAGAGGCTGGGACTCTGAGATTTAATAGCTCTTGTCAAATTCATCTGGAGGTGATTTTATGCCCCCGCGGTTCGATAATTTCATTCAGGTTAGGGAAGCTGCAAAGGACTCTGGGAAAACAGCCACTGTACGCCGACCCATTATGAACATATCGGTCTAGATTTAACAATAGGGGCGCTAAATTGGATGGGTCTCGGTGTGGAATGCAGCGCCAAATTGGAAACTGTTGCATTATGGGCGCAAGCAATTGTTATGAGATCTAATCGCATTTTTAAAGGCTCCAATAAGGTGTCAGACATTTCACTTTCTAAGTAATTCCGGAGAATTCCAATAATTGATTTTGTTTCCCCCTGAGCTTCTTCACACTTGTCTAAAGGCCTGCCTGTCTGTTTTTGAGGAAACAAAACTATAAATACATCATCTGTGAATATTTATCAATATATTATTTCCATTTTTATTTTTAACAGTCTTTTAAAAAATTTTGTAATTACTGTATAATGCTACGAAATTTTACTGCCGACTTTTGTAATGTAAATTAAATATTCTATGTATTAGTGTCTCTGTATTGTCAGTTTTGTTGAGATTGCTTCACGGCTGCCCAAAGTGCTTTGTGCGTGCGACCACTGTTTTAGGAGTGGACTTCTGCTGTTTAGTGTTCCAAAATAAATAAAAATAAAAAAAACCCCGAAGAAGAGCACAAGATTGCTGTTAGATCTGTGGCGGTCGTCACCTGCACCTGCCCTTTTTTAACTTACCGTCCACAGCTTTCATTTAAAAAGCCATGACGCTCCTGGCCGTGTTTCATGGTTTTATGAGAGGGAAATGGAGCTTTATGGACCTTCCTGTCTTCAGTATGTTGAGAAGAACATCATTCCCTCTTTGAAATATGGAGACAGGCCCATTTTTTGCCCCGAGGCTGATTTACATCCATCCCCGGTGTCCTTGTAAAGACCGAGGGGAAGATTGATTCAAACGGGGAAAAAACGAGGGCTTTTTTTCTTTTTTTTTTCTTTACTTGGCTGAGAATCTAAAAAGAAACCGGTTCACTGGTGGGCATTGAGATTCTAGAA
The DNA here is from genome assembly GCA_039654925.1 of Anguilla pacifica. NCBI lineage: Eukaryota > Metazoa > Chordata > Actinopteri > Anguilliformes > Anguillidae > Anguilla > Anguilla pacifica. Next base: position 27,956,230 of record CM077297.1, read on the forward strand.
TGGTAATGGTCCGTAGCGCGCGCGAGAGAGAAAATTTAACAGTTTATAGGGAAGGTTAAATCAATGCTCTTGACTGACCGTTTTCCATCTTAGACATCCAATCCAATAAAACGCCATCAATAAAAACCGGCACGCATCTTCCTACTGCCAGTGCCATGAAAGTCAAAGACGGAAGCACGCGCAACATATTGATGGCCGGATGCTGGTGATCCCGGAGATCACATCTTAATACGACAGAAGTACATTTGAAACGAGTTTCGCCACTGCGACGCATTTGCACATTGTGTTTGGAGCTCATGTTTAATCTTGTGCTTGGAGACGGATTTGCCGCTGACCGTGAGGCTGTTGGACCCTCAATATATGTCAAAATAAATACATTGCGTAACATTTTCTCGGTTAATGATTATGTGGTTGTGATTGTGAACAGACATATTTTTGATGACAATGTTACACAATCTTTTTTTAAGATAAATGTCTCACAGAACAGTTTCTTGCGATATGGGAAAATATCTGATTTCACATGTATGTTGATAGGTAAAATGGGAAAGGGCTTAAGTCTTTTTTTGTAATTTTCAATGAAATGCATTTTCATTTTGTAAATATACTACAACATATGATGGGAATTATTTTTCGAATGGATGAATTATGGGTGATTTACTTCCATTTTAATAGAAAGAAATTGCATATTTGTGGTGACTCACTTTTCAAAGGAAAGATTAGCCATGGCTTTTTTGTGATTTTTGAATAAAAATGTTTTTGATGAATACATCTGGACCTCACTGGCATGTGGAGAACAGGAAGTATACAGCTGGGATCTCCTAGGCAGCAAGGGAATGTGAGAAAATATCAGGCTGGTTTAGCAATTATGGTGTTTGTATAAGAGTCTGAAAATGACTCTTTTTTTTTTTTTTTTAAATCTCCAATTACTGAAAACTTCTTATGTTGCTGTTTACAGGTATGGCCGAGTTATCAAAATTTTATGTACTTTCATTTGTTTGAGCTAAATGAAATAATAGTGTTCTGGTGCTTTTTATTTAGATTTTTTTTTTTTTAATTTGTGAACGGAATTAATATTTCATGTTAAATATTGGATTTTGAGACTACTCTGTTATTAGGTTACATTGTCATTAATTATTATTATTATTATTACTATTATTATTATTATTGTGTGTGTGCGCTGGTGTGTGTGTGTGTGTGTGTGCATTCATGCATGCATACTTGCACATGCGTGTGCGCGTGTGCATGCATACAAAGCATATTTAATGGGTGGCTGCCATTAACTAGCAATAATGATTGCTATTTGTTATGCAGCCTCCTCCACTGCGGCTCAATCAGATTTGATTCTCTTCTGAGTGTCTGTGACCTCAGCGATTTGTCTTGGTTGGGCACCTCGCGGGGAATAACCGGCTGAACACACGCGGCTAATGCCCGTGATGTGTCTGAAGGCCGGGGGAACACACTTCACGCTAGCTCGTTTGTTATCATTATCATTCATAGTAATGAAGGGTGTTTCACTTTCAACCTGCCCGCGCGTCATTTGTTTTTATTTAAGCGGGGAAACACGGACACCTTGAGCTGACCTTCCGGGCCGGAGTGCGCCCTGTTTCCCGTCATAGATTCTGCGAAGTAAGGCCGGGTTCCCGCGGCGACGGACGGGCCCACTTGTACGCACGCCCTCCCTCCCCTGCAAATGGGGACCTTCGCTCTTAGCCTGTGCATACTGAGGACCTGAATCCCTGAGTAATTATTTGGAGGTCCATGTTTCTCCATCCCTGTCCTGTGTCTGGTTCACACTGGGAAAAAATATGTACACTCAAATACACACACACACATGCACACACATGCACACACACACGCACAGAGCGCACACACACACACACACACACACACACACACACTCACACACTCACACAAACGCGCACACGCACACACACACACACACACACGCACACACACACTCACATACTCACACACGCACACACACACACACTCACACACTCACACACACTCACACACACACACACACACACGCACACACACACTCACATACTCACACACGCACACACACACACACACACACACACACACACACACTCACACACACACACACACATGCACACACGCACACACACGCACAGAGCACACACACTCACACACACACACACACACACACTCACACACACACACACACACACACACACACACACACACACACACACTCACACACACACACACACACACACACACACACTCAGTACTCAGCGCATTAGCAGTAAGGTGCCAGAGCCTAACTGAGTCGCGGCTCCTCCAAACTCCTCACATCAAAGTCGCGTTTGATGTTCGCTGCACTTGGACAACAAACGCCGAGCCTGCTCTGCCCGGAACAAAGGCATGCTTTTCCGAGGCTCGGGGCCGAAGACGCCATTTTTCTCCCGGGACGGCGCTCCCCGCTGGCTCGAGGAGCGGGGGGGAGGAGGGGCCGCACTCTGGCCAAACTCTCAAATGGCTTTAAGAGTCAGAGCAAAGGGGGTCCACCTCGGAACCCCCCCCCCCCCCCAAATGCTCTGGCATCCACCACCCCACCCGAGGCTCCCAGGTTTACCGACAACACCTGGTCGAGTTTGACGGCAGATGTGGAGGAGTAAAGGCCAAGTGGGCGGAGCCTCTGGACAGTCATAATGCTGTAGGGACTTTGCTCTTGCTTTGTTTCTAACAGTAAGTGAATATGCATTGTGTATGATTTGCCCTGTGTTGTGTTTAATGCAGGTTTACAATTGATTTACAAGAATCATGCGGCAAATTTATTATGTATTTTTTGTATAGTTTCAATCTGTTTTCAAGTTTAACTACAGGGCCACAGCATGGAGGACCGCAAACCATACATTTAGCAGACGCGTATCCAGAGCAACTTACACACAAGCACATAGCATTTACGCTGCATCCATTCATACAGCTGGATATATAGTGAAGCCATTCAGGTTGAGTACCTTGCTTAAGGGTGCAACCTGGGAATTGAACCTGTGACCTTTTAGGTTACAAGGTCAGTTCATTACCCACTATAATACAGTGCCGCCAATTGTGCTGAATTGTTGTTACAATCCTGAACTAGTCATGTTTCCTACAGGCCTGCGTCAGTTCAGTGGTCTGTTTGAGACAGTGAGGTCAACATTACTGCCATCTCGCAACATCTCAGCACTGTTTCCCAGAACACAAATTTCAGAATATAAAATAGCGAGTGCGTTTGTCAAAACACGTAGTCCACATTAGACCATATATTACTGGCAGTCACTAATTATAATCGGCCTGCCCCCCATCCCCCACCCTCCCCCGTCCCAGGAAGGTCACCTCTGGATGCTTCATATGACCCGTTCTGAACTGATAGGAGATGGACTGATAAATAACCTGGCCAATAACTCACCTGACCATATCCTGTCCAAAAAAAACCCACACCTTGAGCCAGCCAGAGGAGGATTGGCCTCCCATTGATTCTTATTCGTCCCAAGGTCACGCAGAGAGTTCTTCAATGTCACTGTGGTGTCTGGCCTCCCCCGTGTCCGCGTGGGTTTCCTCCAGGTACGCCAGGTTCCTCCCGCAGTCCACAGACACGCAGATTAGGCTAACTGGAGATGCTAAATTGCCCATAGGTATGAGTGTGTGAGTGAATGGTGTGTGAGCCCTGCGAAAGATTGGCGGTCTGTCCAGGGAGTATTCTTGACTCTCACCCAATGCATGCTGGGATAGGCTCCAGCACCCCCCTGCGACCCTGACCAGGATAAGTGGGTATAGATAATAGATGGATGGGGTGTAGGCCAGCATATACTGTGAAGCATTGTATTGTGACAATCTCTTAGTGAAATGTACTTTGTAAACAACATTTTTAACCAATTGATTGATTGCGAATTAGATCCAGTGTAGAAAATTCAATGTTAAGAGCATTAGTTAAGTCAATTAGTTTGTGCTCTCTTACCATCAAACATTTGAATGCTAGCTGCTTATGTACTTATAGACATGACGGATAAGTGCATACATGTGTACTGTGCAGAGAAGATGAACATTAATCTTGAATGGCCCATAAATTTTATCATGTTTAATACCCACCCAAAGCAGCCTTCCAGAAAAGGGGTAAACACATCAAATTACGCAACTCAGTTCTGCAGTTTTGTCACAGGCTGAATGAAGGCTTATTTGACCCCCAGCAAAGAACATTGGAGATCTGGGAGATCCGTCTGCAATAATGACATAGAATGTCCGTGTCCCAGAATTCTGTGGACCTGCTACATTGTTGCAATGGCTCTCTTTTTTTTCTCCACTTCCTGAATGACATCATATATTGTTGCTATCTTAATGAAGGGAGGGCGGGACTTCTTGCTGCCCACGTGATCACAGCTGCCGTCTGTTGAGACTGACATGATGATTTCTGCCAATCAGCGTATTTCTATCGAGAGTAAAGTTTCCTGATTGGTTAACTTGAGTCACTCTACCCATCTAGCGTTGAAAAGCCTCACCAATTAATCCTTTTTGCTTCATATAATCCCCATCCAGCATGTGCACACACACACCCACACACACACACACACACCCACACCCACGCACGCACATCTCTCTCTACCCATGCTCAGAAGATTTTTGTCTTCATCTGCACAACCGCTTCGGCCCCAAGAAATCAGGTGGTGACTTTAATTGTGTAATAAACTGTTTTAATCAATCAAGATGCCTGCCCTTACAGCACACGGGGGACAAAATTTGGGTTCCGTCAATCTGTGCCTGAAGCTGCCCCCCCCCCCCCCAGGGACTGTGGCTGTGGTCCCGCCCCCTCGTAGAAAAATGTGTCTGTTGCCCGCCAGCTGAGAACAGGACAGGCCGTGCGTGTGGAGGTGTGGAGGTGTGGAAGTGGAAAGGTGTGTTCACTGCTGGGAGGGGGAGGGGGGCACTGCCAATGCCAACCACCTGACGACGTGTTTGTTTATGAGTTCAGCTTGTTCCTGGCTCCCAGCCCCCTCCTCCTCCTCCCAATATGATGGATAGAGAGTTTGTGTGCAGTGACTGAGCCCCACCCCCAATGCCCCCGAATATTTTATAAATATTGGTTCAAATAAAATTGAATTTAAAATTTGAAATGTCAAGAGATCTCATTCTTCTCTTTCTCTCTCTCCCTTCATCTCTTCGTCCTGCCCTCTTTTCTGTTCTGTTTCCTCTCTTTATTTCTGTTATCTTTTTGTTTATCTCCCTGCTTTTCAGGGCTGAAGGTGGGGTGTTAATTTGTGTGACAGTCTAGTGTGTTACCCGCAGGCTTGTTTTGTTCGTTGTGTTGTTTTTGCAGTGTGGTGTTGGCCGTGCTGTGTTCTGTTTGTTGTGTTTGTGTAGGTGTGTGGGCATGCATGCAGAGCTCTATGTAGTTGTTTGGGGCCGCTACCATCTGTGGGCCACACAATTCAGGTATGTAAAAAATACATTTTTTAAATAAATTTTTTTTTTTTTTAGAATGACATTTTAATTTAATTGTGAAGTATTCCGATGTTACTGTTCTTGTGCCGGTTCCCTGTCTGCCATTAACCACAGCACCCGCCCCCCCGCCCCCCACCCCCCCCGGTCCGTGATTTGTGTGTATGTGTGCGTATGTCTGTGAGGCAGATATGCTTCTCCGGTTGTCAAGAACGTTTGTGTGTATGTGTGTGTGACGCGCATACGTTTCTGTGTATGCTAAGTATGTTTGTGTGCTTGTGTGTATGAGTGTGTATGTGTGTGCATGTGTATGTATTCATATGTGTGCGTATGTGTGTGTGAGATGTATACGTTTCTGCGCGTGCTGACTGTGTTTGTGTGTGTGCGTATGCGTGTGTGAGATGTATACCTTTCTGCGCGTGCTGACTGTGTTTGTGTGTGTGCGTATGCGTGTGTGAGATGTATACGTTTCTGCACGTGCTGACTGTGCTTGTGTGTGTGCGTATGCGTGTGTGAGATGTATACGTTTCTGCGCGTGCTGACTGTGTTTGTGTGTGTGCGTATGCGTGTGTGAGATGTATACGTTTCTGCACGTGCTGACTGTGTTTGTGTGTGTGCGTATGCGTGTGTGAGATGTATACGTTTCTGCGCGTGCTGACTGTGTTTGTGTGTGTGCGTATGCGTGTGTGAGATGTATACGTTTCTGCGCGTGCTGACTGTGTTTGTGTGTGTGCGTATGCGTGTGTGAGATGTATACGTTTCTGCGCGTGCTGACTGTGTTTGTGTGTGTGCGTATGCGTGTGTGAGATGTATACGTTTCTGCGTGTGCTGACTGTGCTTGTGTGTGTGCGTATGCGTGTGTGAGATGTATACGTTTCTGCGCGTGCTGACTGTGTTTGTGTGTGTGCGTATGCGTGTGTGAGATGTATACGTTTCTGCGCGTGCTGACTGTGTTTGTGTGTGTGCGTATGCGTGTGTGAGATGTATACGTTTCTGCGCGTGCTGACTGTGTTTGTGTGTGTGCGTATGCGTGTGTGAGATGTATACGTTTCTGCGCGTGCTGACTGTGCTTGTGTGTGTGCGTATGCGTGTGTGAGATGTATACGTTTCTGCGCGTGCTGACTGTTTGTGTGTGTGCGTATGCGTGTGTGAGATGTATACGTTTCTGCGCGTGCTGACTGTGTTTGTGTGTGTGCGTATGCGTGTGTGAGATGTATACGTTCCTGCGCGTGCTGACTGTGTTTGTGTGTGTGCGTATGCGTGTGTGAGATGTATACGTTTCTGCGCGTGCTGACTGTGTTTGTGTGTGTGCGTATGCGTGTGTGAGATGTATACGTTTCTGCGCGTGCTGACTGTGTTTGTGTGTGTGCGTATGCGTGTGTGAGATGTATACGTTTCTGCGCGTGCTGACTGTGTTTGTGTGTGTGCGTATGCGTGTGTGAGATGTATACGTTTCTGCGCGTGCTGACTGTGTTTGTGTGTGTGCGTATGCGTGTGTGAGATGTATACGTTTCTGCGCGTGCTGACTGTGTTTGTGTGTGTGCGTATGTGTGTGTGAGATGTATACGTTTCTGCGCGTGCTGACTGTGTTTGTGTGTGTGCGTATGTGTGTGTGAGATGTATACGTTTCTGCGCGTGCTGACTGTGTTTGTGTGTGTGCGTATGTGTGTGTGAGATGTATACGTTTCTGCGCGTGCTGACTGTGTTTGTGTGTGTGCGTATGTGTGTGTGAGATGTATACGTTTCTGCGCGTGCTGACTGTGTTTGTGTGTGTGCGTATGCGCGGCGTTAGGCGATGGTGGGAGGGGACTGCTCTCTGTTTCTGCTCAGGTCACGGAGCTCGATCGATAAAAGCCTTTGATATCAGCGGGGAAACCAGAGAGAACGGATGATAGATAGCATCTATTACACCTCTCCGTACGACTCCAGCCAAAGAGAGCACCTCTGCCCTAATCTCCCCCCTCCCCCCTCCTGTTCCCCCTCGCTCTTTACGGCTTTACTCCTGCAAAGATGTATTTTTCTGTCAAACCCTGACCCTCAGTCAGTGTGAATTATTTTTCATGAAATGCCAAGGGTTAGGGTTGCGGTTGTGTCAGCTGACTCTGGATCAGTTAGCTGGACGGCAAAATACCTTAAAACCACCGTCCCACCCAGAGACCCCCTGTTACTCAAATCACGGCCCTCGAGGTCCAAGACCCGCTGGGTTTCCACCCTCCCTTCGCCTGGGAGTCAGGTGCGAACGCAGTCTGGCCCATCAGCAGCGCTAACTGTGTCTGGCATCCCATGCAAGTATGAACTTACTTTGTCAGCGAAATGGTTTTCCAGTCACATGTGGTCGGCGAAATCAAAAGGGCGGGACTTACTGTGGGCCTCGAATCGCCCGCGGGCTGCCCGTCCGGCCCGCGCGTGCCCGGCGACGCAGCGCGAGCGCCTGCCGAGTCAGGAAAGCCAGCGCGCCCGTGCGGTGGGGGGCATTAATATTTACCCGGTCTCGGCAAAACTGAGCGACGCTCCCCCCGCGCCTCGGCGGTTCGCGACGCCCTCCGTCACCGCGCGCGCGCTCGCCGAATGCGTAACCAGCGTAACCGTAACCCTCCGAATGCGTAACCAGCGCCGCCGAGCGGCCAGGCGAAGCGCGGCTCCCGCTCTCCCGCTCTCCCGCCAGCCCCACCGGCTTGTTCCAATGCGATTACTTTCCCCCCGAAGCACATGACAGTTTTAATTACCTCGCCCCTCCATCCCCACAGCCCCCCAAACTCCTGCTCAGTGGGGCTGTTATACAGACACCGTGCACGGCCTGTGCTATCAAAATCACTGCCTTTTTTTTTTGAGGATTAAGATCTTTTTTTTATCGGCCAAGTGTGATAACACACTGATTTTTACTAAGGCCAATACTCCCAATGACATAAATGTCTAGACGGGAGACTAATAAGTACTAAAGGGCTACAGCTAAGTGGGTGAAAATTCTTTTTTTTAAAAACGTCTGGGAGATGTCGCGGCACGTGTATGGGGGGGGGGGGGCGCTAGCCGCAGAGTCGTTAGCATGTCCGTCAGGCCAGATATCTGAGGCCACGTGTCTCACATTTAAAGACACCCCCCCCCCCCCCCCGACTAATGTCACCATGGAGCCAATAGCAGACGTGTGGGAGCTGCGGTAGAGAAGCCCCCACCTCCACCCCCCCCCCCCCAGGCAACAGTGAGCTCACCAGGAATGCAGTGGACTTACACCTGTCACCTCTCTCCTTTGTTACCTCCTTTTCCACCTCTCCTCTCCCTCTTTCTTTTCTTTTCTGTTCCTCTGCTTCCATCTGTCTTTTGGCAGTTATGATGACTGCTGTGTCTTTATCCCTTGTGTATTGTCTTTGCGCTGGTCTTTTGAATTCTGACAAAATATGCACAATGCATCCCAAATATCACACTGGGCCCCACCCAACTAGCACTGCAGCAGCAGCAGCAGCAGGGGCTGTGTTTCACTGCCTAGGTGCAGAGGGGGTCACCATGGGAACAGCGGTTCAAGAGGGGCGCCTCAGGCATTTCTGGGGGACATGTTCCAGTCGGGGGGGGGGGGGGGGGGGGGGGGGTGGATTATGGAACACGCATCAGGGTGTGCATGACACCACTCCCAAAATCAAAAGCCAGGAGAAAAATCTCATATTCATTCATGTTACAGCCAAACAAAAAAAATGGATTAAAGGTGAAAAACAAGAAACAGTGGCCTTATTTTGATGCTCTTACTAGAGCATTTGTTATGCTTATCTCAGACAAACTCGGCCACACTGCACTCCTGGACATCGTTAGCCGCTCCTCACGTTAGCGGCACTGCACTCCTGGACATCGTTAGCTGCTCCTCTCGTTAGCGGCACTGCACTCCTGGACATCGTTAGCCGCTCCTCTCGTTAGCGGCACTGCACTCCTGGACATCGTTAGCCGCTCCTCTCGTTAGCGGCACTGCACTCCTGAGCATCGTTAGCCACTCCTCTCGTTAGCGGCACTGCACTCCTGGACATCGTTAGCCGCTCCTCACGTTAGCGGCACTGCACTCCTGGACATCGTTAGCCGCTCCTCTCGTTAGTGGCACTGCACTCCTGGACATCGTTAGCCGCTCCTCTCGTTAGCGGCACTGCACTCCTGGACATCGTTAGCCACTCCCCTGGTTAGCAGCAGCCCAGGTGATGAGCTAGGCTCAATAATTTATCTCCTAATTGCTGTGCCGTGCAGAACAGACGGAGGTGAAACCTGGGAGTGTGAAAAATCAATATCACTCTGTTGTTGAAAGACAGGAAAGTCTTCTCCCTCTTTTGTGAACGGGGGGGGGGGGGGGGGGGCGGGGGCGCACTCTCCCCCTCCCAGGGGCTCCTGTGGCCCATCGAGCATGAAGGTGAAGGTGCTTCTCTTCTTTTGTTTGTTTTGTTTTGTTTTTTTTTAATTTTTTTTTATATATACCTAAGCGGCAAGCCATGTCTGCACTCTGTGAGGATAAGATTTCCCATCTTCCGCTCCTTGGGCTGTTGCAACATTAAGAGGACTTGATTAGGAGGAGAGATCAATAACACTCTCATATGGGAAAAACAGAGAAACCGAAAAAGCAGGAAAACAGACACGGGCACAGAAACAGCCTTAGCTTTCTTCGGGATCGTCGCTGGTCAGACTCCTATTTTTGTGACCTCTGACCCTAATGTAAACTTAAGAGCCCCTTATGCTGCCCCTTCGAGTCACTCTGTGTACGTGTCATAGTTTGAGTTTTCTCTGACTACCGTCTCTGTCTTAATTTCTTTTTAGAGGATGACCTTGCCTGACCTTGACCTTTTAACTCATCGGTCCCCCACTCATTGCAGCTGTTGCCCCCAGTTCTGGGACAGGCTGAGCTGGGAGTGGGGGAGGGTTTTGGACAGGAGGTATGTGTGAATGTACGGAAGGGCATTGTAAAGGACATGACTGTGAAGGAAAACTGGCATGGCAATGAACACACTCTTGAAGCGTACTGCTGAACACATTCCTGAAGTATTCTGCTGAACACTAAGCTGAACACCGCTGAACACCCTGCAGAAGTGTTCTACTGAACAGAATGCAGAACACACTGTGGATGTATACTACTGAACACACATTCACACAGTGTACACGTAGATGGAGGGATGGACGGTTGAATGGTCCGATGATGGATAAGGAGAGATACAGGCCTCTAGACAGGCAGCTAGACAGCCAGACAGACAAATGAAACGGTAAAATGTTACGCTTGCAGCAGTCTACCACGTCCTCTGGGCGGCCAAAGTGTGGTCAGAGACCCATCAGAGTGCTCCGTTTGTCAGTCGTCACGCACGGCTGCCCCCCAAAAACACCCTGGGACTCACCTCTCTCCCCTCCTCATTTCCACTGCTAAGCTTTTAAACAAACCCCCCTGGACCTGCCCAGTCCTGCCTCCTGGTGGCAATATTACTGTTTGACCTGCAGGGGGCGTCCTAAGGCCTGTCTCATTTACGATGGACTGTCCTGACTTCCTACTTTTTCATCACTTGAACAGAATCCATTCTGTTTAATCAATCCTCGTGAGTTTCAGTGGGACCTTTTTGCTTCTACACCAGCAAACGGTTCCCTGTTTTCTCTCTGTTTCAGGGATTCTGAAGAGGGGCTGCTCTCCCCGTTTCACGTCTGAAGCCTGCTCTGGTCTGAGCAGGTGCTGCTCAAGTGGCAGGCTGGGTGATCTTGGCTGTTAGAGCTTTCAGCCCTGTGCTGCATCACCAGCACAGACGTGGATGTGTCCTCCAGAGACCCTGCAGAAAAACAGTTCAAGCATTATCTTTTTTCTTCTTCTTTTTTTCAATGATCTTTTTACTAGGATTTCACAGGGTTACAGTAAGATCACTGTGTGCCAGTTCAATGAAGAGCAGTTGAGGTCAATCCCTCTGCACATACAGGAACAGGGCAAGTGGGAGGAGAATAGAATAAAAAATAGAATAAATAAAAGCATGAGTATAAGATTTTTAAACCACACAATACATTTACAAGTAGCATTGACAAGAGCAAGACAATATTTAAGGTATTCCATAGAACATTACATGGTTCTAGTATTTACTTTTTTTGACATAAACATGGTTGACAAAAACATGTTTCAGTGAAAATATCATATATTTATTTTTATTGATGCCCCTTGTAGTGTAGATTTCAGCATAGTAGAACATATGGTTCTTGCAATAGACAAAAATGAATTGGTGGGTCTAAGGAGGATATATGATTAGAAGCATATATTTGTTTTCTTCTCCTTAGATCCACACACATGCACACACACCCATGCACATACACGCACACACACACACACACACACACGCTGACCCGATGAGAACAGTGTGCAGTCAGCAGATTCGCCCTGTCACTCATCTGCATCTACCCCCCCCCCCCTTCCCCCCCAGGGGGCTGCAGGATCAGAAACCACAATTTGCAGAAGGAGACGTAAATTCCACATGCGCTTCAAATCCTCAAATCCTCGTCAGTCACCAGCGGCAAGTGTGTTCTCGCTCTCCCCGCGACCCCAGAGACATCCCCCGGCTCATTTCAATAAAAATATCTCTGCCATTAATAGCGCTGTTACCCTTCGGGCTTCCTCCCTGTTCTGATCCCCTGTGGCTCTGACCCGGCTTAAGTCTCTGCACCAAAACAGCACAACCGCAGGGGGTATGGAATGATAACTCCATCCACCAGGGCGGCGCTGCAGCACTGCAATGGTTAAGGGACTGGGCTTGTAAGTGGAGGGTTGCTGGTTCAATTCCCAGATAGGACACTGCTGTGGTATCTTTGAGCAAGGTACTTACCCCAACCTGCTTCAATGAATATCCAGTTGTATAAATTGATACTGTGTGAACATAATGTCAAAATATCAAAGGTGTGTAAGTTACTCTGGATGAGAATGTCTGCAAAATTTCTGAAATGGAAATGTAATAATATTTAAGAATAAAAATGAACAATCTGTTCATCTGTTGCTATGCTTTAAAGGGTAGTTGGACTGGTGCAGGGTTCGAACCATGGCTCCACACAACCAGTGACAGAATAAGTCCACTTAACAAAAAACCAGGGATCTCCGCCAAGGGGCCTGATCTCGCTCATTGCTTCTTAAGCAAACCTGCAATGGACATTCAGATGGCCTCTAGGATAATGGGACACAGCATAAGCAGGATTGTAAAAGGTACTATTTACACTCCTCTTGTATGCTTTCCTTTATTTACTCCCAGTAACAGTTCATATTATCAATAAATAAGCAAATAAATGTACTTCATGCAAAGTACTCTCCTGTAAGTGGTCAATAAAGAGCTCATTAGTAGTTTCAGGGCGTCGCATTACAGCACCAAGATAAAATCTGTTCTTTAAAAAAAGGCTAAGATGTCCCAATCCCGGCATAAATCATAGTTTTATCTTGTCCAGCGTTAGAGCATAGCTTCAAGTCGCTATCCTAGACTCTTATCCACGCTCAGAAGTCTAGGGATTGCACCCCGAAATAAAAAACAGGACAGCCTAATGCAGTAAATTATAAGTTAGAGATATCTCGAGTCATTACCACCGGTAGCAGTTGGCTGTGACAAATTATATACCCTCCTTCCGGTTTGATCGGAATCAAACCTGAGCGTGACATTTTTTCCCCTGCTGTTTCCTAAAAGGTCACGCTTTATTTTAAGGTTTCTGTTGTACCAAAAGACTTAGGAAAATAGAGTTCACTCTTTCTTATCTCTTTAAATTTAAAGACAAAACAACTGTCAATAAAGCAAAGGATGATAAAATAAAGGCTGAAAAATAGTGTTTAATCAAAACACTTTATTTTAAGATCTGTATAATGGCAAAGCACTTCAGTAAAGAAAAAAACACTTTCAAGTTTTACATGTTTTTTCATAGATTGCTACTTCTGTCTCTTTTGCTTTTCATTAATTTTTATATTTTTTATTTCTCCATTAATTGAAATTAATTTGACGTATCAAATCTGAACATGTGTAGCAGAACTACACAGAAACGATTGTTAATTGATTGTATAAACCTATACTATCACCTCTGTTGTTTGCCACTTGCTTTCTTTGCACTAGGAAAAAAGTTCCCTGAGAGAAATTTTTTATTAAAAAAAAAAAAAAATGCATTGGTTCTAATTTCCCTATCCCTATTAGGATTTTTCTTTGGCAGATCGTCAGGGAGCTCCGGGATAGGGGACCCATCTGTAATTTTTCTGGGCTTTGCTAATACAACTAAATTTGGGATTGGAGACATTTTTCTGGAGTGATATTAAAACTAGCCAATCAAAATTTGCCTCTCATTGGATGCTCAAAATCGTAACCACAGATACATTTTTGTGCCTTTTGATAGTCCAATCACACCTTTGGCGGTATTTTCAACATGCAGCTATTCGTTCCAGGGCGGCGGCTGCAGTTCCGCATTCAAACAGTGTAAGATTAAAACGTTCCTGCAAGAAGTCTTTCCCATTATTTGCCACGTATAGGCACATATTATTCCCGTAATAAATGTACACTGTTTTGTGTGCTTAATTGTTTGCATTATGCGGAAGTTTTACACTAGTGTTCAGTGCCAGTTTGCCAACTGTTCACTGGCTAGCACCAGAGCAGGGTGCTGGTTAGTTAGCCATTTAAGCCCGCGGGCAACTAAAGTTGCTGAAGTTACTATTTTTCCCATCTGTGAATATTTTTTGGATGACTATAGATACTTTAAAAGTAAATCTCTGGGGTAAATCTGGGCATTAATGGGTCAGATACGCTTCTGAAATCATCTGAAATCCACAAAATTTCCAACATAAAGCAGTTATTGTTTTTTTTTTGTTTTTTTGTTTGGTAGGAATCGTTAGAAATAGATGGCGTTAGCTAGATCTTGTTCCTATCACGGTCTTTTAATGGCGTCTTCATTATAAACTAGGAACAACAGTGGTCCACCGTGCAGGCCGCAGTAGCTTGGTGCAATGGAGAAGGCATAGACAATGGAATTAAAAGAAAAGGATAAGCTATGGCCCAGTTATTCATCGTTTCATCGTGTTCAAGAAGTCTGCACTGGTAAGACTTCTATTCTATCGTATTCTATGCAGCTTGGCTGAGGTCGCTGCACTTGCTATGTACCTGGTTGTCTATGATGGTGTACATATGTGAGATTACTGCAAGTTCACATTGTGTGCATTTTGATTTCGACTTGTCATGTGCGTGTCCACCGTGTGCTGCAAGTTCACAGTGTGTGCATTTTGCTTTCGATTTACTCTGAATGATAATACTTGTCATGTGCGTGTTCACCGTGTGCTGCACCGTCGTGTTGCATTATTTTCAACAGTAATTCGGTGATATGCTGTGTTTGGCTACAGACTGTCCGGGCCTAGGATAGGATAGGCTGATTGTATTGTATAGGAAATAAGTATGTCCTTCATGTAGCGACTCGTGCGCAATAAAAAGCTACGGAAGTGTGCGTGATCGTGCCTTGCAGGACCGTTTGACGCTGTGAATGAAGTGCTGCTTGCTTCAATTAAACATGGGATGATTCTGCGTGTCATATTTGGTTATACTCATGGATGCGCGTGGAATCTGATAGCGCAACCAAAACAACTTGTCAATCATACTATTTTTAGACATCAGATTACTTGTTTTAGAGCTCCAGATGTAGTCAACAATGTAGGCAAAGAAGGGGATACAAGACACTAGGCTACAACGTGCGTTGCTTTGCTCATGTTGCATGTCACGTTTTTTCTTTCTTTAAATGTATTTTATTTATTTTTTTCTTGGCGGGGTTCGAGGGCCTGTCCAGTTGTCACGGTTCGCTAGGCCTCTACCCAACATGATGTACTGTGTGTTATCATTGAATCTAAATATCTTGGTCACCTCAGAATGTGTTTTTCTGGGCAAAGAATAAAACATAATAATAAAAGAAAAAAATACAAAACAGAAATATAATTAACGCAGCAACTAACAACTGACTGACTGTGCAGAATTGACTGGATTATAGTCTTGTCCCAATTTCTACAGCAACCACACCCACACAAGAACGCTGACCAAGGTAGTTGTAAATAAACATTAAAAAAATAAAAAATGATAAAGAGATGGTGAGGCTAACATTAGCGGTCTGCATTTCGACGGCAATGCTCAGAGTAATGAAACTCAACAACCGATCGTAGCGGTTGAAGGTGCAAGCAAGCTGCTGCCAGTTCCCTTGTTAATTAAGACTCTTAATGAACCATGTGTATTCCAGTCCCAAAGCTGCGTTATCCGAATTTATACTCATTTCTGCCTGCCACTTAGCTGTCAGATGTGTCTATATTAGTTAGTCTGAATCCTGTCGACAGTGGATGTTGATTAAAAAATTAAAAAAAGACTAGGCATATCTGCAACTGTATGCCAAGGAACCTGCATAACACTGAGATAAACATGACATAGCATCCATCATAACCAGTCAGGACGGCATTGTACAGCTTATGGTAAATATGTAAAACTGTCGTAATGTATGCAGCAACTATTCTGAAACAGGTTTCAGAATGACTCTTATAAAAGTATTGCTGCTTACATTATGACGGAATGTCATTTTCCACAATGCAGTGTCATGTCTGGTTACGACAGACTTTTATGCCGTTCTTAATGACAGTGCATGACATTTATGAAATATAGCTAAATTAAAGTTTAACTGAAATTTCTATATGTGTAAAAACTCAGAATGACAGAAAGGGACATAAAAGATGTTTTCACAACAGTGAAGTACCGTTTCCAGACACGGGTCAAATAAAAATTCTTTCAGTTCTGGTAAAATTTAAATCACTTTTCAATTGTCTGTTTTTTCAATTTTCAACAAAACATGTCAGTCAGACAATCATTTGTGAAATAAACTTGCTTTGAATATCAACGATTATATATATTTGTTAATAACAGCAGATAATAACTACCATCAGTTAAGGAAAGGACGAGGTGAGGGATGTCGGTGATCAGGCCCGGGTGCCTCTGTATCTGCTGGCTTATGGTGTGTTTCATCAATTAAGAAGCTAATTAAGTCATTCATTGGTCAGAACGTTCACATGCTGCATTTTCAAGCAGTCCTAAAATGGCTGCTTATTCAAAGGAAGGCAGATATCCCAGCAGACACTGTGGCCCTCCAGGAAATGAGTTGGACACCCACAACTTAGATGGAACTCATCTTTTGTTTCCTGTTTAGCTTATTTCCCTTTTGAACGGTAATGGCACAGATTCTCCCCTGTAAGCGGGGGGCATTATGAGCCTTGTGGACCCTGCAGTCAGGGTGGGAGGCTTTGGTCGGAGGGTCTCACTGCCCTACCCCCCCGCCCTGTCCTCAATGAAAAACCAAGGCAGTCTGCCTTTTGTGAGACAGGCCTCAGGACGCCCCCTGCTGGTCATTCTGGCGAATGGCGGTATTGCGCTGGAGGCAGGGTGGAGCAGGCCCAGGAGGGTTTGTTTAAAAGCTTAGCAGGGGAAATGAGGAGGGGGGAGAGGGGAGTCCCAGGGTGTTTTTGGGGGGCAGCCGTGTGTGACGACTGACAAACGGAGCACTCTGATGGAGATGAACGTGGACCGGGCATCTGTGGACACTTCACACACTGCCAGCCCAGAGGACTTACCGTCTGCCCGTCTGTCTGTCTATCTGTCTGTTTGTCCGTCTGTCTGTCTGTCTGTCCGTCCACCCGCCCGCCCGGCTATCCGACTGTCTGTCTGTCTGTCTGTTGATAGCAAATTGCACAGACTTTTCAGCTGTTGACCTAGAGACGGCTCTCTGACAGAATGGCTATTAAATAATTCGACATAACGTCCAAAAGGTATAGTCTGCCGTGTGTGTTTAAGTCTTTCTTTTTCACCCTGGACCATACGAAGATTGCAGAGCTTAAGAGTTTACAGCACTTGCACAAAGCTTGCTGATGTTTGCTTAAAAATCATTGATCCTTTTGCACCAAAAACAGGTCTGCAAAACATACATACCGAACAACTTTTAATTATTTCTATCCAACATGGGGGACTGTTTCTCAACTCATCAAAAAAAAATTAGAAAACAAGGATGAGAAACAAAAAAGTCTTTTCCAGAACCAGGCCTTGATCTTAGAAGTACCTGAGAGATTCATAGAAATAGCCTACTTAAAAAAAATATCTTCAAAACAAGTTAATAGCCTTTCAGATGTAATTGTCAAATGTAATGTAATGTATTCCTCCATAATAACAGGTCTCCACCCTGTAGGTGAGAGAGAAACATCCCAGGATGTTTTAATTTTTTATTTCTCTTAAAATTTCATATTCTGATGCAGACGCGTACTGCATACTGATGATGGGATGCCTATCTCTCTGGTTCAGTCTGGCTGATGTTCTGGGTCACTGCGATTTGAAGAAACGCATCTCGCTGTTTCCGGAGTACTTTTCCAATTCATTCCCCCTTGGTTACACAACAAAAGTTTTTATTTGTGTTTTTGCATATTGCTCACGTATTAAGAATATTTTATTTCAAGGTCTGCTCACGATTCAATTTATGTTGATCTCACACGGTATCCCTCTAGGAAATCTTATCCTTATCCCTTCTTTCCATAGCAATTTAAACTCAAGGAAAATGGCAAATGGAGATGTGGTCTCTTTGTGTCTCTGCTTCTCTGTGAATGCCTAGAACCACCCCCACCCCCCCCCCCCGCGCACGCCCCCTCCCCCCCGCCCCCCCGAGAATGCTTGTGATTGGCCTTTATCTGTACACAGATTCATTCCTCCATTTTTTTTAACCTGGCCTTAATCTGGATGATGTGTAATGCTGAGGAAGATCTCTTGTATTGTTAGATACTGTCGAGTCGGTCTTGGTCATGTGACTGCTTGAGATGCTGTAACGCTTTAGCTGCTGGTGAACTGTGGAAACACTCCTGGAGATCCTTGAGATTTGGAAAATGTGAAATGTGTTCCTGGCCAAAAATATGTCACGGTATGAAAGGTGGATTTTGTTTAGGATACTGGTAAACCTTTAAAATAAATGATTTGTTCTTGGCCTGCTGTTGAATTGTGACTGGGGGTGCTACTGCAGTTCCCTTAGATATAGGTAATGAACCTCAGCTAAGTCAGGAAATAGTGACTACATAAATGAAAAATAAATGCATATTTTCATTATATTTGCATAAACGTTTCCTTTTACGCATACACACACATTCACGCGCGCGCGCACACACACACACTGTATATTAGGCACATGCATTTATGTGTAAATATAGGAAGTGCGCAGCATGCTAACTGTATGTCATGCTGAGTAAAGGTGCCTGCTCTCCAGATAAATCATGTCACGAAGAGAAGTCGGACGTGGTCGTAAGAGCTCCCCATCACGTTGTTTTCAGATGACTGATGGATCATCTCAGTGGCAGGAGTGAATTTCGAAGGTAAATAAGACCTCCTAGTTGTCCTCCCCGCTCTGTGTACAGATAGCGGGATTCATTCGCCCCCCCCCCCCAAAACCTCCCCCCCCGCCAACATCTCGCCATGATCTCCCGCAATTACGCACTACTTTCCTAAAAAAGCAGTTTCCTCTGACGACGCAGCCGTAGGGCCGGGAGAGGATGGGGAGAGAAGGGTTGAAGGGGGGATGAAGGGAAGGAAAAAAAGGGGTTGAGTGTGAAGGAACAGAGCCCCGGAGAGGGGGTTTTTCTTTTCCAGTGAGTGACGATGAAACGGACGACGCGGCTCGGCCAGGGACCCCGCGGCTCGGCCAGGGACCCCGCGGCTCGGCCAGGGACCCCGCGGCTCGGCCAGGGACCCCGCGGCTCGGCCAGGGACCCCGCGGCTCGGCCAGGGACCCCGCGAAGCCGCTCCTCTTCAATGGCCTCTCCGTTCACGGGCGCTGGTCTGCTGCGGCTCCTGCGAGCCCGTTAAAATGGCGACCCTGCGCCTGCACGGGCCGCCCGTGCCTGATGACCCACACGCGCTCTGAGGCCCCGCCCCTGATCTCCCACTCCGGAGGGCCGAGGCTGAGGCTGGACATCTTTCACTCTCTGATGAAGAATATGTTTTACACTGAATGTAACGTCACCATGTTCTGCGATACATGCGCATATTGATTTGGGTGAGAACAGACACGCAGCAGACTTGGGGAAAATATGAATGAAAAATATTAACTTTTTATTAAAGCCTTTACAATGCATTGTTTTACAAATAAAAATAAATATTACAAATGTAATGCATTTGAATTGTACTTTATTCAAATACAAAGCAAATCATATAGGCTACACGAATACATGCCTTTTCAAAGACGTGTGTGTGTGTGTGTGTGTGTGTGTGTGTGTGTGTGTGTGTGTGTGTGTGTGTGTGTGTGTGTGTGTGTGTGTGTGTGTGTGTGTGTGTGTGTGTGTCTCCGTGTGTGGGTGCGCGCGTGTGTATATGTCCGTCCATGTGTGGGTATGCGTGTGTGTGTGTCTGTGTGTGCTTGTATGAGTATGTGTGTGTCCACGTGTGTGTGCGTGTCTCTGTATGTGTGTGTGTGCGTGCGTGTAGGTGATTTAGTGTGGTATGATTGGAGACTCTGGGTGTCAGCTTGTTGCCGTGGGGCTGATTGACAGCTCTCCTCAGCTCAGCCTGATTTTCATGTAGCGTCGCTATAGCACCCCTGTGGCCCATGTTCCTGCCATGATGGATCCTGTGATCAGGAAGCGCGCTAATGAAAGTTTGGGGAATACCCCCCCCATCCTACCCTCTGTGATGCGTTTGAGTAAGGGGGAGAGCACAGACAGTGTAAGGGACCCCTTATGGGAGGTCACCATGGAAACGCCCCCCCCCATAATCCCTTTAACTGCCTGCTATTCCACTGCCATGGCAAGCCCTCAGAAAGCCACGCATCATTTTCCGGAAACTTCTGCTTCTGAGGTCCGGAGTACAGATTCCGAGCACGTAACATTGGCTGGGGGGGGGGGGGGGGGGGTGCATGGGGGCTCCTGAGTTAAAACAGGACATGCACAAACTCCATCACGCTGATTTATGAGTGAAACATTTTATGTGGGAGCAGTGCACACGTTTGTGGACGCAGGTCTGTCTAGACCAAAGTATTGCCTTGTGTTGTGAGTCCCTGTTTTGTTTTCAGTGTCTTCCCGAGATATACGGTCCCGTCTCCAGAGCTGAGATGCTGCTGTTCGTTTTTGATGTCCTGACACAGGCACAGCCACTGTGAAGCCTCGTCTTTCTAAACCAGGGGTGTCCAATCTTATCCGAAAATGGCTGCTGTGGATGCAGGTTTCTGCTTTAGCCCAGTGCAAATGGCACCTGATTCAGCTTATCCACTAATCATGTTCTTCAATCAAGACCTTGATAAGTAGAATCAGGTGTCTTAGTGCTGGGCTAAAGTTAAGACCAGCACCCGCACTGGCCCTTTTCAGATAAGATTGGACACTGTTCTAATCAAACGTGAATGTGAGCGAGCCAACGTGTCGATAAGGTCTGAGCCGGGGCATTGAAAAGGGCTCAGTGTGACATGAGGACCCAGATTGTTTTGCTTTTCATTTGCAAGCAAAAATGCAGGAGGGATGATTGAATCTAATGGAGAGGATATAAGAGCCGGTCTCCAACACGGAAATGTTCTCAGTTTATCCAAGAGCCGGTCTCCAACACGGAAATGTTCTCAGTTTATCCAAGGGCCGGTCTGCAACACGCAGACATTTTAATTTAACCCAACAGCCGGTCTCCAACACGCAGACATTTTAATTTAACCCAACAGCCGGTCTCCAACACGCAGACATTTTAATTTAACCCAAGAGCTGGTCTCCACCATGCAGACATTTTAATTTAACCCAACAGCCAGTCTCCAACACGCAGACATTTTAATTTAACCCAAGAGCCGGTCTCCACCATGCAGACATTTTAATTTGACCTAAGAGCTGGTCTCCACCATGCAGACATTTAAATTTGACCCAAGAGCCGGTCTCCACCATGCAGACATTTTAATTTAACCCAAGAGCCGGTCTCCACCATGCAGACATTTTAATTTGACCTAAGAGCTGGTCTCCAACATGCAGACATTTAAATTTAACCCAAGAGCTGATCTCCAACACGCAGACATTTTAATTTAACCCAAGAGCCGGTCTCCACCATGCAGACATTTAAATTTGACCCAAGAGCCGGTCTCCACCATGCAGACATTTTAATTTAAACCAAGAGCCGGTCTCCACCATGCAGACATTTTAATTTAAACCAAGAGCCGGTCTCCACCATGCAGACATTTTAATTTAAACCAAGAGCCGGTCTCCACCACGCCAAAGTTTTCAGTAAACCCAAGAGCGGGACACGGTAGTTAGGAGGCTGATTCAGACCCAGCCCATGAGAATGTAGGGGAAAGGAAATGCATAATTAATTCATTTAAGGCCTGTCAGCGCTCACACATGATTAAATGTGCGGAGTGAAATTATGTCCTACAGATAAAACTGTGTCCCGCACTTTATTCGTTTATATTACTGGACGCGAGCCCAGCCGGGGGCTCGTACACGCCGCCGGAGTCAAATGAACCGCGGAGCGTTCTCACTGAAACGCCGCCAGGCCTCGCCGGCTCCGCCCCCGTTAGACACGCGCGCGCCTTCACGTGAGCGGCGAGCAGACGCTGCCCCGCGCTACGCAGCGTGTCTAACTCAAGCTCATCTGCGCGGCTGCCGCTTCTCGCTCCAGAGCAGAGAGAGGGGCGGGTGCTGCTGACGCCGGGACTTTCTCCTTCTGTGTGAAATTAACGAACGTTCGTCTTATTTTCCCACCCTTTCTGTTAATCCTCACAGCTGGGGGGGGGGGGGCGGGGCTGTAAATCAGGAGAAAAAAATAGCCTGGCTTGTGTTTTTTCCCCTCATATTGATTGCATTGGGGAGCGAGTGTATCACTGTTTTGGTTATTAACTTTGGGGCGCGTGACCCGGGGAGGGTCCCCGTCTCTCTCGTGCTCCTCCCGGTTCCAGCTCGGCCCGGGAAAGCGCTGCCTGTGCAGGGAGAGGGCTTTCATATGAGAGCTACGGGCGCCCGTATCAGACTGCACTGAACCGCAGAATCCCAGGGCTGCTCTTTCCCCTCCTCGCTCTTATTGATAAAAAATAAAATAAAAAATGTGACCCCCTTAACAAATCAGCTGTGCCAAAAAAAAAGAAAAAAATGGGCTGTTGTTTTATACTTGTTTTCATGGCTAATTGCAGGGAGATGTAAATGAGTGGAGTCTTAAAGGGATCTGCAGCAGCCTACCCACTCACACGTTTTTATTCCATCTCCTCTTTTTACTTTTTCTCTGCACCTTTTGCTCTGCCTCATCCCCTTTTCCATCTTTCTGTCTCCCCCTCCATCTCTGTGTGTCTCCCTCTATCTCTCCCTCCATCTCTGTGTCTCCCTCCATCTCTCTCTCATCCTCCATCTCTCTGCATCTCCCTCCATCTCTATCTCATCTACCCATCTCTCTGTCTCTCCCTCCAACACTGTCTCCCTCTGTCTCATCTGCCCATCTCTGTGCTTCTTCCTCCATCGCTCTTTCGCTCCTTGCATCTCTGTGTCCCCCTCCATTTTTCTATCCCGCCCTCCATCTCTTGATCTCTCCCTCCATCTCCATCTCTCCCTCGTGTTAACCTCCCTGTGACCGTGGCAGCTGACGCTGTTTAGCAGGCCCTAGACGAGGACAGTGCTAAAATGCTAAGCGTGCGAGAGAGAGAGAGATCGTACACGCAAGCGTACCCCTCTTTGGCTTCAAGGAGACAGAAATTATTCTTTTTTTTCAGACTTTTACAGGAGTTGCAGGCAGGCATAGTTTATAATACTGCAGCTGTTTTTCAACAAAGATGTGATTGAACCTTTCACCTGTGACGTGCTTTTTGTCTTACGGATCCGAATGTTAATGAGCTCAGGACACACGCCCACCCTGCTCTCGCCTGCTCAACAGGCCGCAATAACCTAATAGTGTTTATTACAATTTAATGGCTATAATTGGGCTAAAAACGTAAAAGAAATATTAAGACAATAAATTGTCACTTCTGGGGAATATAACCACAATCTCCTTTCCTGGACCTTTAATTTCAAATGGTCCAATTTTGTGAACTGGAGCCAGATTCTGAGTTGTTCTAAGAAACATTTAAACTGCCCATTTGCTGGTCATTCAGCCAATCTGGTTTGTGGCTCTACGGTTCATTTTTTCAGTCATTATTATTCGTGCACTGTACTGTGTGTGCCAAAATAAAATGAATTCATTTATAGGCAGTTTCTAATGCGCGTTGCTGAGTCAGTGCTCGCTCGTCTTAAAAAGAAGGTGTTAAGTGAAACAACCCTTTTACTTTACTTGTGCATTGGGAGATAGGTTTGGTAGAATGAGCATCTCACTGCAGTCAGGACAGCAGAAACCCCGCCCAACTTTTCACTGCAGTCAGGACAGCAGAAACCCCGCCCATCTTCCCACTGCAGTCAGAACAGCTGAAACCCCGCCCAACTTCCCACTGCAGTCAGAACAGCAGAAACCCCGCCCAACTTCCCACTGCAGTCAGAACAGCTGAAACTCCGCCCATCTTCCCACTGCAGTCAGAACAGCTGAAACCCCGCCCATCTTCCCACTGCAGTCAGAGAAGCAAAAACCCCGCCCATCTTCCCACTGCAGTCAGAACAGCTGAAACCCCGCCCATCTTCCCACTGCAGTCAGAACAGCTGAAACCCCGCCCATCTTCCCACTGCAGTCAGAACAGCAAAAACCCTGCATCTTCTGCATCTTCTGACCCAGACTGAAGACCCACCTCTACAGAATCCACCATAGCTCCCCTGATCCCCCTTTAGAAATTCTTCTTTCTTACTTTTAAAATTTCCTTTCCAGATAATAATGTAGTAGGTGTAGCAATGTGGAGATACGTTATCTACAGTGGTTTTTTTTTTTGCAGTACCAGTTGTTTGTTTGTCTGGTTAACTCTGCACTCACTGATTATACATTCTGTGCCTTCTTGCTGATGTTGCGTTTCTGTTCCAGTTCCAGAGGATTAGCGCTTCTCTGTAGTGGTTTTAATGTAAAGTGATGGAGTGTAATGTAACTTGACACCAGGATGTAAGCCACTGCCGCAGTAGGGATGGAACTTGGCTCGACCCACGCTGGAAAGATAACTTATGAAAGCTGACCCGATCGACTAAACATCACGTTTCACGGCCAAAAAACCTCTAATATTTTTGTAGTTGCAAGCTAGTGACGCGACCCTTTCTCATCGAAAATCCGTTTGCTGTAAGAGGTCAGTTGAAACCGTGGGCTGTAGCCAAGGCTGCAGCACAGTGTGGATAATGGTCAGATTCAGTGTTTGCAAGATGGTGTCATTTAATTGGCCTACTCAACCATAGAGAGGCATCGGATGGGAAGTATTGGCATTTTTGGATCATATCCGTATGGAGAATGGCGGACGACATGCGGCAGTGTAGCATAATGGGTAAGGAGCTGGTCTTGTAACCTAAAGGTTGCAGGTTCGATTCTACGAATCTGCCATTGTACCCTTGAGCAAGGTACTTAACCGCCGTTGCTTCAGTATCTAGCTGTATAAATGGATGTGATGTAAATGCTGTGTAAAAAAAAAGTTGTGTAAGTCGCTCTGGATAAGAGCGTCGGCTAAGTGCCTGTAATGTAGATGCAGAGGTTCGAGGTGTGAGAGGTCTGGAGGGCTCCGAGGTTTCGGGTCCCGCCCCGGTTCGGGGTGAGGCCCGTTTTAGCGCTCGTGTTCCTGTTCCCGCGCGCGCGGTGCGTCGGCCATTTTCACCCCGAGGACGCGCGTCGATGGACGTGGTTCCGGTGCGGAGCCTCGGCCCCGGGCAGCTGCGCCGCTGCGTCTCTGTAACGCCGTGCCCGCGGCAACCCTGCAGCAGCGCTGGGGACACGACGCAGCCGTGACGGTCGCCATTTTGAGAAGGACGTCACTGGAGGACGCGTGTGCGTGAAGTGTGTCGCTGACTGGCCGAGAA
The DNA here is from genome assembly GCA_039654925.1 of Anguilla pacifica. Taxonomy (NCBI): domain Eukaryota; kingdom Metazoa; phylum Chordata; class Actinopteri; order Anguilliformes; family Anguillidae; genus Anguilla; species Anguilla pacifica. The sequence goes on from CM077297.1 coordinate 27,981,560, forward strand.
GGGGAGGGCGGAGTTCACGCACCGCACTGCACAGGCAGTCTGCCCCTCTCCGTCTCGCTCTGTCTGTCTCTGACTGACAACTTCTGCGCTAGAGAAGAGTGGAAAAAGGGAAAAAGAGAAGGAAGACTGAGATGGAGGGATGAAATTCGAATGTAGATGAGTTGGCGGGAGGGGGTTGTTATGAGACTCTGAAGCCTCTTTTGGTGAAGGGCCTTCACTAAACTCAGCTCCACACTGGAGTCTTCTGTCCTCACTAATACCTGTACCTGTATGCAAACACACACACACATGCAGGTGCACACACACATGTACACACACACGCAGTTACACACCCGCATGCGCAGTGTGCACACACACACACACACACACACACACACAGGTATACACAACACAGAGATACACACACATACACAGACACATTCACACTCACACACACACACAGGTACGCACAACACAGAGATACACATACACAGACACATTCACACACACACACACACACGCATACACACACATGGGGGGGGCAGTAAGGAAAATGTAAGTCCTAAGATGGTGGGGTGGGGCGGATGGGAGGGGAGACATCCATGCAGAGGAACAGATCATTTCCTGAGAAGGAAGAGAGTGAGAGCACTGTACAACAGATAAATCAATGATTGCCCTCTCTCTCTTTCTCTCTCTCTCTCTCTCTCTCTCTCTCTTTCTCTCTCCCTCTTTCGCTGTCTCTGTTTTAAGTGAGTGGGGATGGGGAGTTGGAATGAGTGTTTTTGAGGGAATGAATAGGTGATGTGTCTTGTAATGGTTGGTTCCGTTTTTTGTCATTTCTTCTTGTTTTCTGCGATGGTTGACATGTGGTAAAATGGTTAGGCTTGCGCTGCGCTATAAAGGCGATTAGTAAAAGTCAGGAATGCCGATCACTCCGTCTTCCTCTCTGCGAACTCTCTCCCGGTCTTTTAGGTCTTTCTCTCTACTTATCAATTCAATTCAGTGCAGTTCACAAATGCTTTTTTGGCCTAATATATTACAATGCATAGCCAAGGCTTTGCAGAGACATTGCGCACATTAAACTGCAAAACTGCTATACTTTGAAGCAATAAACTCAAGCAAAAAGGATGGAATATAAAAAAGGCAATTCATCCCCCTCTCTACCACTGGCCTCTCTCCCTCCCTCTCTGTCTCTTTCTCTCTATTTACCCCCTCTCTTCCCATCACCCTCTATTTATCCCTCTCTTTCTCTCTCTCTCCCTTTGTACTCCGCTCACGTCAGTGAGCTCCTCTGCAGTTTAATTGAACCCCTGCGATCGCCGGCCGCTCGGAGTTTCACTGAGTGTGGCTGCAAACCCCGCTTTTTAAAATTTCGCCTTAATGAATAAAATATATTTTTCCTATCACCGACTTCATAGACTACTGCCCCCCCAGCCCCCCCCCCCCCCCCGGCCACCCACCCCCCCCGGCCACCCACCCCTCACTCTTTCTCACTTAAAGGATACTGGCTGACTTACTGCTGCTTTCATTCTTCGAATTTAAATTAGCGCCCGCCCTGCTCGTCTCTCTGGGACAGAGACGGGGCATTGCTCCCCAGGGGAGCCCGTCTGGCGGAGAAGCTGTCCTCTGCGTCGTCTGTTGGAGAAGCTGTCCTCTGCATCCATTGTCTGTCGGAGAAGCTGTCCTCTGCATCCATTGTCTGTTGGAGAAGCTGTCCTCTGCATCCATCGTCTGTTGGAGAAGCTGTCCTCTGCATCCGTCGTCTGTCGGAGAAGCTGTCCTCTGCATTCATTGTCTGTCGGAGAAGCTGTCCTCTGCATCCATTGTCTGTTGGAGAAGCTGTCCTCTGCACCCATCGTCTGTTGGAGAAGCTGTCCTCTGCATCCATCGTCTGGCGGAGAAGCTGTCCTCTGCGTCGTCTGTCGGAGAAGCTGTCCTCTGCATCCATCGTCTGTCGAATAAGCTGTCCTCTGAGTCGTCTGTCGGAAACGCTTTCCTCTGCTTCGTCTGTCTAATAAGCTGTCCTCTGAGTCGTCTGTCGGAGACGCTGTCCTCTGCGTCGCCTGAGTTCCTGTTGGCCGACAGCTGGAGATTCCACCCTCCGTGGACAGCACGTTCTCAAGAGGCTGAGCCAGAGCTTTCAAATTCTGGCTCTGGACGGAAAGAACGGACACCAATGAAAAAAGCAAGTGCCTTATTTGATGTTGCCCAAGGCCCGAAGGCGGTGCTCATTGTTATTTTTCAATGCCAGTGTTTGGATGAGGAATTTAAATGAGTTGTAATTTTTTTTGTTGAATTTTGTCGGTTGGTGTGCCAGCTGCTGAATGAAAGGTCCTTCTGAAGCCTTCAGGATGAATGGAACTGGAAGAAAGGCACTTTCGGCACGGGGGGGGCAAACAGCTGTGGCGGGAAAAGCGCTATGCCGTACATCCCAAGCCTTTTGCGCTTTGAAAGCTTGGTGACCTTCCCTTTGAATCAGAGTTTAGCCCTCTGTTTCTTTCACTTAAAAGAAAAAAACTCACCCCAAATTCTTCTGACAAATGCCCAGAGCAGGATGCACAGTGTCAACGTAATGTCCTTTTTTTGTGAGAAGCGCTCATAAAACTTTGACAAATGACTCCTGATAACGTAGTTTGAGGGGGAAAAACTCTGCTCCTTTTTTAATACAAAAAGTATATGTGCCTTGGCAGTCACGCTCTCACGCTTTTTAGCTTTCAAAATAATATACACGTGTGCGGGTGCTTGTCCTCGCCAATCGAGCCAGTCGGCATGTCAGAATGATGTTCCTTTCTTTTAAACTATCTCGGCTTCCTTCCCTCAAGCTCCCATAGTTCATTGCAGACTTTTTGCCTGTGATGTCTCAGAGAATTGTTCTATAACACCAAATGGGAAGCCTGGTTTTTCCGAGCATGGAGGAATTGTAAAATGAAAATGTTAACACTTTCGAGCTTCTGAAAAACCTCTTTTGTGGGGTAGATTGCTACCACAACAACCATAAGTAAGAACATAGAAATTTACTCAAATGGATAACATGAAAATTATCTTGTTGCTCTGAGGTGTTCTTAGTAAACTGCGGTCAGTTTAGGCTTGCGGAGACATGAGACCAGAGGCAAACTGCGAGCACCCGATCAAACAGCAGGGGTCGCTAGTGATGTGCAATGAAACACCCTTATCCTGGCCAGCTGAACTGGGCAACACTGGAGCCAATTACACACCATTGTGTGGGGCTTCCCGTCCACAGTTGGTACTGGTATAATTTGGATATGATACCAAACTGTAGGGCCCCTCCATACATTAGAACAGTGCTTAAGAGATACTAGTCCATAGGGCCCGTCCGTACACTAGAACAGTTCCATTACAGATATCAGACTGTGGGACCCATCTATGCTCTAGAACAGTGCCTTAACAGATACCAGGCCATGGGGCCCATCCATGCACTAGAACAGTGCCTTAACAGATACCAGACTGTGGGGCCCATCCATGCACTAGAACAGTGCCTTAACAGATACCACTTTGTTGAATCTGTTGAACTTTTGGTTCAGCAGAGACATTCGTGTAACGTGCAGCGGAGTGTCTTGGCTGCATACAGTATCTTTGGCTTTGCCCAGACTTTCCCTCTGTAACAGACTAATGCTTCAGGTTACTTCCATTCCCTCTGCACACAGACAGGAAGCACCGCCTTTGAAACCTTTCCTCTGAACGCGTAAATCAAAGGCTGAACCACGGAGGCACTTTCCTTTTAAACATCCAGCGTCTTGCCTCGGAAGCGCTGCCTAATGATGCCTAAAATCTGCAAATATGTTCAAAATACATGGAGCTCCTCCCTGTCCTCTGTGCCAACCCTTTCGCTCAGACTATCAGCGCTCTAAGGGCAGAAGTTGTGCAAGAGAACTTTTAAGAGGGCTCTGAAAAATTGAAAGTTTTTGCGGAAGCCCTCAGACAGAAACATGAAACGATCTTTCAGGCTCTGATTCACCGTTCTGCTTTGCTTTTTCCATTATTTTCTGTTATTTTATTTAAGATGAGTGTCCTGTCCTCTAATTAAATCCAGCCCAACCCTCCCACCCCCTCTAGGCAGTCTCCCAACACCCAGCTAGCTCATCGCCTCTGATTTCCCGAGCTCCGCTTCCACAGTAAATTCAGTGAATAAGATGTATTAAATGACCTGATTTGTTTTATGTGTGTGGAGACCAGTTAAAAAATGAAAACAGAAAAATAAGCTATTATCTGGTGAAGGAGAAAACCCTGCTGTACAGTAATTAGAAGGGGACCGCAGAGTGTTCTGCTGACCAGGACATTCCCTTTCATTTCTGCTGAGTTTCGGCGTAGTGTGGGAGTCTCTGATATGTCTGTGTGTGTGTGAGTCTCTGATGTGTGTGTGTGTGAGTCTCTGATATATGTGTGTGTGTGTGTGTATGAGTCTCTGATGTGTGTGTGTGTGTGAGTCTCTGATTTGTGTGTGTGTGTGTGTGTGTGTGGAAGTGTTTGGTTGTGTCTATTTGCTTGTACTTGTTTGTGGTAGGTATGTGGATGTGTTTTTGTGTGTGTGTGTGTGTGTGTGTGTGTGTGTGTGTATGTGTGTGTGTGTGTGTGCGCGAGTCTCCCTCCCTTCTCCTCTGCATCATTTTTCCTTTGGAGACAATCCCTTCCTTTTTTTTGGCATTTCTCAGTTCTCTGTGGCATGACCCTGCAAAAGTGCTGCTGGGATATGATTGGATGTTTAGATCCTGGGTTACGGCGTGTTGCAGAGTCCCGCCGATTGTTCGGCTATTCGCTGGCAGCTCCCGTGCTCAGTTGCGAACCGCCAGAGAACACGTCGGCCTCCATTTTGAAAAGGCGACTCTCTCTTTTGAACCGTCTTTTCACTTTGACCTCAGTGTTATTTACGCGCTGGCCACTGACCCACATGCCTTAACCACGATGCAAAAATTCACCCCCCGTTTTGTTAAATGCGGATGTTTTCACTTCTGCTTGTTGTGGTAGTAAAATATGCCAAGTGTAGCCTCATTCTTTTTTTTCGTAAGCTCTAAAGCAAATGCTTTTCCACTCTTGTCATGCTCAGCAAAACCAAGGACAATTTGGCATTGTAGTACAATACCCATCAAGTACTTTGTCAACATCTCATAGACACCGCAAAAGACACAAGAAAAGAATTTGCTGAGAACCATGGGAGCATGACAGAATACATTCTCCTTTAAGATAAATGATTTAAAAGACAGGAGCATCATACTGACATGCTGACTTGCTCAGCTGAGGAGCTCAAGCACCTGCAAATGTGCACCACGCGGCCAAAAGTTATGTGGACGCCTGACATCCAACATCTGATCCAAAATTATGGGCATTAATACGGAGTCGGTCCATCCTTTCCTGCTATGACCATCTACACTCTTCTGGGAAGGCTTTTTACTAGACGTTGGAGCATGGCTGATGGGATTTGCATCCATTCAGCCAGAAGAGCACTAGTGAGGTCGGGCACTGATTGGGTGATTAGGTCTGGCTCGCAGTTGGCCTTCCAATTGATCCCAAGTGTGTTGGATGGGATTGAGGTCAGGGCTCTGTGCAAGCCAGTCAAGTTCTTCCACAGTGATTTTGACTAAACCATTTCTATATGGACCTTGTGTGTCCGGGGGCATTGACCTGCTGGAACAGGAAAGGGCCTTCCCCAAACTGTTGCTACAAATTTAGAAGCACAGAATCATCTAGGATTTGCCTTCACTGGAACTAAGGGGCCTAGCCCAAACCATGAAAAACAGCCCAGATTTTTTTGGTTGTATAGTGTATATTTCGTTCATTGGATCATGTGAATCACGCAAAGTTTGTCTCAACGGCATCATGTGAAGCTGGCGTAATTTGTTTCTGGAGCTCTGTCTTAAACGCGGTGAAATGATTGTGTCATACTGGGGTTTTATCTTCTGCAGATAGTAAAAAAAAAAAAGACTCCACATCTTCAGGAAGGTAAATGATGAGCCTAGACAGGCTGGACGTCTTCTCTCCTTCTTATCTGGTAATTGCTTCTGCTGAAACTGACAGATGAGTGGTCCGTAGCCTTTCAGGATGTACAAGCAGGTAAAAATAATAATAATTAGGGGCACAATCACAATCGCAAGCCAGCGGAAGGAGAGAAGAAGCTGTCTGCTGATGACCGTACTTACATGCTCTGAGCGTGTCGGCATTACTCTGCTGTATATGAGCGAGCTTCTCATCCTCGCGAGGACCTCAATCAGGACCGCGCCTGTTTGCGCCTCCGCGCGGACAAGTGCGCGAGACGGCGGCGCATCAGTATTCCGGGCCGGTCCGTCGCCGTGGAGCCCGCGCTGAGGACGGAACGGGTCGCGAGGTCTGTCTCCCCGGAGGAGCCGGCCGTCGCTCGGCGACCGGGGCTCGCCCCGCAGCGCTGGGGAAGGCGTCCGCTAAGAGCGCGCGGTGGCCGCCGCTGCTCTCCAAAAAGCCCATTAAGCCATCATGTGCTCAGAGTCCCCGCTGCCCGTCACTTACGGGCGACGGAACGCAAAACCGAGGCGTCCCGCGTCCTCGAGAGCCAGGGAAGGGCGCGAGGAGAGGGAGACGTGCCAGCGGTCGATTAAAGACCTCCACCGACCCGTGCATGCAGCCATTCTGTAGATGCTGGTACTTGTTTGCTGTTGCTGGAGATGGGCCGAGCGGGGGTGGGGTGGTGGAAGTGTGGGTGTTGGGTGTGTGGGCGGAGGTGGGGGGGGGGGGGGTGTGTGCACGGGGTGGAAAGTACAGGGGTCCACCCGTGAACTCACCAGCTGATTTCAGTAATTAGTTCTACCACCTGGCTGAATATTTCTGCTAATTAGCAAATCCAGGTGATTGGTGGGAAAAATACTGGGGAGGACTTTTGCTTTTTACTTTTGTTTTTTTACTGAACCTGGATGTTCCACCTCTGGGGGTGTTTTGGGCTTTTTGTGGGTGTGTTGGGTAATCATGATTTTTCATTTTTCAATCATTTTCATGACTCAACTTGGGCAGGGGGGTATTTTCTCATATCTTTAAGGAGCTTTATATAGCCTGCCTTTGAGTTTCGTCTCTGGTGGTCATCCGTTGTTTAGAAATGCTTGTATCAAGCTCTGTTATGTACCCAGTGCATGTCACTACAGTAACAAAAGAGGACAGAAAAATATTGGCGCCGTTCAAGGGTGCTGCCCACTGTTTGCAGTTTGACTGAGTCCCTGCTTGTTCCCTTTTTTAAATTCCCGGATGTGTGTTGCAGAAAAATGACATTAACAACTGAATTTGAAGGTGTGCTGGACTTGAATTTTTAACTTTAAATTAAAGGTTACTCAATCAGTTTTCATTTGAATAAATATGAATTTAAGTTTTAAATTCTATTTTTAAATGCAGTAATTCAGTTTAAATATTACAAATATTCAAATTATTTCTATGCAGATTCAGGTTATGCAAATCAAATTCATCGTTTGCTGGTGCTATTAAGGGAAAGCATGGCTCTGGCCATCAGCTAGAAAGCTAAAGGTCATTTACTGCATTGAGCCAGGAGAGCTGATCTAGGATCAGTTATGCATTTTGCTTGGTTCTGTCCTGGGCTTGTGCGTGTGACTGTGCTGGTTGCCATGGTGCCTTAAACTCTGGATGTGATTTACCTGCTCTGACTGGTTCTGTCCTGGGCTTGTGCGTGTGACAGTGCTGGTTGCCATGGTGCTTTAAACTCCAGGTGTGACTTGGTAAAAGGGTCCACTGAGGAGGAGGAGAAAAGGACTAAAGTCTCAAATATCAGAATATGCCGACAAATCAGTTGCAGTAAATTTGAGTTTGACACCTACGCTCCCCCCAATAAGAAGAGCCGAACAGGGAAAGAATCCAGTTATGTACAGTAATGCGGCTAAGTGGACTTCCCAAACTGCTGTATAATGACTCTGTACCGAACGTTTGAGTGTGCGATGACACAAACGCTGCAGACGGAAAGAATGGGCCTTAATTTGCAGATCCTCTGCGTTTGTCTGCTCTGCTCAAGCTTCATTACACGGCCTGCTTTTTTCTTTCTAATGCCCTTCGGTAAGGATTCCCTCACCTGCACATGGCCTATTACTCTGTTCATCTGGAACCCTTGAGCATTCCTTAAATGGCAGTTACATTAAATTTAAAATGCGACTTATGCCCTTGATGTATTCAGATAATAAAGGTGACATACATAAAAAATATTATATGTATGGTAATGTCATAGTCATTATTATGTCATTATATGTGTTATATCCTTTACTCAATATTCATCATTGCCTTCTCTTGCTATAAATGCTATTATTACTCCTGTGACTGATGATAATAATAATAATAATAATACATCCATTATCTGTACCTGCTTATCCTGGTCAGGCTCACGGGGGGTGCTGGAGCCTATCCCAGCATGCATTGGATAGGCAGGATTACACCCTGGACATGTTGCCAATCTACTGCAGGACACACACACACACACACCATTCACTCACACACTCAAACCGATGGGCAATTTAGATTGGCCTAACCTGCATGTGTTTGGACTGTGGCCTTCTCCATACAGAAAGGCCCAGGTCAGGATTCGAACCTAGGACCTTCTTGCTGTGAGGCGGCGGCGGCGGCAGCAGCAGCAGCAGCAACAACAACAGCACCTACAGCAGCAGCAGCAACAACAACAACAATTTTGTCTGGGTTAAACTGTAGGAGAACGCTTGGCTCCGTTTTGTCTGGGTTAAGCTGTAGGAGAACGCTGCTCCGTTTTGTCTGGGTTAAGCTGTAGGAGAACGCTGCTCCGTTTTGTCTGGGTTAAACTGTAGGAGAACGCTGCTCCGTTTTGTCTGGGTTAAACTGTAGGAGAACGCTGCTCCGTTTTGTCTGGGTTAAGCTGTAGGAGAACGCTGCTCCGTTTTGTCTGGGTTAAGCTGTAGGAGAACGCTGCTCCGTTTTGTCTGGGTTAAACTGTAGGAGAACGCTGCTCCGTTTTGTCTGGGTTAAGCTGTAGGAGAACGCTGCTCCGTTTTGTCTGGGTTAAGCTGTAGGAGAACGCTGCTCCGTTTTGTCTGGGTTAAGCTGTAGGAGAACGCTGCTCCGTTTTGTCTGGGTTAAACTGTAGGAGAACGCTGCTCCGTTTTGTCTGGGTTAAGCTGTAGGAGAACGCTGCTCCGTTTTGTCTGGGTTAAACTGTAGGAGAACGCTGCTCCGTTTTGTCTGGGTTAAACTGTGGGAGAACGCTGCTCCGTTTTGTCTGGGTTAAGCTGTAGGAGAACGCTGCTCCGTTTTGTCTGGGTTAAGCTGTAGGAGAACGCTGCTCCGTTTTGTCTGGGTTAAGCTGTAGGAGAACGCTGCTCCGTTTTGTCTGGGTTAAACTGTAGGAGAACGCTGCTCCGTTTTGTCTGGGTTAAGCTGTAGGAGAACGCTGCTCCGTTTTGTCTGGGTTAAGCTGTAGGAGAACGCTGCTCCGTTTTGTCTGGGTTAAGCTGTAGGAGAACGCTGCTCCGTTTTGTCTGGGTTAAACTGTAGGAGAACGCTGCTCCGTTTTGTCTGGGTTAAACTGTAGGAGAACGCTGCTCCGTTTTGTCTGGGTTAAGCTGTAGGAGAACGCTGCTCCGTTTTGTCTGGGTTAAGCTGTAGGAGAACGCTGCTCCGTTTTGTCTGGTTTCCAGTGTGGAGTCTGCACAGAGCTGCTGCTGGGATCTTCTTCCTCTCTGGAAAACCGAAACACGACAAAGAGGCCGTAAAAATCCTGGGACCTGCACGTCCCGAAGGCCCTGGAAAATACACTTCTGATGATCTACAGTCGCCATCTTTTTCACTCCGTTATAAAACGATGCCATGCAGCGGTGCCCGAATGTGGCAGAGTGCTGTTGGCCGTTGCTGCAAATGTACAAGTCATGCAGACGCAAAGCTAACACAAAGCTAACAATAACCACGTTTTTTAAAATCCGAAATGGCTGAATAGCTCCCATCTGACTGGGTGGGGTTAGCGTGTAGCTAGCAATCCCCGCCTCCGGCCCTGTAGAGCAGCCCAGCATCCCCGTGCAGAAAGCTGCCTGTAAGCTCTACCTTCAAGTAGTCGAGTTTCCTTTCAAAAAGCCAGGTCAAGGAAGTGCACTCAGTACAACCAAAATTCCTGAAGATGAATCAAAGTGTGTGTTTATTTTTTGTCTTATTACAACAGCCTTTGGAGTGCAGTGCTGCAGGTTCCCGGGCGGGGCGGGGTCAGGAGTGCACGGGGGCGAGGAGGTTACCTGCGTCTCCCACCTGCGCGCGTGCTGATACGAGGAGGTGACTGTGGGGAGAGGGATAACGCCGCCGGATTATGTTAGCTTTAATCCGGGGCTTTGTGCATACCCACCTGAAAACTGGGGCATTGGCATGCTCCATGTGAACTCCCCCACCCCCGTCCCACTCCCCCTTCACTTTCAGAACCACTGAGGGAAGGATTATGGAAGGCACACAAACCGAGAAGATCTTTCACTTTTGAAAAATGACAGAGCTGGGGAAAAAAGTCCCGTTTGCGTTTGTAGCGCGGTTGAATCAAGGCGCTGGGGAGGCCCGCGGAGCGCCGGACTCGACCTCGCCTCCCTAATGGAACGCATTCATAAAAAATGCGCCTGGTTAAATTTGCATGTTGTTCTCACGCAGAACCAAAGTCTGCAACCGCAAACTAAACCCCCTTTGTGACGCGCAGTGCTCCGGGCGCTTTGGCTTTCGTAACGTACGGGTGTCGTCGTTTCTCGACGGTTAGCGTTAGCGTCGGATTAGCACGGCTCCGCCGCGGTCGCCCGCGGAGACTGGCACGGAGCGCGCGCTGCCAGCTTGCATTAGCGCTCCTATATTTCAGCCTCGCCCGGGATGAATGCGCCCCGACCGCACGCAGTCTCTGCCTTTTCATAAAGGCCTGTGATGAATGGATGGCCGCTTTAATTGGAATTCAGACAATGAATCGGTTTCTGCAACAACAAAACTAAAAAAAAAAAAAAAAGAACTAAAATCTGATTAAAACTTGATCACGGTTACTGTTCCTGCAGGAAGAGATGCAAAAATCGACCGTCTTCCACCATGTTTTTTTAGTACCTCTTCCTCCCTGGTGAACTGGGTGTTTTGAGATGGCTCCGCCCCATTGTTTGATTGACAGCAGATGACCAGTTTGAAATCCCTGGAGCCATCGCCATGGACACCGGCCACAGTGCACAGTTTGGGCAGAGACAGATATTGACCCCCTGGGTTGCTGTCACAGAAAGATGACGGGGTGGGGGGGTGGGGGGGGTAATCACTTAAGTGTGCCAACAGGTGGCCTTGGAACAGGGCTGTGGAGAGACTGAGGCTTTGGGAAAGGATTTAAAGGGGATGAATGGAAGCTCTGTCCTCACGCCCAGGCATTTTTCCTTCATCAAAGCCGCGGAGTTGCTTTGTGTAAAGGGGAGGTTTGCAGTCGGTGTCTGGGAGCGTTTGAGAGTGTTTGAGAGCGTCTGAGAGCGGTGCCTTGGGCGGTGTCTCAGCTGCTTTGCACACTTGCGCTGTTTTGAACGTTCTGATGATCATGGGCAGAGGAAATATATTGAAAATTTAAGAGTGAGAAAGCGGGAGACAGAGGGATGTGGAGAGATGACCTGGTTTTGTGGCCTCCCACTGAACGAGACTATTATGGAAACCGGTTCTGCTGGAGCAGTACTGCAGGCTGGGGGCTCTGGCTGTGAATGAACAAAAAACAACAACAACAACAACTAAAACGAAAATATCAGCCTTCGAAAAATGAAGTCGGATGTCTGGAAAACATTCATCCATTCCTTTACTCAAGACAACATGGCTCCTAGCACCTGTGCTTTATCATTTTCAAACATCGGAGAGCAATGTATGCAATTATAAGAATACTTTTAAAAATAAACTTATCAGTATCACTCTGGCCCAAATGTTTGTGTTTTCCAAAAGGAAGTGGGAGTGATGTTTTGGGCCCCACAGTAAACGGGACGCATGGCATCTGGAGCCCCTACAGGTACACCGAGAATATAAAAATTAAACTCCAAATAATGCATGCAGAGTAGAATTAAGCTGGTTCTCACTGATAATAACTATCCCAAGAATACATTATGAAATGCATATAAAATCGAGTCCCCAAGGCATCCTGCATTTTAACGAGTTGGAAACCCAAGGGCTAAACCCTGAAAACATTTCTCGCCCGCAGCTGGTCTTGACACTTATTAATTCAGTAGCCTCACTTGTCTGGGTCATAATGTATGAACCTGAAAAACTTCCAATGCCACCACAACTCCTCCCTAACTTTAAGGTATGTGCTTTCCAAAGAAAAGGAGGACAGCTACTACTTTTGACAAATCTTAATCTGATGCGGTAAATAAAGTACGCTTCAAAACAGGAGTGGGAATCTCCATTCTTGGAGGGCTTGGTGTTGCAGGGTTTTTCCACCAATTACTGTACCTTGGCTTTATCTAGTCAGCTGGATACACTAACTACAGTTCTCATGTACACACACAAACACACACACAAGCAGAATGTGCACAGACACACACACACACACACACACACATGCAGAATGTGCACAGACACACACACACACACACACACACACACATGGAAGCGCTGGTTGTTCTTGCCAGCCCATTCATTAACTGAGCAAGATTAGTGTTTTGCGAGTTTCTGTTTGATTTGTCTGCTTTGTTAGTATTAAAATCTCCTGACAATATAAGCTGTTTGCCTGGATCACTTTTTTTAAGAATATAGTTAGACGACAGAGAACCGTACACTCCAATGAGAAAAAGTGACATTCAGCAGCTTTTTATATTCAATCCTGTGCTTTCCTACTCATACGGCCATTGAATTGTGTCACATTTAATATTGTCTCGAATATATATAATGACAGTCTTCTCCCTTTTCCCTTAGTTCTGTCTCTCCTAAAAGACCTGTTCCCTGGTATATTTGCAGAGGCTATCTGTGACTTCTGGAGCCATGCTTCACTGGGGCCATGTTGGAGTTTGCTAATAAATGTTGCACTTGATCGCTCTTTTTTGAAATTATATTTTGACCATTTAGATGGCCCTGGAGCAATCCCCTTGGTTTCTGTTGTAGATGCCAGAGAACTTTGAAGTGATTGACACTGAAATGATTGAAAATATTACTTCTATTTGCTTCGCATTTGCTGGACTTGATGTGGTTTACTTTAATTGCGTTGTTACTTTTAGACAGTCATTCAATTCAGAAGTATGCGTGTTGTTTTGAACGGCTTGCATTGTTTGTAATAGAGGCTGTTCACAGGTTGTCAGGAAAAATAATTCCATTCTCCTTCTCAAAGCTGTGTGTAACCATGGCAGTGGCAAGTGGGCATGCAAGTCCAGTGTACTCGAGTGCAGGTCCAGTGTTCTCAGGTGCAAGTCCAGTGTACTGAAGTGCAAGTCCAGTGTACTCTAGTGCAAGTCCATTGTGATTGAGTGCAGGTCCAGTGTACTCTAGTGCAAGTCCAGTGTGCTCAAGTGCAAGTCCAGTGTACTCAAGTGCAGGCTCAGTGTACTCTAGTGCAAGTCCATTGTGATTGAGTGCAAGTCCAGTGTGCTCAAGTGCAAGTCCAGTGTACTCGAGTGCAGGCCCAGTGTACTCTAGTGCAAGTCCATTGTGATTGAGTGCAAGTCCAGTGTACTCTAGTGCAAGTCCATTGTGATTGAGTGCAGGTCCATTGTACTCTAGTGCAAGTCCAGTGTGCTCAAGTGCAAGTCCAGTGTACTCGAGTGCAGGCCCAGTGTACTCTAGTGCAAGTCCATTGTGCTTGAGTGCAAGTCCATTGTGATTGAGTGCAGGTCCAGTGTACTCTAGTGCAAGTCCATTGTGATTGAGTGCAGGTCCAGTGTACTCTAGTGCAAGTCCATTGTGATTGAGTGCAGGTCCGGTGAGACCCAGTAAGACCTGCTCCCGTGGGACTCCCCAGCCCAGGGTGTGGGTGCGTGTGGCTGGACAGCAGGAGTGTGGGTAACAGGCAGCCGCGTCGTTTCTCAGAGCGCTTGCAGACCGCTCGTGTTTGTTCTGGGAATGAATGTGTCTGAGTGCTTGTGCGAGGGGCGGTGTTTGCTCCTCCGTCATCGAGAACCTCAGCACTCCGGCCTGTTCCGCGGGAATGGAGATCTCTGGCTGCTGCGTCTGCGTGTGACTCATCGCAGCAGGGAGGCTGTGATTGGCTGAGAAGGGCCGCGGCGGAGCAGACACGCACAGCGCAGGGCGCGTCATGCGTTTACTCGCGGCTCGGCGCGCCGCGGATCTCACGAGGCCGAGATGGGGGGGGGGGGGGAGTGGGGGTACGCTGTCACCCTGACATCTCAATGCGCCGCACCCTCTTACCCTCGCCCTAATGAAGTAGTGCTGAGCTTCAGCGCTGCCCGGCAACCTTTCCAATTTGCAGCTGTGACGCGGCGACCACGTGATACGCGCTCAGTCCTGGCCTCTGCCGTCGCCGAGTGAATCACCACCACGCCACTGTGAGGCTTTAACTAGAATTACAGCTGTGCCATTTTACAGAATGCAGGAAATCTATATGTTAAACAGTGCGCAGTTACAGCTAATTCATACTCCAGATGCTTTTATGTGGCCCTGGAAATACTGCTGTTGTTGCACTGTGGCAGCCCTGCCAATGAAGTTGTATTGAAGGCGGTGGGGGTGGTGGGTGGAGGGGAGGGGAGGGGGGGGGGGTGAGAATTGGAAGAGGTGACTGAACAGACGCTAGGCGTCCCATCGTTAAGCACCCTTCACCCCTCCCGCTTTCTCAGGTGGCCACGCCCTGGGGCCCCTCTCTGCCCCGCGCTCCTGTTTCCGCCATTCCCACGCAGTCCATTTCCGCCGTGTGTCCTCCCCCCAGACCCCCAGGCCCTGCTGACCCCCCAGTCCCCCAGTCCCCCAGGCCCCCAGGCCCCCCAGGCCCCCAGGCCCTCCTGCCTGACTGGAGTGCCTGGTGGTGTAGCGAGGAGAACTCGGCTACGCAGGAGTTTTCACCTGGCGGTGGGCGCTAGTGAGAGGCTGTGTTTTCCTTCCCCCACCCCCCTCAGGGCTGCTATTGGAGCAAAGGGGGCGCGGCCTGAATCCTGCCGTTACATTGGGTATCGAGGACGACTCTGAGGTGAGAGAAGGAGAGAGATTGAGTCGGGGAAGGGAGGGGGTGCTGTTGGGGTTTATCGACCACCGATGGCAAGAGAGTTGCTCACTGGTTCAATCAAAGGGGGTTTATAGCACTTTCCATCAGCCTGTCAGCCGGGCTTAAAGGGTGCGCAATTAAGCCGGTGATTAGCTCGCTAACCTAATCAGGATCCTTCGGGGGCGGAATTAGAGTCAGCCGGCCTTGTTCGGCAAGGCCTCCGCAAAATGAGGCAGCAAAGCAGGGGGCAGCCCGGGTGACGGGCCTGTCGATATGGTGGGCTCACCTCCCCACGCCCCCCCACCCCACCACCCCGGACGAGCCCTGCCCCAGCGGTGGGCGCAGGACGGGAATCGGCGAAGCTCGGAAGTCGAGCTTCCCTTACATATCGACGCACGCGGTCAGCACCTTACTGGAGAAGAGATCCGAGCTGACAGAGACAGTGAAATGAGAGAGAGAGAGAGAGAGAGAGAGAGAGAGAGAGAGAGGGAGAGAGAGAGAGAGAGAGAGAGAGAGAGAGAGAGAGAGAGAGAAAGAGAGGGAGAGGGAGGGAGAGAGAGAGGAGAGGGAGAGCAAGATCAATCATTGTTCATTTTTTGTGTTGCTTGCATATTTAATGTTTCCTGTATACTTTACGAATGTGTTTTCTGGCCTATAAATCATTTTGAAATTGAATTTGAAAGGGTGAGAAAGATAAAGAGAGAGAGAGGGACAGCGAGAGAGAGAGAGAGCAAGCGAGGAAAGAAAAGGGAAACCGCAGAATATACATTTACCCTTAACTGGATTTAGTTTTAATATTCCACACCCTTTTGTTAATATTTTTATGGTGATGTTGTTAGACCTTGACCAGTCATGCCGATGAGGAACAACTGAATTTTAATGAGGAAAGGGGAGAGAGAGAGAACCCTGTGGGAAACAGAGAGGTAGAGTTGGAGGGGGCGAGTGTGGTCCTGGGCTCCCTGCTCCTGCCTGGCCCGTGGGCTCTCACGCAGGTCAGGTGTTTACAGGTGTTTACCTGGCATGACCCGCTCCGACAGCCCTGATCGACCGGCGTCCGGGTTTTCCGTACGGCGGCTGGAATGGGAGCAGGGCAGGAATCTCGGAGTGTCTGGCCGTGTCCCTGTCACACAGGCTCTGCTGGCTTCTGCGCCTCGCCATTCGTCAGCTGCTCCATACGAGCCCTGTGATTGGCCCCCGGAGCTAAAGACCAAGCTCCGCAGCCAAGGCCACTTAATCACTTATTGCTTCTCCTAGGCGCCTCCAGCTCGTGCCTCTGTGCAAGAACATGAGACCGTGATTAAAGCACTTAGTTGGAATTAAATTAAGAACAAAATCTTCTGACATTATTGCAGGATTTCGGGTTGGCCAAAACTTTGGTATAAATCCTCTCCAAGTTTTGGCAGGTTTTAGCGAAGTACAGGACGGGCTGAAAGGTACCATATGCTGAATAAAATCCATCTCCTTAAAATAATTCATGAGAAAGATATTTCTTCTGGAAGCCCTATGATACTTTAATAGAATCGTGGCTTTGTCAAACTTTGTAGTGAAACTTTTATCAAAGTTTTGGTCCGTATTAGCACACCGTAGACAGGGGTGAAAAATATGGAAAGAGAAGAACTCCATCACCTCAAAATAATTCACATGAAAATGTAAAAAAATATTGCAATGCGTAATAGGCAATATTCCGTTCCATAATACATACCACATAAGTTCTATAATGGGTAACCAACAGGAAGTTGCTTCGAGACACGTTCCTTCTGTGGATCTGCTACCTGAACTTTAGGAAGTCAAAGTTCCGCAACATAAATGTGTGTCTCGCTGTTCTTTTATTCTACCGAGCTGTCGCTCTATTCTGTCCCCGTGTGGAATCAATTCAAACCCAGCTAGCTCAAAACTTTATTACGACTTTTGCAACAAGGTTGTAATAAAAAAAAACAGTGCTGCGGTAACGCTTTTATAACATTTATTTATTACCACACACTGCCACGTTTGTGACTGGGAAAAAAAGCCATGAAACATATTTTCATAACTTTCCACAATCTCAAAGAAATTATGTTTGAAAAACATTACGCTAGCTTTTACTTGAACTGTACACCACAAAGCCTGCATAACACCGCCATAAGCATGACATAACCCTGTGTCATATCCAGCCATGACAGTTTATACTGTAACAATTCACGTAAAATGTCGTAATGCTATCATCATGTATGTAGCAAATTTACCAAATAAAGATCCAAAGTAACTTAATCCCTGGATATGTAATGACAGTGTTATGTCATGTCACAAGTTGTTATATGCCGTCATGACTGGTTATGTCAGGTGTCATGCTTACGCCAGTGTAGCGCAGACATTCGCACAGCCTCGTCTGGCTGCGGAGACTTGTGATGGAAGCGTAGCCAATGGCGTTCCCGCCATTCTGCCGGGAGACGGTCAAAGACCAGGAGACCCGTTAATACACGTCATCTCCGAGCAACAGCAGAATTCCAATGATGTCAACCGGAGAGGACGGGTGGAAAGAGAGGGATAAAGGCCGAGACGGAGAGCGAGAGATTAAAAAAAGCCACGGAGGAGGGCGGAGGGGGAGATGGACGCCGTCGCTGGCTGCTCTAGCCGACCGTATGCCGCCGAAAAGGGGAGGAGTGTGATGTCACACGGGAGAGAGAGAGAGAGACAGACAGGGAGGAAGAGGGAGAAATTGGAAGAGTGTGAAAGAGATAGAGAGAGACTGGGAAAGAGGGAATGAGAGAGACAGAAAAAGAATGAAAGGTTGGGGGTGAAGGAGAGATACAGAGAGGGAGAGGAAGCGATAGAGTGAAGGAGAAGTAGTGAGAGATAGAGAACAAAGGAGAGATGAAAGAGCGATGCAAAGAGGGAGAGCGAAAGAGAGATACCGAGAGAGGGACAGGGAGAGAGATGCAGGGAGAGATACAGAGAGACGGAGAGATGCAGGGGGGGAGAGATATGGAGAGAAGGGGGGGGAGACGCAGAGATTTATGGGGGTTCTCTCCAGCTCTTGGGTTTTACAGATATGATTTATGTCCCTATTAATCTGGAAAAAAAAGGGACAAGAAAGAAAAAATGGAAGCGGGGGGATGGAAAGAAAGAGACGTGGGGGTGTTTCTACCAGGATGTCTCAGACGGAGAGGAACCGCAGGGATGTGTCGTTGGGATTCATGCCCGGCGGGCGATGTGGTGCGTCTGCCCCTGACGGGGGGGGGGGCGGGAGCGTGCCGGGGCGAGGTGGGTTGGGGGGCGGGGTCAGCACACAGGCTAGGGCTCCGTACAGGAAGTGTGTGATTGGCGAGCTGGGATCTGCGAGACGCCGTGGATTCCTCCGGCTCGTTTCCGGAGCGCGTCGCGCGGGAAGCGACATTGCAAGCCGCGAACGCGCGTTGTGAAAGCGCGTCCATCTCGGCGGTCGTTCTCATCCCCCCCCTCGCCTGGATTCGGTGGATCCCGGGGGTCTGGAGCCAGAGGTTACAGTGGAATTAAGTTAGATTAATGATTCAACCGGAATCGCGCGTTGGTATTTAAAACTTTCAAATCTATTTTATTTGAACTATTAGGTCTCCCCAGTGGGCCTAATATAGCCAGCGCTTTATAGTTTAGGCATTTTGTAAAAGCTTCACTTGACGCCTGGGTTTGGCACTCGGGGGGGGGGGGGGGGGGGGGGGGGATTACTGAATGAAATCGGTATTTACAATGCGTAGAGCTGTCGGCATTTCAGACGCGTCCGAGCGCCAAGACTTCGCTCGTTCCATGGCACTGTCCGGCAACCCTGAGCAAGGACGCACAGAGCCGGCAACCCTTACGAGAAAAGAAGTTTATGGAAGTACAGTGTGCCTTAAGTACGGTACACTTTTTCTGAACTCAATCCCAGTTAGTGCACTTAAAGTGCACTTTCACTTTACTTTTCCAAAACTTAGATCACGGTTTTAAAATACTTAAAGTGCAGCCTACCACTTTAAGATACAAAGTTAAGAAGTTGTTCATTAATGGAAATACTTTAATACTTTTAAGTATATTCAAACTTAAATTTTGTTCTATAAAGTACTTGAACATAAAGTATACTTAACAAAATAAACTCGATGTGCTGAAGTATACTCAGAAAAATAAGCCTTTATGTACTACTTGTTTTTGGAAGGGAACACCATAAGCGAGTCTGGTAGGGCCATTCTCCTGTTAGCGTGTGACTTACGATCTCTGTCAAGGAGATCGTATAAATGTAATATTTCATGCCGTAGCGATCCATATCTTTCGATGGATTCATTATCTCCATGGTTATCTAAAGGGTGGGCGCGATTACATTGCATTTTCTTGGAGGATGCCTCCCGCTCCGCTCAACCAGAGGAAACAACATACTTGCCAGCAAGGAACTGGATGTGCGAGAGTCCAGTAGCCATCGCACTTTTATTTGCGATTTGCAAGCGATGCGTTTTGGGGGAACGCAGCTGTCCAGGAGGGAGCGGTTAGCGTTCTCCAGGCCCTGCTCCTCTGCACCTCCTCCCTGTACCGCCCTTCCTCTGCACCTCCTCCCTGTACCGCCCTGCAGGAGGGAGCGGTTAGCATTCTCCGGACCCTGCTCCTCTGCACCTCCTCCCTGTACAGCCCTATAGGAGGGAGCGGTTAGCATTCTCCGGACCCTGC
This sequence comes from Anguilla pacifica, assembly GCA_039654925.1. NCBI lineage: Eukaryota > Metazoa > Chordata > Actinopteri > Anguilliformes > Anguillidae > Anguilla > Anguilla pacifica. The sequence continues at coordinate 28,001,286 of CM077297.1, forward strand.
TCCTCTGCACCTCCTCTCTCTACAGCCCTATAGGAGGGAGTGGTTAGCGTTCTCCAGGCCTTACTCCTCTGCACCTCCTCTCTGTACCGCCCTGCAGGAGGGAGCGGTTAGCGTTCTCCAGGCCCTGCTCCTCTGCACCTCCTCCCTGTACCGCCCTGCAGGAGGGAGCGGTTAGCGTTCTCCAGGCCTTGCTCCTCTGCACCTCCTCCCTGTACAGCCCTATAGGAGGGAGCGGTTAGCATTCTCCGGACCCTGCTCCTCTGCACCTCCTCCCTGTACCGCCCTGCAGGAGGGAGCGGTTAGCGTTCTCTGGGCCTTGCTCCTCTGCACCTCCTCTCTCTACAGCCCTACAGGAGGGAGCGGTTAGCATTTTCCGGACCCTGCTCCTCTGCACCTCCTCTCTGTACAGCCCTACAGGAGGGAGCATGAGGTGAATACTAATCTGTGCGTGTGCTTGTGTGCATGTGCACGTGTATCAGAGGCTCTTGCTGGTGAATGGGTACTAATTGGTGCGTGTGTGTGCATGTGTGCTTGCGTGCTTGCTTGCGTTCATGCTTGTGTGCTTGCGTGCTTGCTTGCGTTCATGCTTGTGTGCTTGCGTGCTTGCTTGCGTTCATGCTTGTGTGCTTGCGTGCTTGCTTGCGTTCATGCTTGTGTGCTTGTGTGCTTGCTTGCGTTCATGTTTGTGTGCTTGCGTGCTTGCTTGCGTTCATGTTTGTGTGCTTGCGTGCTTGCTTGCGTTCATGCTTGTGTGCTTGCGTGCTTGCTTGCGTTCATGCTTGTGTGCTTGCGTGCTTGCTTGCGTTCATGCTTGTGTGCTTGCGTGCTTGCTTGCGTTCATGCTTGTGTGCTTGCGTGCTTGCTTGCGTTCATGCTTGTGTGCATGTGTGCGTGTATCAGAGGCTCTCACTGGCGAATGGGTTGTAATCAACACTCTCCTTGATGTGTGCGGACCAGGGCACAGGCAGTGTAATTCTGTTTCTGTTGCACTGGCTTAAGCCCGCAATTATGATCTTGTGCTTTCCTTCGGCTTGTTTTCCCTGTCCCCCAGTGTGTGTGTGTGTGTGTGTGTGTGTGCGCGCGCATGTGTGTATGTGCGCGTGTCCGTACGTCCGTCCATCTGTCTGTATGCATGTGTGTGTGTGTGTGTGCGTGTGTGTGTGTGTGTGCGCGTGTGTGTGTGAGAGAGAGAGAGAGAGAGAGAGAGAGAGAGAGAGATTTCTATCCCTGTTACATCCTACCTTTCCTGTTGAATCAATTCTGCCCTCAAGCAAGGCGTCCTGATAAACTCCTGACATGCTGCAGTACTTAACAGAGCTAACATGCACACACAAACACACACACGTGCACAAACACACACGCGCACGCACACACACACACACACCTTGGGGAAGGGGGTGGGAGTGGGCGTGAGGTTCAGTACTGCATGGGGAGGGAAACAGAATGAAATGTGTGGCTGTATCTGCGGTGAACGTGGAATAGTAGCGGCGAGCTGTTCTACAGGAAGCGCTCAGACCGGTCTGTTTGCTTAATGTGTGTTCTGTAGAGGAGCAGAAACTGTGCAATTGTGTCTGGGAGTGCCAGCGATCGAAGAGTCCTCTTACTGTTTCAAAAAAGTTTTTTAATTTTCCTTCTACTGTTTTTTGTAAGCTTGTTTTTATCTACGGTTTACAGAGTTCAGAGCAAACTGAGTCTCTGGCTGGAGAGAGGCAATATCACACTAGGAGAGGCAATAAATAAAAACTGTAAGGTTAAAATTTCAGATTATAGCCACCAAAATCTGCTTTTTTGGTCATGATGAACACAAGAATTATATTATATTAAATGTCACAACAAATGAGGCTGTGGTGTACCCCCCCCCCCCCCCCCCACCATCCCCTTACTACTGATTCACGACTTCATATTCAGTTTGATGTGAGAATATGAGCTCTCTGTTGCTGTTGTGCAGGTTAAATGGTTCAATCATTCATAAAGTTCTTTCCAAAATGCAAGCTCATATTCTTTCAAGCTCTCTCTCTCTCTCTGTCTCTTCTTCCCTCTTTTTGTCTTTCTCTGTCTCTCTCACTCTTATAGGACTATACGTGTACCAAAAAGCTAAAAAGCACACATCAAAGAAAGTAGCACTAACGTCACAATATAGTAAGTTAAAACTAAAAGATTTCCAATGATAGAGAAGGAATAGAGATCCAATGACAGGGCCCCAGTCTCTCCTAAGAATCCTCCAGTCTTAAATAAACCACATACATCACAGAAATGGTTTAAAGCTTGAAATAAAGAGCACATGATGGAAGTCTGAGTCTCACTCCATAAAAACAGACAGGATATATTTATTCTGAAAAACAACAAAAAAATCCAAAAATTGTTTATTCTGTAGTGATTACATGTACTTCTGACATTGGACAAAACCAGATTTATTTTTCAAATCATACCCCAAGTTGTGTACAACACCAGGATAAAAGTTTGGAGTGGATTGAACGAAGCAGTAAAATCTGACGTGTTTTCCCAAAGGTGGGCCCAAGTGTCCCCAAAACCTCTCCAAATGGCACTAGTCCTTTCCAAATTGGTAGGCCTATATTGTGCATATATTCTTTTCCCAGCAATATTCCACTTCCAAATGCTAATTGCATCGAGGGCGGTACCCTCTGGAACCCCGCAAAACAAATATAATTTTCCCGTTCTCTCTTTTTGGCTGAGCCCTGTATTTCAGTCAAAATGCGTCCTTTTGGAGAGCTTCGTAGAAACACTCGGACCACTTGGCTTTGCTCTGCCTGCACTCTGACCTGCACTCAGCTGTCCGGCTGCTGTGCGTCAGGCCTGTAAGCAGTAAGTGGGGCTGGGTTAAACTGCATATGCAGACAGTGGCTGTGTGAGATGAGGCAGAGCATCCGAGAACCGCTTTTATTAGGTATCTAAGCTTACAAAGGAGTTTCACCGGGAAGTGTGAATTGAGGGAACACTCTCACCAACAGCCTCACATGCAGACAGACACACACACACACAGGTATGTGAGCAGGCAGTGCTCTTTCCTGTGGCAGTTGATTGGACGATGCTGACTTCTCACCTTAGACCTGTCCAGCGTGTTAAAAACCTGCCAGGAGTTTCCTCCCACTGGCACGGACCATAGTGTTTACAAGCCTCCTGGTCACAACAGAGCGAGGACTGAACTATTTACAAAATTATTACATTTAATTACCAACAATTTACAATAATATAGTGCCCTTTATCACTATCACAGTGTGCCTTCATGCAAGCTTTTGCCAATAAACAAACTGAGCTGTGATAAACCATAAAGCATGCACTAAGCTGTCGCTAGTGTGCTGTGCGAAAACAGAAACGTGAAAGTAAGTCTGTAAGCAACAGAGTAGCCAAGCCATAATTTCAGGTAGAAGGACACCATGAACTACTTTCGAGTAGATCATAGAGAGTGTCGATTTATTTCAGGTAGTAGCTTGCTTTTCGTTTATTTACTCTGCACTGGAATAATGTTTTCGCTTTTTGTATGATACTGTAAGAAGCTGATTTTAATTAATTTTTTTTTTTTTAGAAAAATGGCAGTTTTTGCATTTTTGCTGAAATTCTACTTGCATACAGAAATGCTTGCTTCCCGGTGCTCCTGAAAAGCCTTTCCGCTCAATGAAAATAACCCATTGAGTGTTCTTAGCCTCTGTACAAAGAGTGGATTGATTACTTAAGGCTCAGTGGGGGGTTTTTGTGATATCAATACCATCACTGTAGTATTAGCAGGTGTTTGACTTTGCGGACAGTTATTGGATTATGAAATGCCATAATCATCAGCCTGGGGTGTCAGTTTCAGCTCTCCTTTGGGGAAGGGGACTGCCTCGTAATTTCTTTCTTTTTTTAAGTCTCTCGTGGTTTTACCGATCGAGAGTTTTTTGCATCAATGTGCTAAGAGTCTAAGCAGTGGTAACCAGCCCTGTTCCTGGAATTCTATTATCCTGCAGGTTTTAATTTCAACCCTAATTTGGCACACCTGACTCGGCTAATTATCAGCTGTTGAATGAGGTGTGTTTTGTTAGGGTTGGAATGAAGACCTACTAGCTGGTAGATCTCTAGGAACAGGGATGGTTACCACTGGTTATAGGGGTTATGGCGCTGCACCTTGAATGAATGACCGATGAAAAGCAATAATTTAAGAGGATGTTATTGTTAGACACCGGCGTCTAATTGCATGGCTTTTGGCCTTTAAGGATTTAAGCTTGTTTGCCTGGGAGGCCTTATGATATTGATATTTCTACCATTAGAAATGGGGGCAAATTTAGCTCATATTTTATTGAATCCATCTGAGTGTCTGAGGCAGCTCTGGCTCTCTACAGGTCATTTTTTAAAGAGGGGTTTCGAATGTATTATTCACTCTTCTCCTGCAAGCTTTTCACCGTGGATATATATATACAGATTTGACTTTGCAAAAGTCACCTGCAGAATTTGATGCAAAAATTTGGTGTAAAACACACCCAGACACCCCATGCCTGTTCACTTCCTGGAGACCCCGGACTTTTATCGTTCACGTTTGGAGTCGCAAACGGACTTAAGAGTGGCAGAGAGAGACTATTACCCGTTAATCAGCAAAGCGGTTCTCCTGGCAGTTTTGCAGTGGGTGCAAACATAATTTTGGTTCCTGTAATGTGTGTTATACTGGTGTTTTTCAGAAAACATTCATTTTGGTATTTTAAGGAAATATTATTGATTCATTGAATAGTTCAGAACTTTGACATTGCTTGATTTAAATTCTTCTTCTCCTCCTCCTAGACGTCCTCCACCATTTTCCCTTGTTATTCCAATCCAGCCAGCCTTGAAAATGGTCATTTACAGAAATTAGCACAGGATGGAAATGAGCTTGACTGACGTAATGAGTATTTACCTTAATGGCCCGTATTGCATTACCCCCAGACCTTTTAACAATACAAATATAGCTGCTGAATTGTTCAAATTGAAGAAGATTGACCTTTTCCATTATTATAACAGACAGGTAAAGCCACAGTGTAATATATTCAAATGTGAAACTGTCAAAGCTATATAAACTTTGGCACAATTATGCAAAATAAAACATTCTCTATAATTTTTAAAACAAATTATCTGATTAGAGCACATTGCTGCCCCTCATGATTAAATGCATGCAGACGCCTGAACCTTGACCTTGCCCAAAATAATACCACTTCTGCCTGCGTCAGCGTTCGTTTGCTGAGTTTGGAAGGATGGCATCATTATTAAACATCAGACTGACTTTTATGTGAACGTACCAGACCATAGTTTTCAGTCAACGTCCCTCACCTAACTGACTTAACTTGCATTCTACCCAGCATGCATTTCTGTGCAAACAGCTCATGTTTTCAGTGCTTTTCCCATAACTCAAATGGGCAAAAAAGAAACTGTAGTGGCTCTGTGTGCGCCTGCGATAGACTGGCGACCTGCCGAGGGTGCATTCCTGCCTCTCGTCCAAAGCACGGTGGGTTAGGTGCCAGCTCCCCCCACGACCCTGACCAGGTATTAGCAGGTATAGATAACTGATGGATGGATGGATGGATGTGCTCACACATGCACTTGGAAGGCCTGAATCCCACCTGTTGCTATCTGAAGCCCTCGCTGTTGTGTGTACTTATTGCATTTCAGATGGCACAGAGAGCAGCAGTGGTAAATTCACATAGCAATTGTGTGCAGGTGTGAATATTTAAGGACAGGCAGAAACTTTTATTTAAAAAAAAAAAGAAAGATCTTTTAAGTTCTGCATATGTGCACCGGTAGCCTATGCCTGGCACTGCATATAGCCACCTCCTCAGGTGCGTACCTGTGGAACTTTGCATGTTGGAGAACAATCTTCGCACCTTCTCATTCCGCATTTATGCCAGTAATTCCACCCACTTCCTGTTTAAGCTGCGTTGCCGTAACACCTCCACCCTGGACCCTCCTGCCAGTCACTGGGGCGGGGTGTGTGTGCTAAGAGCTATGCACCCGTGTTCGCATTCAGCTCTCATAGCTAATAAGCAGTTCCGGTAGCTGCTTTCATTGCGCTTTATTGTCTGTGGAGGTGTTTAATGAGGAGAGCCTTTGTGGCGGTTGGCGCTGGGTGTGTGAGGGAGGCGGTGGAGCGGCTCTGAGATCACGGAGCGCCGAGCTCCTCGGGGCTAACTCGCGGCGCGCGGGGCGATAAGGCCGGTCGACTCCATCAGGGCCGAGAGGACCGGGAAATAACCGATACAGAGGCGAGATGTGCGAGGGGCCGCGGAGGAGCCGCTCGTGTCACCCCGCGGGCGGGGGGGGGGGGGGGGGAGAGTCTACGGCGGAAGAGTCGCCTCCTCGTGCACAAACCAGTTCCCGCTCACAAAACATGCGTGTCTTTTTTTTCTTTTTTTTTTGCCAGAGAAATAAATCCGTGAAATGCTACCCGTGCAAAAGCTGGTTTGCGGGCGCCGGAGAAACGCGCGGTCCCCGTTATGCACGTATTAACTGAAAAAGAGTGTGCTCGTGACTACCGGAGGCAATATTCTGCCTGGTCAAGGCTTTCCTCGGAGGGGGAGACGCGGGTTCGGAGCGCGGCGTTCTCCCGGTGCGAGGTGTAAAATCTGATTTGCGGACGCGGTGGCTAATGAAAGCTCAGCTTTGTGCGCGTCGTGGCGCGCGTCTGCGAGCTTTAATGGGAGAAGGTGCAGGATTTGTTTGTGTCCCTTCTGTGCTGTTTACCGCCTCCCTCCTCAAAAAGGTGCTGAGAACTGGGTATGAGGGAAGCAGCCTGCAGTGAATACTGAACATTACAGGCACAGAGCCTGTCCTACTGTGTGGCTTTTACACACAAACACACACGCACTCACACACACGCATACATACTCACAGACACACACCGCACACATACCCACATACTCATACACACACACACACACACACACATACGCTAATATACACTCACTCATAGACACTCACAGACACACTCATGCATATACACGCATATATGCACTCACACATACATACATGCACATACACATGCACACTAGGGCTGTCAAAAAATATTAGAAGTTCAAAAACTATTCGAAAATCTTTTTTTTTTAAAGTTCAAACCTAAATTTGAGCATTCGAATATTAGTTTTGGATCCCGCGTTTTGTAATTAACATGGATATACAGGCTTTAATTTCCTACGGCGAATCATGTTCATGCACCCAAAGTTCATTCCCTGTGCTGACGTTACTGGTCAGCTAACAATTTAGGCTAAATAATGTTCCCATGGCAGGCTATGTTTCCCTTCTGTTCTGAAGATTTTTATAAAATTGGATGATGAAAGAAGTTAAACAAACTAAACAGAGTAAGTAATTTATGTTGTTTTAGGCTACAGGTATTAGCCGTTTGAATAGTTTTTGTGTTAAGAAATAAACAGGGATTTTGTGATTAATAAATGCACAGTTGTGGCAAATTACATCCTGGAGAAAGTGCTTTATTCATTTGCGCATTGGACTATAGAAACTGCAGGGGGCTCGTTTATAAAATGAACTTGCGTGCATTTGTAGTGAAGACCTGACATGGAGCCACAACCGTTTCCACGGTAAAATGGAACTCAGACTCACTGACTCACTCGCTCACTCACTGACTCAGACTCACAGGCTCACTGACTCGCTCACACAGTGATTCGTGTGTTTTGTGAGTTTAGGATTGAAGCCAGAACGGGCTGTGGTGCTGTGGGGAGGCTCTGGGTGCTGGGTGTACATCAGGGCTTCCAGTGAGATACGGGCACTGCCCAGCTGGCGTTTGGGGGGGGGGGGGGGGGGGTCAGACGCGTGACCCGAACGTGACGGATCGCCAGTGCCCTCTGCGGCTGACGAGCAGGGGGTGGATCGAGCGGAGCCGAGCTCATCGACCCGAGACTCATTCCCCAGAGTCACAGCCACACAGCCTGATTCCCAACGGTCACCTTCACTGAGTCACTCTAATGAGCCTTTATACACATAAACACTCACACTCTCTCTCTCTCTATAGTTATTCAGCTCTATAGTGTTCTCCTAGAGTAATGACTGACACTGCACACAGATGTGTTGGCTGGGGGAGTGTGCTTCAGGGAGAGGAGTGAGTGTGTGTGTGTGTGTGTGTGTAGGGGGCGGGGGGGAGGGGGGGGTGTAGGTATGGGTTGTCTCTAAATCTCACAGAAACAGTGCTCTGGTTTTCACCCCCTTGCTTTGGCAGAGAAAAGAGCTCTCTGGAACTCTGAACTCTGGGCTGAAATCCAGGCCCATCACCCTGCCAGCCTTCCCCCCATATAACCTCACAGAGCTGGCCTTTCTCAACTCTCCAACACTTCATACCCCCCCCCCCCCCCCACACAGAACTGAACTTTCCGAATTCTGCCCCGCTAACAAGCACGCTGCCCTAACGCACACAAGGACCTCTCGCTCAGCACACATCACAGGTCAGCCGGGGGAAACGGACTGGGTAATTGCATTTGTGTGTGTTTTCCTTTTTAAAAAAGTTCCAACTGAAAAGGCACAGCAAACAAATATTTCCCTTTCTCTCCCATTCCCAGATGAAATTGCATTATTTATTTGCTTGGAAGATCCTTTATCTGGGGGGGGGGGGGATCTAAGCATACACAGGTGGAATTTTAAACATTTATACAGCTGCATGTGCAGCGGACCAATTCAGGACAAGCGTTTTGCCCAGAAGCTCCTAACGTGCAATACTAGCACCCAAGATGGTTGAAGGAATTGACCAGATGCCCATGTTACAATGGGAATCAATGGATAATGGTGCTTCCCAGGGTTGTAGTCCACTGGTGAACTTAATGGACATTTATTGAGACTGGAGATTTGTAATATATTAATATTAATCTGAATATTTGGCCAGAATGCAGCCATTAAGTGAAGCAATGATCTTGGGAACAAGTTTGAAAACAAGCTAGCTAGCTATGAAGTTTGTTGTTGAAGTAATAAAATGTGTTGTGGACAGATTCATTAAGGTATTGAATCCATCTTCCTGAATGTCAAACCTTCTTTTGACCTCTTTGGAGGCAAGCTGTTGCACCATTAGAGTCATTTGAAAGCATTCAATATCGGAGTATCTTTTTTCAGCTGTCCAAGCCTATCTGCAAAATGTTTGGATGAACGAGCTGCCAAAATGAATGGGCTGTTATTCTTTATGGCCTGTAGGACTGTCATTCCTGGATATGACTGATGTCGTGATTATGACTACATGATGTAGAATTTAATGTGTATAGGTCAGGCAAAGTGCTACTCGTCAAAACCTTACGGTTCAAAGGCCATTTTTGAAGGTACACTCCCATCGAATTGAACAGCTGAAGGGCACATTCCGGTCGACTTTTCTGAGCGAAACTGTCTCTGAGGCAAAAGACACGCAGAAACTGTGTAGTAAAATATTTTATAGAGCGGTACATGTTTTCTGAAATATAGCATTCACAAACAGTAGAATTCTCTATTATGTACAATTTTTATTCAATAATTTTCTTAATGATTCACATCGTAATATTTATTCTTTTAGCGTATGTTTCGGAGCGTTTGTGTGTAGTCAGTTTGTCTGTTGATTTAAAAGTTTGAAATAGTCGTAGTAACAACCCTTTTTCGGAAAGGTCTTCTTGAAAAGTATAAAAGCTGGTGTTCTGACCCTCATATCTCCAAGGTGATGAGTAACATTTGTGATTCTCCCAGTCCGTTATTCAGCTCCTGCTCCTCTTCCCTCCTCTCCCTCTATTTTCCCCTCCTCTTTCTCCTCTGTCCTCCATTTCCCTTATTCCTCTCACCTCTCCTTTCTATTTTCTTCTTGTGTTGTTCTGTCCAACTCCATCCTCCCATAATACACTCTGTCTCTCTCTCAGGGCATTACAGTTGCTTAAAGTCCTAGGAAGAGTAGGTCTGCACTAACGTTTGAATCCTTTCCAATGTGGCTACCTGCCCCTGGCCCCTCCCCTTGCCTGCTCGCCCCTGGCCCCTCCCACTGCCTGCCTGCTCGCCCCTGGCCCCTCCCACTGCCTGCCTGCTTGCCCCTGGCCCCTCCCACTGCCTGCTTTCTCACCCCTGGCCCCTCCCACTGCCTGCCTGCTTGCCCCTGGCCCCTCCCACTGCCTGCTTTCTCACCCCTGGCCCCTTCCCCTGCCTGCCTGCTCCAGGTTCCTCCCCCTGTCAGCTCCTGGCTCCTCCCCCTGCCAGCCCCTGGCCCATCCCCCTGCCTGCTCCAGGCTCCTCCTCCTGCCAGCTCCTGGCTCCTCCCCCTGACAGCCCCTGGTTTTTCCCCTTGGCAGGTGCCAGCAGGGGTTCACAGGAACCAGAAGCACTTCCTCCGGCTCTTCTTGACGGCGTGGGAGGGGCGGGGGGGCAGGGGCGAGTCCTCGTGTCGTGGGGGCGGGGTCGGGGCGGGGCCAGTCTGGGGGGAGCTGTGGTCCGAGTCCGGGGGGTCAGAGATCCTCCAGGCCCGGGTGAACTGTCCCTCCTGTAGCCGAAAATCGTGCTCCACACTGAGGAGGGAGGAGAGGAGAGCAGGAGGAGCAGGTGAAGAAAGGGGGATGAGGAGAAGAGAAGGGGGGGAGAGAAGGAAGACTTCATCAGCACCCTCAACGCTGACAGTCTACACTTTAAAACCTCATATTCATGGTTTCACTTCAAATCCAGCATGCTGGAGTACGGATCCAAAACCGCCAGTAGACCGTCGCGGTCCGAACCCTGACGGGCCGCGCTGTGCGTGTGCAGACGTGCAGCGCGTCGTCGGGGGCGATTTGGAATGCGTGCGCGCGGCGGCTGACGCGGGAGTCCGGCGCTGGGGCGTTCGGGGGAGCCGCTGAGCTGCGCATGAATAATGAAGGAGCTGCTAAATTAGAGGCAGGCGGCCACGCTCCGCATTTGCTTGTGGGCTGATTTTTGTCAGCAGTTACAGTATTAGCTGGGAGTTTTATTTCCCCACTCTCCCGCCCCCCTCACGCACCCCCGCCACCCTCGCTGTTATTTTTTATGAGTTGCTTCCTGCTGAGGGTGCGCTGGCCTAGTTAGGGGGGTAGGGGGTGGGGCGCCTCATTGCAGTGGAGCTGCAGAGATTAAAACTCAGGCCTCCTTTTTTGGGGGGGGGGGTGCTGCTGGCCGGCCCTGTGACTTTGGAGGGGGAGGAAGTTAACTTTGTGGCTGAACACAGTTTGGACGGCAGTGAAGGAAGTTTCTGGGATGGCCTCGCTGCTGGTGGAGTCCCCTTCTGTCTCCCGTGTGCAGGTTTCTTAACTTAAGAATGTGTGATTTAAATTCAACTTATCAGTGAAAGATCATTACAGGCGTTTTAAAAGCATTCACGATTTCCTTAATTGACTGAATTGAATTGATATTGACCCCAGGCCTGTAGGCATCTTTACTGGAGGGGCAAGAGAGGAATTGTCACTCTTGCCCAAAAACCCCTTACCCCTGCTTTGCACGCACGCACGCACACACACACAAATACACATGCGCACACACACACACACACGCACACATTCACATGCACACACACACACACACTCAGACATTCACACACATGCGCACACACACACACGCACGCACACATTCACATGCGCACACACACACACGCACACATTCACATTCACATTCACACGCACACACACACATACACACACACTCACACATTCACACACATGCGCACACACACACGCACGCACACATTCACATTCACATTCACACGCACACACACACATACACACACACACTCACACATTCACACACGTGCACACACACACACACACACACACACGCACGCACAGGCATTGTATGTGCTCGTGTGTGCTGGGACACCTGACTCTAAAATAGAGACTTACATGGAAACAGCCCCCGCCCCTCTGCAGTTTACCCAATAGCAATCCCTCTCTTCCCACATAATTATTGCCTGTGATAAATCACACCCCCCCCACGCCAATGTTGTCCAACATGAGCAAGACATGCACCGGGGGGAGGCACTCGCCCCCGGTCCTAATTATCTCTGTTCTACGCCCAGAGGAACAGAACCAATTCTCAGAACACCAGATCATCATCCGTCCCTTTGCTTTCCTCCACCCCCCGCCCCCCCCTTTATGCTCCCTCTCTTTCAGCCCCCCCAGTTTCTCTTTCTTTCCTCTGCTGCGGCTGTTCCTCTGCGTGCCTCAATCCAGAGTTAAGATTTATTTTAATCCCCTAATGAGGCATAAGTGCGCAAGAGAGATGGGCGGAGTGTAGAGAGAGGTAGGTGGAGCGTGGAGAGAGATGGGCGGAGTGTAGAGAGAGGTAGGTGGAGCGTGGAGAGAGATGGGCGGAGTGTAGAGAGAGGTGGGTGGAGCGTGGAGAGAGATGGGCGGAGTGTAGAGAGAGGTGGGTGGAGCGTGGAGAGAGATGGGTGGAATGTAGAGCGGTGGGTGGGGCTTAGAGAGATGGGCGGAATGCAGAGAGAGGTGGGTGGAGCGTGGAGAGAGATGGGCGGAGTGTAGAGAGAGGTAGGTGGAGCGTGGAGAGAGATGGGCGGAGTGTAGAGAGGTGGGTGGAGCGTGGAGAGAGATGGGCGGAGTGTAGAGAGAGGTGGGTGGAGCGTGGAGAGAGATGGGTGGAATGTAGAGCGGTGGGTGGGGCTTAGAGAGATGGGCGGAATGCAGAGAGAGGTGGGTGGAGCGTGGAGAGAGATGGGCGGAATGTAGAGTGGTGGGTGGGGCTTAGAGAGATGGGCGGAATGCAGAGAGAGGTGGGTGGGGTTTAGAGATAGCAGGGTGAAGTGTAGAGACATATTCACACAGTTTATGCACAAAAACAGACATGCACATGTATGCACACAAATACGCGCATGCACACGTGCGCACGCACACACACGTGTCTCTCAGCACAAAGTCTCTATCTGCTTGTGCGAACATGTCTCTGCTAATCTCAGCTAATCATGCTAATCTGTGAGATGATTATCTGAGAACTTCATGTTCGCGTGTTTTCATGCATTTATGGGTACATTTACATTCTGGAGAATAAAATGCAAATACATAATGCTCTGATCTGATTCTCCAAATCGCACTGCGGCAATAAGGATTTGCCCAGCAGTGGTTTTATTTTCTCTGCGTAAGCAGTTGTGCTACTTGGCTCAAATACCTCGCTCCAAGCAAGCCACTTTTGAGAATCAGCGATTTTCCTACACTTCAGGGGTTTATAACCGCTCTATAACACATTTACATCTCCTTTATAATATGTAATAAGGACTCATGTTAAGATCAGACCTTTAAAAAAATATATTTTAACTTTTCATTTAAACTTATTAATACTTAACTAAATATATGAGATAATTGGCTCCATTGATCTGGTTGACCCCTAACAGCGCAGCCGGCAAGAACAATTACTGCGGATGTACGATTAGGTTTTTAAAAATCCTGGATTGTGTAATTTGTCATTTATCTTTTAATAGCGCCTCCTTTGAAATGAAAATTTGCCAGGGTGTTTGTGTTGGCCTTATCTGATGGCGCAGGTCTCCATTTGCACATGAAAGGCTCTGCGATTTCAAGGTAATGAAGACCCGGTCTGGGGGGGTGGGGGTGGGATGGGGTTTGGGGGGTGGGGGGGGGGGTGGACGGGAGGGAAAAGCATTAAGAAGAATGTGAAAATTCTGAGGGTAACCACTGGAACGACAGAGACCGTTACATTTACATTACATTACATTGCATTACATTACAGGCATTTAGCAGACGCTCTTATCCAGAGCTGCTTACACCCATTTTACATAGCATTTACACTGGATCCATTTAGGTTATCTAAATGCTGTGTTGTGTAACACTGCATCCATTTACACAGCTGGGCTCTGAATACAGGTGTAGCTGCTCCACCCCTCCCTTATAGACGGGGACGGGGGGGCTCTCAGCACAGTGCAGCTGCTCCACCCTTCCCTTACAGACAGGAAGGGGGCGGGCCTTGTGTCTCTGGCTGGACTGCAGAAACTGTTCAGCAGAGAACAGCTCTGGGGCCAGGAACACAGAGGATGCTTCCACACAGCTGCGGAAAGCCTTTTCTCTCTTTAAAAAAAAAAAAAAAAAAAATTAATTTCTATTTATTCGTTTTGTTTCTGCCAAGAGGAAAAAAAACAGTTCTGAAGGGATCCTCATTACGAGATAGCAGCACTGGAGCTCAGATGGCCGTTAGTACAGGGGGCAGAGATTGGAAAACGCTGGAGCAGCGTATGATGGGGGGGGGGGGGGGGGGTCAGCTTCGATGACCTACAAGCCCAGGATAACGGCAGGGGGAGACAGCGAGTGCAAGGGATGAGGGAGTGTGTGTGTGTGCCTGTGCGTGTGTGAGTGAGTGTGTGTGCATGTATGTGTGTGGTTGTGTGTTTTTGAGTGTGTGAGTGTGTGTGTGTGTGTGTGTGCGCGTGCGCGTGTGAGTGTGTGTTTCTGTGTGTGTGTGAGAGTGAGTGAGTGTGTGTGTGCATGTATGTGTGTGTGTGTGAGTGTGTTTATGTGTGTGTGTGTGTGAGTGTGTGTGTGTGTGTTTATTGATCTGAGGGGGGTCAGGGGTGGGAGGAAATTTATTCTGACGCAATTTCATTACGCTGGAAAAGCGACAGAACAGCTGCTGCTGCATGTCCTCTTTCACCTCACTTTATCCTCATTCTCTCTCCATGTCTCTTTCTCTCTCTCAATCTCTCTCTCTCTGTCTGTTTCTCTCTCTGTCCCTCTACCTCTATCCCTCTCTCTCCCACTCTTTTGCTCTCTCTCCCTTTCTTCTTCCCTCTGTCTCCCATATTCAAATTCAAATTCAACTGTGCTTTATTTGCATGACAAGAAAACTTGCGTTGCAAAAGCAATGGGACATACAAAATGACAAACCAGACCCCTACATCCAGAAAAGGGGAAAAAGAGAAGAAAACAAAAACAACCCCCCATACACATCTCTCTCTCTCTCTCTCTCTCTCTCCGTCTCTCTCTCTCTCCACTCTCCACCCTGCATAGCAACCCCTGGCTTTTGCCCATGTGCACATCAATACTGGGCCCTGACTGCCCATCACGAGCCAGCTGCACTCACACGATGAACGGCGACAGGAAATCGCTAGGTGACAGAGAGACGGACAGATGTCGCCGTGGCGATCCTGACCTCCTTCCGAAATGAGATGAACTTGGGCATAAAGACGCGGAGTGTGTCTTCACATGTTCAATAAGCGCGATCGTTAGCGATCTGCAGCTCCTGGGCCTCTTCCTTCCCTGAGTCACCATTAAAAACAGACAGAAGGATGGTGTGTGTGTGTGTGTGAGAGACAGGGTGTCTGTGTTTGTGTGAGTACGTGTTTGTATTTGTGTCTGTTTACATGCATGCGTGTGTGTGTGTGTACTTGTATGCATCCGTGTGTGTTTTTTTTATTTGTGTGCATGTGTGTGTGTGTGTACCATCCCTTAAAAGGGGTGCAGTGATCCTTGTACAATGATGTCTACCCAGAGGGACAGGGAAAGTGGTTCCCCCCCCCCCCCCCTCAGGGGGCAGGCGCGCTCGGTGTTCTGTCGCTGTAATGCTGCGCACGCCAGGCCTGCGCTCTGTAAAACCCCTGCGCCGGGGACGGGGCCTCGCCACACTAATCTGTATTCCTTCCTCTTCTAATTAGCGCTCCGGTGACAGATACTCCCCGTGAATATTCATGAGCAGGTACGCCCGGAGAATGCGCTTCCGAGTGTTGTGAGAGGTGACGAATGGCCGCTGGACTAATTCCTCGCGTACGCGTACGCGTCCACAGTCAAAATCAGAGACTTGTGGGAAAATAAGCAAGGACTCTCTCCGCCTTTTTAAGGACGTTGGTTTTCCGGGATGGGAAATGCATCTGAGAGCGGACCCCGCCGGCCTCTTCCCGTCCAAATCCGGGGAAGACGTGCCGGGGAAGCGGTCTCTCGCCAATCTGTCACGCACTCCCACGGCTTCTAACTACTGGTGTTATCGCTGCGTGATCTAAGGCTGTTTCGCTTCCTTCCTGCTCCTTCTCCTTCCCCTTTCACCTCCTCCTCCCCTCCTCTCCCCTCCTCCACACCCCCCCACCTCCCTCCTCCCCGTGAGCCAATCGAGCGATGCGGACTCTATTGTTTAAGACCGGCGTGAACGCCAGTCAGCACTCTACGGGTCCTCCTGGATTCAGCACAGCTGTCTGTGTAACAAACCGCCAATCCCAGACTCACAGGGAGGCGGGAGGGGAGAGGGGAAACACGGGCCCCCCCTCTCTCTCTCTCTCACTCAGTGCACAGGACGAGGGCTTTCCCTCTTTTTTCCCGCCACCGTGGGCTTTTCAGCTCACTTCAGACGGCCGCGGCGTCGCCAACGGCGACAGCGCACTGCCTGGGATTTCCCAGGTAAATTTTTAATAAAGGTTGAAATAGCCTGTTTGGAGGCGGTTCTCCTGTTTAAAGCAGCTTGAGAGGCCTCGGAGAGCCCCTGTTTGTTTCAGGGGTGCGTGCGGTCCGGATAAAGCCCACGCTAAAGCACTTTAGCAGCAGCGCTAAAGAAATCGGCCTCCCGTGGAAACGGAGCGCGTGAAACAGCCGGGAGGGTGGGGGGCGGGGGGTGGGGGGGGTGCGCAGGAACTCTGGGTAAAGAGCCGCTGATTTGTGAGGCCTGCTCGAGATGGCTCCACTTCAGAGAGAATCTGAAATCTCCTGGGACGCTGCTGAGTTTCTGAACTGTTTCCCCACTGCTGTCGAGATTTCCCAAAATGCTGAGTGCAGACTTCCATGAAAATGTCCTTCTAGCGATATGTTAGCCGAAAAGGAAATCCCAAGAAAGCCGTCGAGCTCCCTCAAAGACAGACAGGTTTCTGTTATTCTGTTTAAACGTAAAAGGGGAAAAATGTAAATGACCAGCAAAGGCTGTAATACGTAGTAATGTACGGTTCCTCGCAATCCTGTGTTATCTTTGTCAATATATTACAGCGTCTGTCTTGGTACCTCTCCAACGCGCCATTATTCATGGGGAGCGCTGGCTTCAAAAGGCCGTTCTGGACCACGTTTGGGGATTTATAGAATTTGATTTACATACTTTAACACCGCCAACAGCAAGCATACGCTGCGGCAAATGGCAAGAAACACTGGGTTTGTGTCCAAGATGGCTGCCGAATGTTTAGACTGTGCCCATTTGTGAAATGTCTGGGTGGCGGAGCTGGGGGTGCTCACAATGGCTTTCGACTCTGCTGCGCTGCTGTGCGTTCTTTTGTGAGAGGCTCTTTAATATGCAGCACTCCGGTAGATTATAGGAAGAGCACAAGAAGGAGACGCCCGCATTTCTCACCTCCACTCCACTTTTAAATACGCACTCAGCAAATGTTCCTGATGCAAATGACACTTCACAGCACAATCCGTGTTGAAAAGAAGCGCTTAATGCAAATGAGGAAAAATTTTAAAAAACATTTTCTCAGGCCAGTCTGCAGGTGCTGCTCTTCAGTCTATTGACTGGGTTTTTTCATTGAATATTCGTCCAATTAGACATGCTAAATGTGCTTATAAATAAAGCACAATTACTGTGTGTGCCATAGCAAGTGGGAAATGAAAGATAAATGTTTATATTTCAGGGAAATTTATACAAAGCTTTTTCACAAAAGACAAATGTTTAAGTAATTTTTTGCTTGAAAATTTAACTGAAATTATTTACGTGAAAAACAACTGAACTAAATTCAGAGCAGTCTTAAATAGTGGGTTCAGGCATTCCTAACAACATACCTTAATGGCATACTATGCAGGATTGGTTTGGTTCTGCTCAAGTAAAGGAAAACTGATTTCTGTGGGACATAAAACCAGTTCAATTCAGTTCAGACGCATTACCTAGCATACACACATACATCGAAACCATGGCACTTGCTGTAGGCAAAACCCATTTTCCTTTTGGATCTTCCAATGCAAAAGCAAAAGATCTCCTAAGTGCAAATTTGCAGCATACACAATGTATTTGTGTGCGCTCGCCAACACATTAACAACTTGTTCGTAAAAGACTTACAAAACCTTTCAAGCCCTTACAAGACCTTTTAAACCTTGATCTTGGAGTAGGAGTGTTGTTCTAGAATGCAGTTCACCCTGTCTTTATTGTAACCTTATCCATTTAGAAGAAAGGCAAAAGTGATTCTGGACCAGCTGCTCTATTCTTCTGCTCCTTGAATAATTTATGGGCCCTCAGTTGAACTAAATTACACGTTAAATTAACATTCGGCTTTCTCACATTCAACACAAAACTCTGGTGATAAAATATTGGGGATTTAGAGACACCGGCATTGTATTGGAAGTCTTATCATTTACGAGCACATAGCATTAAATACATTTGCCATGAGCTTAAACTTCTTGTATTTGCTAAGCGTTTATTTTCTGGTTGACACAGTTTTTGCTCAGTGGGACAATAAACACAGTCAGTCTCCTTACACTCGACGGCTGGACCTTATCATCACTTCCTGCTTTTTATTCTCGAGAGCCGTCACTGCACAAACACCGCCAACATAACGAAGAAAAACCATAAAACCGCCAAAATGCCCTTTCAGTCTCCACTCCTAATACGGTGAATGACGATGAAGTAGACTGAACCACCGCTTTTTGGTTTCTGATGGTAGTCGTGTGTCATGTTGTATCAGAGGGATGGCGGGAAGCATTTTGGAAAACAATCTGATTTCTGATTGTTGGGTTGGCTCAGCTTTGAGCCTCAACAAGAGACTGAGGGTTTTCCATGCAGCTCTGGTTGCTGCAGTCCTGAGCAGCCAGGCCTGTCTAGCGCTAATGGCTGGTACCTTATTTGCTTGCTTAACGGATTAACCGCGCCTGTGTGCATAGCCCCTACTCTGCATATATTTGTTGTCCTTCATTTCCCAAGTGTTTCTGTTTCTGTGTTTCTGGTTTTTTTTTCTGCCCGCTGCTGGTGCGTGTGGCGCTTTTGTTACTCCCGGTCCGGGGATCTGCTTCCTCCCTCTCGCTGTGAAATCAGAAGGCACGGCTCATTCGTCACGCGGGCCGCCGTTGTGCTGAGCTGTTTCCCCTGCGCCCCGGCAGAAGGGCTCGCACCCCTGGCCGGCTCCAGGAGCCGCGCGAAAAAAAAACCCCGACCGCCTCACCCTTTCAGAGTCGTCCCTCTGCGACGCGCGTCACACACCTCAGGATTAATGCCGCTCCTCTCCCCTTTCCCCAAATCAGCATTATCACGCAAGTCGCTACTGTGCGGTGGCAAAGAGAAGCAGTCCGTATCCCCGATAGGGAAAAAACTAACAAAAAGATTCTCCCGCGTCCTTCTCAACACATCATTCCGTGTTAGTGTTTCCCTCAACACTCCTGGAAGGAGTTACTGCACCCTGCTTTTACACATACCGCTACCTGCGAATGAGCACAGCTCAGGTGCGGTTATTGAGTTACATATTTTACAGCTGATGCAATGTGCCGAACACGCAGATCATACATGCAGGTTGTGTGCAATCTATTTTTTCTAGAATTTCATTTCAATGTTTTCATTCCCCAGGGCAACTTGAAGTCAACAGAAATTATTTTAAAACGGTGTCACTGTATCTTGCTACACTTCCTCTAGGCTCTGCCCCACTGGCTCATGGGAAATCTTGTCAGAATGGGATCAAACACGCTTTTAACTTCAGATTTTAGTTCCTTTACCTTTGGGCTTGCAAAGTGAATACTGAAAACGTGCAATTTATTCTACATATTTTTTATTGTATTATGTAATTGCATTAAGGTTGATTTGTTCTGTCTGAAGCTGTGGAAAATTGCATTCGTCTTTGTAAACGTAACCCGTTCATGCACTACAGCAAGTGAACAGAACAAAACAGTAACACCGGTGTTGAGTCACTTGACAGTGTGTTGGGTCACGTGTGGCCAGTACGCCCTATGTGCATAATGGTGTAGAGCAAGGTTGTCCAGTCTTATCCAAAATGAACCAGTATAGGTGCTGGTTTCAGCCCAGCTCTAAGACACCTGATTGTACTTATCAAGGTCTTAACTGAAGACCGTGATTAGTTAACTAGTAGAATCAGGTGTCTTAGTGCTGGGCTAAAAAAAAAAAAACCTATACCTACACCGGCCCTTTTTTGGGTAGGTTGGACCCCCTTCTTCCACGAGAAAATCAATCCAGTTGCGTTAAGCCTGACGGAGGTGAAAAATGCTGTCTCAGCCACCCTCCCAGAGTACTCCCTTAATGTTTGACTGGCCTTAGATCCTGTGGCTGAGAAGGCCGTGGCGTATGGATAATGTCAGCGTGACGCCCCTCAGACCGCTCTGGAGCTGCTCCTGCTCCGCCGATGAGCGCATTAGCATCCTGAGAGACACCCCTCGCCTGCTTGAAAGGAGCGCTTTAGCCTCGGGGTGAGGACGATCTGTCAGTGCCATTTAGTGATGATTGACACTGACCTTGCCTTATAAGGATGTGAGTGCTCCTGATGCACGGCAGGGAAAACGCACCTCACCCCCGAAGCCTTCGCTGTCGGAAACCCGCTGTGTTAGGTACCTGTGCGTGGCAGTCCGTGAAAATTAACTGGATGTAAAACAGCCGCTTGTGCAATCAATCATCGGCAAAGGACGGAGCTCAGAGCTGCACCTTTGGAGGTCAGCAGAGAGGCTCAGGCAGTAACGGTGCTCCAGGGTGGCAGGCTGGGCACTGCAAGCATATACCCTCCTCTGAGACACTAGTCTTACACCCTATTTTACAGAGCCAGTGACTATTTTACACCCTACAGGTAACGTGCTGTACTACAGGTGAGCCTGTGATTATTTTACCCCCAACCTGCCAAGCACAGTACTACTGGGGATGCAGTGACTATTTTACACCCAACAGGCCACACACATTACCACAGGAGAGCCAGGGACTATTTTACACCCAACAGGCCACACAGTACTACAGAAGTGCCAGCAACTATTTTACCCACCGCTGAAGCACAGCCCCCCTCAGTAGTCTTGACCATGAGTGTAACTCTGCCGGAAGAAGAATGTTGAGGATCTTCTAAGTCCTCTGAGTAAAAAAAAAAAAAAACTTAATCTGAATATAACACCTTTTATGGGAACCACATGAGGGTTAAATTGCTTTCTTCACTGATTTGGGGGTGAAACACGATCTACATCGGTGGACTTTCTTTCATGGTTAACTAATTACGTAGCCAATACATGTACAAAAAAGGGCTTTTAACTCTGTTTTCACAACTCATCTCCCAGGGGTAAAGGCACAGACAGCGTCATTTTATTATGTCTTTGCTTGCGAGTTTTCTGGGTGTCTCACAGGATTTGCTGTCAGGTCAGTCAAAATGTGATTTAGAACTGCTTTCATCTCACAGTCCCTTGTAGTTCTTGCGCAAACTGTGTTCCTCCACCTCGTACACCTTGCTGTAGCTTCCCTAGCGACGTGTTTGCAAGTGGTGTACATTTAGAGTTCAGATGGAATTGTAATTGCTCTCCTGTTGGTATGCGTCATGGGAAATGCAGTTCAGAAATGAAGCAGGGGGGGTGGGGGTCGGTAACATTAGAGGTAATATTGCGGCTTCCCCGGTGGATTTCTCATTCCAGAAACATGGTAATCTCACTACTGTGTACCGGACGGGAGGGCTCAGTTCCTGGCTCTGGTAAGCTCTACCGATCCTCAAAGCCCCACGATTGGCCCAGTGGTTTATCAGCAGCGCAGCACTCGACCGCAGACGGTCACAGATAAGCCGGAATTGGAATTCACCTCAGTGCTTAAGCCTCATATTATGTGTTTCAGTAGCTCGACGGCTGCCTTGCGATGGCTGGGCGTTCCCGCCGGTGGAAGGTAGCTGTGGCAGATTTCTCGCCGCGGCCTTTTCTAATTCACGGGAGCTTGTCAAAAAGTTGGAAAACACTTCAAAGCCGGAGTCCTTGGTTTTGAAATATAGCCGTATGTTCTGCGGCAACAGGACGGGGGGGCGGGTGGGTGGGGTGGGGGGGTGGGGGGGGATGGTGATGAAGTGAGTGGCGAGATCGCAGTGAAACGCCCCCACTTTACACAGACTGCGCCCACACCTGCGATTCAATCAGCCTCTCTCCCCTCCGACAGAGCCTGCTTTTTACTGCCGGGGGCCATGACTGGGAGCATGAAATATAACTAAGGAATCGGTGTCTTGATCCAGAAATACAGAGATGAGAGTTTTTCTTTGGCGGGGCTACCGAAAACGGCCGTGCAGCAGCGGCTGAGAGAGGCGGTGCCCCAGCAGTGGACCCTCGGCGACCCCCTCTTGGAAAACGGCGTGTCGGGCATCAAGGCTGTGTTGGAACGGAGACGTGTGGCGCGATTCTGTCAGAGCGGAGCGTGGTGAGAAGTCGCACCTGAAGCGCTAACTTTCGACCCTCGACGGTCGGCTGAGCGCTTTTCATGTGTGAACATGACCTCGGAACGACATTGGGAACTGTGAAATGCACAAGCTAGCGCAGGCATTAGCCTAGCCGCGCAGTGGAGCGTATTCCATCGTCACTTTAACACACAAGGCGTGGGTTGGAAGTTCACTATTCTTCAAAACTCCAAAACTCGACAGCCAAGTAGAATAGTACCAAGATGGGAACATTAGCATTGACTTGAAAACACAAGGTAAAAATTGCATTATCTCATGTGTGGTTCTGAAATGATGAGTGTATGTTTTTGCAGATTGGGGGTGAAGCCACTGCTGCTGTGAGGTGAATGGCAGAAATAGTCCTGAGACGGAGGATGAGTGTTTAGCGTTGGGGAATTTGCTTGCCGTGTATACAACCCACGCTCCTCTTTCTCTTTTAGGAATATCCTGTGTCTCCTTTCATCCCTCCCTCTACCGCTTCTCTCTCTCGCGCGCCTCTCTCCTTCCATTCAGCCAAACCCAAATTTCTGCGGTTCATTTTCCGAATTCCACAAATTACCCACCCAGTCTTGAACATGAAAAGAATGAATCACAAACCAAACCAAAAAAAAAAAAAAATGATAGAGCGAGAGTGAGAGAGAGAAAAGATCCTATTATCCATGCAAAAACAATTGCACAAATGAATTCTGGGAACTGGCTCACTGAGGATAGAGAGCAGGATAATTAGCGCCAGTTCACAAAAGGAATGGAAACCCCCGCTGCCCTTTGTTGTAATCTTGGCTCAGACTCCCCAGCTTCAAATCTCATGGAGTTGGCTGAACAACTAACCCACTTGACCGGCTTGCTAGCTAGCCTACTGCCTGGCACTGTCTCTAAAGCCGGGCTGCCCAACCCTGCTCCTGGAGATTTACCATCCTGTAGGTTTTCACTTCAGCCCTAAGGAAGCTGGCCTTCCTGTGTCACTTCCTGTGCGACCTCCTGTCTGGCTTGTACTCATGAAGGTAGTCGCTGGGTCTAGGGTTGCCAGATTTAAAATTTGTCAAAGCCAGACATCATGCACGTGCATGCATAGGCAAAGTTTGGGTCCATGGATGGGGGGGAACTGAGCCTGGGCAGGAGGTGTGTGCGTGCATATACTGTAGTGTGTGTGTGTGTGTGCGTACCTCACAGCTTAGTGGGCGCGGGTGGCAATGTGAAAACATTAATAGAAGGGGGGGGGGGGGGGGACGTAGACACCCAACTCCCCCTTGTTTACAGGGGCATGATTACCAACAGGCAAATGGCTGTGGAGTGGAGCTGGCATTCGAAGCCGTGCAGACAATCACAGGTCAGCAAACGCATTGTGCAAAGTGCACCGCCTCCAGCCAGCGAAGGTCCTTGGGCTGTCGCAGCAGACACAGCAAACAGCCCTGCGCTCTCACCTGAAAAACTGCCACTACTTCTACTGTCAGTTTTTCTTTTTTTTTTTTTTTTTTTTTTTGCAGCTGTGAAAAGTGTTGTAAAAATGTTACCGGGTGTGATAAATTATTCACAAAAAAGACGGGTGCGTCCACAGGGTCATTAGTGGCGGTTTCTTTCCCCTCCTGCTGCATCCCGCCATTTGAGGTGACCTTTTAATGAGCAATAAAAACAAAACGATCGCGGGAGTGAAATTAGTGCTGGCAAAGGGCTCCGTGCGTGCCTGGATCCAGATACCGCGGGGGGGGGGGCATTTCAGGTCACACTAAAACACTTGGTGTTAAATCAACACTGACAGAGTGTCATTTACACTGAGAGGGTTCATTCGGTCCCTTCTGATCTCAAATGAGCTTCTGTGATGGCTAAAACGCACAGGCATTTTACCGTGATGTCATCTCTGTGTTTTCTCTGCTTATGTACTTTTTTCTAAATCTCTGCCAAACCAAACCAAAAAAAAAAGTTTTTTAAAGATAAAAACTGGAATCTGTGTGAATATATGCTCTGTCTGTAGATCTGTATCTGCATTGTTTCTTTCCCAGAAGAACACAGCACAGCAAAATCCTCAGTGTTAAACTCCAACAGACTTTACGAGAGCCAAAAAGAAACTATCTATGCTATTAGATTTAAAAGTACAGTGCGAGAGTTGATGTATTTTTTGTTGTTGTGAGGTTGTAACGCCCTACTTTTCTGTCACCAGGGTTTGGAAACTGGGCTGATCCATGTGCGTGGGCGACGCAGGTGTAGGAATGACCCGGCGAGGGTTTCGGATCAGTGCATTACGGTCAGTACTCTCTCCGCGCAGAACGGTCACGGTGCATCACGGTCACGGAGAGCAGGCGAGGGAGCACAGACTTCTGAGAGGAACTTAAAGATAAAGCCAGTCAAACCTGGTCATTAGTTTGGTGCAGGTAGGTAAAAAAAAACGGTGCATTTTTTAAACTTGGGTTTCCCGTTGGAGAGCTGAGTTACACCATGATGTTGCCTGGCGACGGCTGCAACTAGCATGCCATCTCACAGACCAGCCTATGATCTCACAGACCAGTCTACTGTCTCCCCGACCAGTCTGCCATTTCACGGACCAGTCCACCATCTCCTGGACCAGTCCAACATCTCACAGACCAGTCCACCATCTCACAGACCAGTCCACCCTCTCACAGACCAGTTTACCGTCTCACGGGCTAGTCTACCATCTCCCGGACCAGTCTACCATCTCACAGACCAGTCTGCCATCTCCCGGACCAGTCTACCATCTTATGGACTAGCCTACCATCTCATGGACCAGTCCACGATCTCACAGACCAGCCTACCATCTCACGGACCAGTCTGCCATCTCACAGACCAGTCCACCATCTCCCGGACCAGTATACCATCTCACAGACCAGTATACCATCTCACAGACCAGTGTACCATCTCACGGGCCAGTCTACCATCTCACGAACCAGTCCAACATCTCCCGGACCAGTCTGCCATTTCACGGACCAGTCTACCATCTCACGGACCAGCCTACGATCTCATGGACCAGTCTACTATCTCCCCGACCAGTCTGCCATTTCAGGGACCAGTCCGCCATTTCCCGGACCAGTGTACCATCTCCCGGACCAGTCTACCATCTCACAAACCAGTCTATCATCTTACAGATGAGCCTACCATCTTGCACACACTTCCACACACAGTATAGTCAGACACTGACACACACACACACACGTCTGTATTTATCGGCTGAGGGAAGGAGGTATGACAGGACAAAGTGGAACGTGTGGAAACGTTATGGAGCACTGACCGGGTCACAAGCAGTCAGACCCCTGCTTGGCATCTCCCAACTGTGTCAGGCGTCAGACAGGAATGGTCTTCCAAAACTGCTCACTGCCACCGCTGACAAGAAGCAACAGGCAACCCTTCTGAGGTTCTTTGGAGTTAGAGGGAAAAATAGTATTTAATCCTGTCTCAAATGGCATCCCACAATGCCTCACTCCAGTTCTTCTCCTGAGTGCCGATGTTTTCGTTGGTATGAAAAGACATTACAAAGGGTTGTGATGAAACAGAAAACCAGACCATCATTCAAGCTATGTTCATTTTTTCTTTATGGCATTCAGTGGCTAATGGAAAAATGACATCATCATTCTCAGGTAACAAATGAGAGAGTTTTGCTCAGAATGTCGACTGAGACAAATAAACGGTGAGAAAAACAGCGCGCACATTATGCACTTGCTGTTGCCAGACCTTTGGCATTTATTTCACAGCTGCTTTAGTTTGAAATTACGTTTCCTGGTTTTATACTGAAGCGCAGAATGAGTGGGATGATTGCGGTTAAATTGGTTGCTAAAACACCAGTAAACCGTGCATTTGTGGAATATGAGCGCACAATTAGAGTGGAAGGCAATATATTTCAATACCATAGAAAAAGATTTGTTACAGATGTGTTTGAAAAGGGGCATGATTGTGGGCCATTAGAGAGAGGCGAAATTCAGGTTAGGCTTCAGCAGAGGAAGGTACATTATTTTTCCAGCTCGGTTTGGACTCAATTTTGCAACTTCTCAAGTGTGACAGAGAACACCATTCAGTTCTGAGATGATATCCAGTTATTACTGCACATTATTGCATAAGAGTGTGTGTGTGTGCGCGTGCGTGTGAGTGTATGTGCAGTGAGCTCCATAATGTTTGGGACATTTTGTCTTGATTTGGTGCTGTACTCCACAATTTTTGATGTGTAATCAAACAATTCACGCACAAACACACACTCATTCACTCACACACACGCACATGTTTGTGTGTGTGTGTGTGCATGTATGTGTGTATATATGTACATTAATGTGTATGTGTGTGTGACCGTGTATGAGCGTGTACAGTCTGTGTGTGTGTGTGTGTGTGCTGTTTTTTTACACAGATTTCACCAGTGCCCTTCCCCCACTTTCTTGGTTTCACCTCTTTCCCTAAATTTGCCATGGCAACCTCCTGTTTGTTCCGCTCCATCAGAAATCACTCAATACTGACAGGGCTGCTGCTCCTGGACCCATCATCCCTTCTCTTATATCCCCAGCTCTGCTCTGAGCTTTCAGCTAAAAGCCTGTCCTACCCTGGCTACACACGCATGTACACATACACACGCACACACACACACATGCACGTGTGCACATACATACACACGCACATATGTGCACACACGTGCATGTGCACAAACACACACACATGCACAAACATACTCACACATACACACTGACGGACATGCACACACACACACACACACACACACACGCACACACACACTTACTCAGCGGCGGCATATTTTGATGTGAAGGTGACCCTCGGAGAAAGGCATGACTTAGAGAGGGACAGTGAAAGGCAAGAAGATAAAAGATTAAAATAAACGATGAGAGAGGAGGGATGGAAGGGGGGGGGGGTGACTCAAAGGAAGGCTTTCAAGCTTTCAGTTAGGCCACCTTGTCCTTTACCTAAAACATTAAAGCCAGCTTTAGTTATGAGCTTGACCATCAATTAATAGCATACAAAAATAATAATGTTAGCGCTGAATGGTACGGGGGGGGGAGGGGGGAGGGGTCTAAAAATAGCCTCTCTGCCGGAATTCGTCTCTGCCAAGCGGCGATCCGGACGTGTCCTCGGAAGACGAACAAATCGGCGCTGAATGGCATGTCAGGGCGCGTCGGCCTCACCTGCTGACATCTTCCTCGCGAGGGGGGGCAGACCAGATTAATGGCGTCTTATCGGCGAGAGAGAGAGCGAGGCGGCGGCGGCGGCTCGTAGCATTTTATCAGAGAGAGAGAGAGAGAGAGAGAGAGAGGGAGGGACGGCCGTGGCTAACGAATCTCCTCATAGAGGTACGTAGATAGATGTGCATCAGTTGCTAACGGCACAATGTTGAGCGTGCGTCGTAAGTGACTTCAAAGTACCGGGAGGAGGAGCTACGGTTAGCTTAACGTCGATTATGACATCATTATGGAAAAAGGGCCGGGTATGGCCAGCCTCCTATTAAAGAGCTGATAAACCAGAAATGACCACGTTGCACCTTTTCGGTTCTGGATACTAAATCAAAAAATATAGGCACCATTGCATGACTTTTATGTCATGACTTAATTTTGCGAGACATGCCCCCCACCTTATGAAAAGAAGCCATTCCTGCTGGACCTGAATTTAAAATGGCTGTATCTTCACAAGATATCTATGAGAACATTTTTAAAACACTAAAATGGTTCATTTTTCTTAATACAGCAACTGGATCAAATTAAGGTTCGCACTGTACATTGCATTAGCTTACTTGTATACTGACATTAAAAAATAAACAATCGGATGGTAAACTTTCCCTAGAGCTGATATTTCTTAAAAAGCTTCTGTACAGATGTTACTCAGCTATTTCCTAGTTGGTTGTAGTCACAGCTTCACAAAATTTTATTACTTTGCTGGACTGAAAATTGGCGTAATATTATTTCTTTAAAAGTATTGCCATTCTAAAGCGTGTAGTGTGAGTGGTGAGTGAGTGGAGTAAAAAGCAAATTCATACATGACATCGATGGGAAAAGACTTATGAAACATTATTGTAATCCACACAATGATGATACTTTCTGGGAATTTTATGTTGCCGACATGGATCTTATTTAAAATTGCATGTGTTGAGCTGGTCATCCAGTTATGATCACCTCAACAGTAATTTGATGTGTAATCAGCAAATTAACTGATCAGCATAGAAGGCTCTAGACTAGCTTGCTAGTATTGAAGCGATTCAGATTTTAATGTAGCAAGCATTTTAATTACTGCTTTTTAATGAGTTACAATAGTGTCTCATTCCTCATTGTAATGTTTGAAACTTGTTTGTCAGCTGTTTTGTTGTGTATCTTTGTGTTTTATGTCAGTTCTCCTTTGCAAAAGAGATTTCAATCTCAATGGGGTTTTCCTGGTTAAATAAAGGTTAAATTAAAAAAGAAAAGTCTGATGGCTGGCTCGCCAATGAAAACACATTTTGGGCATTTTGCATTTGCAGTTTGCTAAATTGATAGTTAATATTTGTTTAAAATGGTTAATGTAAAAGCTCACTAACCAGATACATGATATTAATTTTATATGCTATGTTTTCAACATACCTGACCCTCCATAAACCATGTGAGGCAATTTGCCAATCAAATTGTTCTAGTGACATCACAGAGAGGCAAATGGTTACCAATCCCGAGGTCGTGTCTTGAACAGCCAATGGACAATGAGGAAATGGTATCCACCCATTTTTCTTAAGTATGCTTTCTCATTGGTTATTTAACTGAAACGGAAGCTCTTAATGGCTGAAAGCAGGCACGGGGGGGGGGGGGGAGTAAATACATTCTCCAGTCTCAGGCCTTGCAGTAGCATTCACGAGCTTACCGCTCAATCAGAGCGCGCGCTAAAACAGATTGCATGTAGCGAGACGTAAATTGCAGGCAGCAGCTACACAAAACAAATAGGCGATGATATCGATCAAAGTGGAAGTTACGATGCCTATAACCACTGCATTATCCCACGACTCATCACCGGCAGTGAATCAACCGCCTCTCCACTCGCTCTCTCTCTCTCTCTCTCTCCTTTTCCCATTCTTTCTCCTCTTTCTCTTTCTCCCCCTCTTTTTCTCCCTCACTTTCTACTGTTCTTTCTCTCTGTTCCTCCCCCTCTTTCCTGCTTTCTACCTCTGCTCACTTTCTCTGTTTTTTCTCTTCCCTCTCTCTTTCCCCCTCTCTCCCCCTCCCTTCTTTCTCTCTCTCCCTCCCCCGTCTGTCTCTCTCCCCTCTTTCTCTCTCTCCCCCTCTTTCTCACTTTCTCCCTCCTTCTCTCCCCCTCTTTCCCTCTTTCTCCCCCACTTTTTCTCTCTCTCTCTCTCTCTCCCCTCTTTCTTGCTCTCTTTCTCTGGTACTGTCGCTGTTTCTGTGACCGTCTCCGTCTATCTAAGCGCTAAAGGAAATTGTAAAGATGGGAGATGGGTTAGGGTTCTTTCTCCCCCTCTTTTTCTCTCTCTTTTCTCCCATTCTTTCTCCTCTTTCTCTTTCTCCCCCTCTTTTGCTCTCTCCTCTTCTTTCTCTGTTTCTCCCCCTCTTTCTCACTTTCTCCCCCTCCTCTCTCTTTCTCTCTCTCTCTCTCTCTCTGGTACTGTCGCTGCATATCTAAGGGCTAAAGGGAATTTGTAAAGATTGGCACAGTCACTCTCCTGCTCCTGAGCCCAAGACCTCACCAGCAGGTGAGGAAAAGCCGGATTTGTCGATGCTGACGCTGCTATTGATCAGCAAAGGCAGCCAGGCCCAAAGGGAGGGATGTGATACAGTAGCACGCCCTGGGCCTGGCTTTATTCACACTGTCCAGAGCAGCGCCTCCCTGGCGCCTCCCCCACACCTCCTCTGCTTCTCTCTTCTGCTCTCCTCTCACAGAATGC
Organism: Anguilla pacifica; assembly: GCA_039654925.1. Taxonomy (NCBI): domain Eukaryota; kingdom Metazoa; phylum Chordata; class Actinopteri; order Anguilliformes; family Anguillidae; genus Anguilla; species Anguilla pacifica. The sequence goes on from CM077297.1 coordinate 28,031,387, forward strand.
CCTGCAGGCTTAAAAACACACAGGAAAATGGAGAGAGAGGGGGAAAGATGGAGAGAGACAGACTGGGTGGGAGATGTGGCGGGGAGAGAGAGTGAGGGAGAGAGAGAGAGTGTTGGGGGGGTGGGGTGACTTTTAAAAGCTTTATTTGTTGTTAAAAAAAGATCATGGTTTGGGAGAATGAAAAATACATGAAGATAAGCTGAAATGGGAAAACTAAAATAAGCCGAAGCAAAGAGTAAAAGATTACACAACCTAGATGGGCTGAATGACCTGTCACAGTCATACAGCATTCCTATGTCCTGACTGCTGAGCCAATCACATACCTGCGTTCATTAAACCAATCATGTGTCTGTGTTCATTAAAACCAATCACATGCCTGTGTTTATTAAACCGATTACGTATTGGTGTTCATTAAACCAATCACGTGCCTGTGTTTATGAAACCAGTTACATGTTGGTGTTCATTAAACCAATCACGTGCCTGTGTTTATGAAACCAGTTACGTGTTGGTGTTCATTAAACCAATCACGTGCCTGTGTTTATGAAACCAGTTACGTGTTGGTGTTCATTAAACCAATCATGTGCCTGTGTTCATACTCCTGCGGTGCATATTCTTTGCTGTGCGGCCCTTCATTAACAGTAATGCATTATCAGTAGTTTTGCAAAACACTTAATCTTAATTGCAGAGTCAAGTACTGTAGGGTTTTCAAAAGGCCCCCAAAGCATTTTGTGCCACAAGCCTTGCAGTTTGCAGGCATGGAAATTGCCAGTTTAGCTTGACCTAGAGCAGCACAGCACTTAACTGTCCTCACTTGAATATTTAGGAACTGGGAAACAAAATGAACGAGTCAGCAGAGAGGTGGAGAAAACGAGGAGTGAAGGGGGGGAGGGTGAACAGAGTGAAAGAGCGAAAGAGAAGAGGATGAAAGAGACAGATTTAGGAAGAAGGAGAGATTAGTGAGTGGAGAGTGAGGTAGAGAAAGTGGTGCGGAGAGACAATGAGTGAGAAACTGGAGGGAAAATGGAGAGAGAAAGAGAGGGAGAAAGGGACTGGGAAGGATAGAGCGAGGGAGAGATAGAAAGAGTAAGAAAGATAGAGATATCTCTCTTTCTGTCCTGTCACTGCACCCCAACCCCCCCCCCCCCCCCCCCCCCCCCCTAACTGTTATTAGGGAAGCGAAAGCAGGATAAATTGGGCGGTACGGTAAAAACACTAATGCTATTTTATTATTGTATTTAAGAGCCCAGATCATTTTTCATGTTTCACCCCACTTGGCCGCATCGCGCAATTAGCAATTAGCGCGTCTTCCTCTCCGTCATCCGCCTCTCCTGACCTCAGGGGGGGAAGGAGGGAGCGCGCGGACCGAGAGATGGGGAAGAAAGAAAGAAAGGGAGGAGAAGAGAAGAGGAGGGAGGCAGGCAGGCTGGAGCGGTCGGAGAGGAGCGGAGGTAATGGCGAGGGGGGCGGGGTTAGGGAGGTTAACAGCGACTTAAGAGGGCATTGTGGGTACCTGGACCTTACAAAGAATTTATATATGGATGTCATAAGAGCTGGTGGAGTGGTGTGTGCTGCTTGGTCCTTCACAAGAAACCCCCCAAGGTTCCTTGTCAGCTGTTTGGGCCTGAGCAGTGCTGAAGGTTATAAACCAATATATTTTTTTATCCTTTTCCCCACTAAAATGCCCCTTTATTTTTAAACTTCACTCTGCCACACACAATAAAAGCTGACTGTCAGAGAAACGACTGAATTTATTTATTTATTTATTTATTTTTTCAGAAAAAGGTTCTGGGTATCCTTTAAAACAAATTTGATTGAGTATATAACTTTGCAGCAGACCCAGCGAACAGATTTAAGCTCTGAGAACATCAGTGCTCCCGACAGATGAATTTGTTTTATTTCCTTGATGCTCTTTGAATATTGCAGGGATAGTATTAGACCTTCATTTGATTGTGTTGTTCTCGTTCAATAAATAATTTCAATAGTGGATGGCCGTTCATGTTTATCGGAAAAGTCAGCAATATTAAACAAATCTGCCATTTCTGTATTTACACTCAAACCTTAAAGGCATACTAAGCCGGATTTTTACCTTGAAAATCTTATAAAATAAGCAGGTTCAGTCATTTCCTATGATTTACTGGCTGTCTGAGTCTTTGCGCACATTTGCTGAATCCGTGCTCCTCTGCCTGTATTTTTTCTTTTAAAATGCACTTGGGATGTTTCTGGGCATGACGCTTTTTTCTGTGTGGAGAGGGGAGGGTCTGGCTACCGAGTCTGTGGGGTGGGATCGGGTTTCGAAGTGTTTGTAGCTAGCTACTGCAATGGTGGCAGTGAAGAAGCACAAACACAGCAAAGCAAAAACGACAAGCTGACAGGGCTCGTTCAAAAACCAGAGTCAACCTTGGAACTGCTTTTCCGCGATGGCTGAAGTTCACAAAGGAGATGAAAACATGGAGTTGGCGTGTTTTCTGCGGGATCTGTAAGAAAATTTACCTCTAGCTATCCAGCCAGCTTTGTTATAGTAGGTTGCTAGATGGCTGAAGGGTAGTGGGACGGGGGGGTGAGTGGACAGGGTTGAGGAGGGAGGAGGAGACTTCTTTAATTGTAAACACAGGACTACAGCAAGGCTGAAAAATCCTGCGTAGTATGCCTTTAAACTAGTATTGAAAGCTGTCTTCCATGATGTTTTCCCATGCGTAAATGATAACCATCAGGGCACATTAGGAGCATGCTTGCACGCAACATGCCTGAAACGTTTTCCTGTGACTTCTGACTGAACAGTACGTGCCTTACCAAGACATTGCACGTCTTAATGTCATAACGAGTAAATGGAAATCTATCCAGAAAGCTCTGTACTGTTTCGTGTCAGCCGGGTCTGGACTGAAACGACTTTGATGTGCCATTAGCTGGAGGCAGTGTTCCCTCCTCATCAATTTACACATCCCTGTGAATTTAGAGCAAAAACACGCTTTCATCCGTCATACAAGGTCTCTACCTCCCAACTAACACGAAACGTCCTCACAACATTGCTGGCATGTAGCAGGCAAAGTTATAACATTGAGAAAATATTCCAGTAATTTGAGAACATAGTGTGTTTTCTGAGTTTCAGTCTTTGAATACAAATTATGGGAGTGTGCCTGTACGCCAACTGACGAGTATGCACAGTAAAGAATCCATAAATCCTTAAATCCATAAAACCTGAGTAGGGAAATGTTTGTTAATGCCATGACAGCCTTACCAAAAACCAAAGGCAACCTCCTCCCTTCGCCAAAGTAGAATCGCAAACCTTTCCCCGAGCCGCGTTCGTACGACCGAACGAACGTTGAGATAATGCCGTTGGATTAATGGTCTTAAAAAGCGCCGTTATTAAAAACAGCCCGCTATTAGGCTAGCGCCTGCCGACAAATTAAACAGCAAGCAGGCCAAGCTTTGTCCAGGTCTGAGAAATACATCACAGCTGCCGCATTCATGATTCAAAATCACGTAATTTCATTTTCTACAAATGTACTTGAGTCATAACGGCCTCTGTCTCCTCCATTAAATATTCATTGGAGGCAGTCGCAGGGGAAGTAATGGAGCTCGATGGCCAGAAAACAGGGAAACTGGGTTTGACTCTTCTTAGCAAGAACCGTTAATATCTGACTCAAAAGTTAGATGTAATTTAAAAAACCACTGAGCATCGTGAGCTGCTTTGTATAAAGGTGTTGATGAAAGCAAAAGGCGAAGACTTACTACCTACAGTACACCCAGGAGCCAGGATAACTGGCCCAATGCCGGTGTTTCCAATAGGGATGAACTATAAAATTACACACACACCCACACACACACACACACACACACACACAGGTGCATGCGAAACACGGGGAAGCAGACACATGGAAACACACACGCGTATACTCAGAGACACACAAACACGTATCACGTCCACAGTAAGATGCATGTAAATACCCCCCCCCCCCCCACACACACATGCTCAGATAAACCCAACCACACACACATGGACACACTCAGATAACCCTCCAACACATACACACATGTGCGCACACACACACACACACACACACATTCTCTCCCTCATGTACACACACACACACACACACACACACTGAGATGCATTCTGTTGATGTACTTTCAATGAGCAGCTCTGTGGCTATTAAGGTGTCACAATGTAACCACTGTGGAAGAAATGTGCATCAATGTGTCTTCCATACCAACAGGCCTTTAATTCCTATTCCCTGGGGGGGTGCGAGAGGGGGCTTAGAGATCGAAATGAGAAACGAGAATCACCAAGAGAAAGTGCCGCAACACTCTGGAGGCGATTAAAAATTAACAACAGAATCCCCCCCCCCCACCCCCCCACCCCCCAAGAGTGAATGGCGCCATTGTGTGTCCGCCTTCACATGAACTATATATAACCCAGAGAAAATCACACAGGGGAATCACTGCCGTAATTAACAGCAGAAAGGTATTATCTGAGCGCGCGAGAGAGAGAGAGAGAGGACAGAGCGGCGAGCACAGCCAGCCTGTGCTCGAGCGCACGGAGAGCCTGTGCTCGAGCGCACGGAGAGCCTGTGCTCGAGCGCACGGAGAGCCTGTGCTCGAGCGCACGGAGAGCCTGTGCTCGGGCGCACAGAGAGCTCGCCTGCACTCAGGGCTGAGTGAGCGTAACCAGCACGGCTGGTTTCACACGCCGGTCCGTCCAGACTGCGTAAAACAAAGACATTCGAGTCCGTGGCAAAAAAAGTCTCTTGAGGGTGAGACCGCATCTGTGTGAGCGTGCGGGGCGGCACTAAAGAAACGGTGCCGGCGAACTCGCGCTCGCTGGTCCAGCGCTGCAAAATCTCAGCTGGTCAGGGTCACCGTTTCCGCCCTGGAGACTCTGTGAAAGGGAATTTCCCTGCTGGACAGATGCGCTGGTTTCCAGGTGACGCGCGGACTTTTTACGGTGGGCTTTTACAGAGCTGCGTTCCCGCCAAAGCGGGCAGGCCGTGTACAGTACGGCCCTCGAGGGTACGGAGGTTCATTTGAGAAATAAAAACGTGACCTGCATGACCTTTCCTACATAGCTACCGTACAGTACCCGAGGACAGCATAAGAGCTTGGAATCGATACGCTTCCCTGATACCTTTATCCCTGAGCAGCTTAGGCTGGGATTCAATCACACTCTCTCATCAACACTGTCAGCACCTTTGCTTTATGAATAAATTCAGGTTATATATATATATATAAAATCCTTTGAAAGGACAGATCTGCAGGTTGAATTTTGGTTCAGTTAAACTCGACAGAACGCCACTCAAACCTTTTAAATACCTTTTAAATAAAAACAGGTTTATTTTAATTGTGAGTTAAAGCAAAGGGCGAATGTTGAATGAATCCATTGGCAGATCGAGAGGCAGTGCAGTATAATGTATAGGGAAGCAGTCATGTAATGTAAAGTCCTGAGATATTGCTATTATTCCATAAGTTTGGCTTTTTTTTAAGCATAGGTTATTCTTTCATTCTCCTCCTCCAAGATTTACGCCACGACCTGTGAGTCTCGCTCCTGTCTCCTGTTTCTCTGCGGGTCGACAAAGAGCAGGACAGTCAAGCTGACTGACAGACAAACAGACATGTCAGCTGTCACCTCCCTCTCTCTCTCTCTCTCTCTCTCTCTCTCTCTCTCTCTCTCTCTCTCTCTTTCTCTCTCTCCCCCTCTCCCTCTCTCTCTGTTTTTCTGTCTCTCTGTATCAGGCTGTCAGGCGCGCTGTGTTTATCGCTGCTGAAAGTAATTGGCTTTAACTGTTTCTTGGCCCTGGATGTGCAGGGGATCGATGGAGAGACAACCTGCCTGCCCAGCACCTCGCTCTCTCTTCCATTTCTTTTTCACAGCCAAGCTCTTTGGACAGCCCTTGCCCTCTTCTCCTCCCCCTACCCAAATCGCCTAGGTCCTGACTATGTTTTTATAGCAGAAGAGACAGCTCTTTCATATTGTAAAAAGATCATCAGACCTGACCCGACCCCTCTGTTCTGATATCTCTGAGCATCTGTCTGTTGTGGCCCCCCCGGTGGTGGAATGAGCTTCCCACCGCAGTCGGGACAGCAGAAACCCTGCCCATCTTCTGCACATCGACTGAAGACTCACTCCTTCAGATTGCACCACAGCTGCCCTCACCTTCTTTAGATATCTAATGGCGTGGAGCCACCTCACTAAGTTATGTGATACTGAAGCAGAGACTCCTGGGAGTTGTAGTTCAGGCCGGGTGAAGTGCTGGATACTCTCTACACCCCAGAGCCCATTTCAAACTGCGAGGTTTATGTGGCTTCCTTTCAACCAACAGAACAGGCTGTAAAGCCTTGGATGGACGCCAAACGGTGACTTAAATGAAGCACTAAGTGCTGAGACACACCAAAAGCAGCAGACGCTGCCGCTCTCCATGTGCCGAGGCTGACGCCCCTGAGGAGCCTGGATGGGCCCAATGATTTGCTCTAGTGTTTGTTCTGAAGATGCCAAAGACGTCAGCTGTGATTAAGTCTGTTTGGAGTGATGCACCGGGGATGCTGGCCCTTCAGATCGCGTGACGTTAGCGGCGGTTTGTTTCGGGCGCTAATGCGCGCGCGTCCGCTAAAACCCGGCTGAACCCGCTCCAGCGACGCAGCTGCCGCGTTGCTGCGGCAACAGCGACTCGACGTTTGGCGTGCGCACGCCGCTCTTGTTCAGATGAATATAAAACGCGGCGTTCCCCGGACGGCCCTCCGGCAGAAAACGCAGTGGCGAGGCGCGGCGGACCGCGGCCCTCGATCGCCCGCGAGCGGCGGGGCGATTAACATTCCGGCGGCGAGCTGGATCTCCGGCCCGAGCGCTCGGAGGCGGATGGCTCGAATTAGCCGCTCCGCATGCGCCGCGGCGGAGTCCAGCCGCCGCTCGATGCGGCGGCGGCCGCCCGCCGCCGTGGCGTCTCCCCGGAAAGCGCCGCGCGCATTAATGCTTAATTACCTGCTTTAACTCAGTTCCCACATTTAATTAATCAGGGGCTTTCCCAGGAGTCCCTCTGTTCCATCGCACCCGCACGCGTCCCCATTCCCTCCCCCCTCAGTATTTCCATCATTTCGAAGTTTTAATCGCTGTTGTAAAAAGACGGGATATTTCTGTTCCCCTCACAGAGAGAGGGAACTGAAGTGAGTCAGAGCGCAGGCGAAAAGAGATACAGCCTATCGGTGTCTCTAACATGGCTGCCTGGTGTAGGTGGACTGAGAGAGAGGGAGGGACGATAAGGGAAGATGAATTATGAAACTTCTCACTTGTCCTTTTGTGAAAGTGATTAGTGGGTCCGGTTGTGTTTTGCGGAGTGGGAAATAGCTTCGTCAGTCTTTAAGCTTTTTTTCTTTCAGAGATCAGGGAACTGCAAGTGCGATATTGACAGTCTTGCAGTTTTTTTTATCATTTAAAAAAAGTAAAAGGCTAAAAACAGCATTTGATTCATGCTCAGTTTGCACCGGTCATCGTTTTAAGGCCATTTAGATGAATGACTGTGCTGCATATCAATTACGCAAGTCAGCGTAATTCTGGGGCGTCTGTTTACACACTGTCGTTTCGCTCAGGAACAAATTAAGAAACCAGAAACTGCTCACTGCTACTGCAGCTCAGTTTAGCTTAGTGTAAATGCAATAAATGGAAACAATTGGAAGGGGGACAAAGGCATCTCTCTCTCTCCCCCTCCCTCTTTCTTCCTCCGTCCTTCTCTCTCATTCCCTGTCTCTCTCTCTCTCCCCCTCTCCCCCTCTCTCCCCTCCTCCGTCTCGCTCTCCTCCTGAGTTACGGCTTTAATAACTCGGGCTCAGATGGACTGGCAGGCAGCTCTTTAGCCGTCCGCGCGGCCGTGCTTGGCGGTCAGGGTTGCGGAAGATGCGGCCAAAACAGACGAGAGTCGCGGCCAAATCCTGCAGCCGCAGGGGGACAGGGAGAGAGAGAGAGACGTGAACACCGGAGGAGAGGGAGAGAGAGAGAGAGAGAGGGAGAGAGAGAGAGAGAGACGTGAACACCGGAGGAGAGAGAGAGAGAGAGAGAGAGAGATTCGGAGAAAATAAAACCTTTTGTAGTTTTGTTTATCTCCCAAACGGAGTCGGCGCGCTGTCAGAAGGTGAGCCGGGCGAGGAAAGCCGGGTTCGAGTCGACGTCTGTCTTTGCCTTTAATTAACGAGAACGTGCCAGCAGAAACAAACGCGCTCTGGCAGCTCCATTTTGGTGATTGCTTTAACGCAATTTGAGTCACGGGTAATGACGAATGTTGACTGAATCCAGGCCAGAGAGAGAGAGAGAGAGGGAGAAAGAGAGAGAGAGAGAAAGAGAGAGAGGGAGAGAGGGAGAGAGAGAGAGAGAGAGAGAGAGAGAGAGAGGGAGAGAGAGAGAGAGAGATTTAAAGAACCCTTTTATTGGGACATTGTTCAACCACAGAAAATTACTGTACTTCAAAATAAAAATAATATACAAGCAACACAGAGAAAAACAATTAACAAACTAACCACAGGCAGAAAAGAGAGAAATAGCTAGAGAAAAGAGAGAGAGAGGGAGAGAGGGAGAAAGAGATGGTGGATGATGGGTTGGTTAACCTGAGGCGGGAGGGGTGGGGAGGGGGGTAGTCAAGATGGAAGGAGTGAATTAAAGTGGTAACAGTCATTTGGGAGAGGGGGAGAGACAGTGGAAAAGGAGCGGAATGCCTGAATTGATCTGTTTGTTACTGTATTGATCATGATGTGCTTCATACGGTTATAAAGGACTCTTATGCTTCAGGTAGAGCTGCAGTAATTGGGCGCTCTGGGTATGAAAAGGAAAACAGGACCACACTGATCTAGAACTCCAGCCCTCCGGACTCATGAGCAATAAAGTCTGGTTATGTGGACGGTGGAGCTGATCCTGGATCAGTGCCCGCAATATCTACAACATTATTGTGATGCTCGGAAATTAATCCACTTCAGTGGGACTGCAAGGTTAACCTCAAGACGAACTTTCGCTGTCTGAAATATTTAGAAATGAGAGGAAGCATCAGGTACCCTTAATACCAACTGAGCAGCATTTGAATGCCACAGCATGCCTAAGCAGTGTTGCTGACTACGCACATCCCTTTATGGCCACAGTCTGTCCTTTTTCAAATGGACACTTCCAGCAGGATAATGCGCCATGTCGCAAAGCATTCCCCGCACAGTCCCCAGATCTCAATCTAATACGGAACGGGAGGTTCGCAGCATGAATGTGTGACCGAAAGATGTACAGGAACTGTCTGACGCTATCGAATGTTTCCCGCACCTCGTTGAAGCCATACGGTGAAGAATTCGGGCTGTTCTGGAGGCAGAGGCGGGTCCTACCTGGTACGTGGCCACTCACTGTGTTTATATGACAATAGAACTTTTAAACCCTTTGAAAAATGCAACCTAACATTTTTCTTAATTTTAAATCTTTTTCATCGCCTGATTCAGGGAAATAATTGTGCGTTTGGCATGCTTTGATCTTTCCTGAATGTACGTCATTCTCTCCCATGTAAATGTAATTCTCTTGTGTGCTCATTTAACGATCATTTTGAAACGAGCACTTATTGTGCAAGTGCTGCATTTTTCCACCTACCCATTTTTCTCAAATATAAGTATTTTTTAAATTAAACGTAATTATCTTTACCAGAAAAGGCAAAAACTTTTGTGGTTTAGATAAATGGGACCAGTTTAATAAAAGATTTCTGTTAATGAGAAAATAGCAAGGACCATCAGTCATGTACATTACAATTTTTAGATAAATAATATTGATTTAGGGGATTGTGTCTGCGGTGGTTTGGCTGGTCAGGAGCCATACACTCCCAGTACTCTACCATCCCATCATGCACCTCTGCTTCTCTGGGATTCTGGCTCATTATTCTCGGCCCTCTCGGCTAATCCCTGTTAATGCTCCTCTCTTTGGGAGTCTTATCCAGGTGCTCCTCATTCTTTTTCTCCTGGTGGGGGTGGAGACAGCTCCACAGGACAGTTGACCCGCTCCGAGGAGACACAACCCCCTCCCCCCCCCCACACACACACGCACAACCCTGAGGCCTTCTATGCAGCAGCCTGAAAATGCCTCCACATCATTATCGCATTCTGCGTGCTGTGACTTCATGAAGTACTTCCTTCTTTTTTGTGCTCTCTCTTCTTTTGGAATGCCTCATTTTCACATGGCCGGGGTGCCTTTATTCGGCGCTCATCGCTACGACCCCCACTAGCGATTCCTCTGAAGCACGGGACGTCAGCTGCTGCCTCTTCTCGCACCACGGTTCGCGAGTCTGTCTGACGCAGGCGTGAGTCACGAGGCATTTAATTAACTGGCCGGAGTGTGGGTGACCGAGAGACCAGCAGGGGTCGCTGGTGCTCGATGACACACTGTCACCTGACAGGCTGAAACCCTCCCATCCCTGGGCGACGCCAGTGCCAACCCCCCATCGTCCTGCGGGCTGCTGGCCCCGTTCGGCACTGGCACGGGCTTAATTCCGTACCGCGGGCACGTCTCTGCACCCGACCAGTGCCAGCCAGCCGCACTACATCGCCATTCTTTTGTGGAAATCATTCCCGGAAAACAGGAAGAAGAAAAGAGACTCAGCTCTCAGCTCTCAGTCAGCCTGCAGTGGGGGAAACGGCTCGTCCTAGCCTCATTTTTCCATGTGTAACAACAGGCGTAAGTAGAGGAAAGGACATCCCACACACATGTACACACACACACACACACACACACACACACGGCAACCTGCGATACTGTTTATGTTGTTGACAGCACTCCGACTCGGTGACTAGCTAACGCGGTGCCATCTCAGCGCGGTGGGGAGCTAGCGCTGCGTTCCAGAATAACTTCTTTTCATGAGATGGGAGAGAACGTCTCTGTGGATGCAATGCAGATGGACCCCAGCAACATGTCAGGCACAGAGTAGCAGTTCTCGGAGGGGGGTCGGGGGGGACTGTAATTACAGATGCCTCCAGAAGGCTCCAGCTCTGAAACAGGCCCGCTTCCTCCTCGACTGAGTCAAGGCAGCTTGCACCCCCTGGGCTGAGATCCAAGGGAAGGAGACTTCTTTGACAGCCCCGAACATGATGCTCCAATTATTCTCAAACTCAAAGTCAGGTTTATTTAGGGTGTACTATCACCAACTCCTGATTTTGTGGGGGACCAGTGGTCTCATTACGAACTCCTCCACACAAGCAAGCAACCAACCAACCCTGAGGACAACCCCACCTAAACGGGCAAACAACCAACCCTGAGAACACCCCCACACAAGCAAGCAACAAACAAACTCTTAGAACAACCCCACACAAGCAACCAACCCTTAGAACACCCCCACAAAACCAACCAACTGTGAGAACACCCCCACGCTAGCAAGCAACCAACCAACCCTGAGAACACCCCCGCAACAAACAAGCAGGTCCAGCTGCCGAGTCACCTCTGCAGGCCTTAAGAGTGAGGTTAAAGCATCAGACTAGTGCAGCGTCGAAGGGGTCAGAGAAGCATGTAGCACCACTCGGCTCCCGATGACACACCTCTCAGCGTTGCCCAATCACAACCCATTCTGGTGCTTGCATGCATGCTACATTTCTGTTAGTTTTTTTTTGGGTGTTTTTGTGTTTCCCTCTTTTGTCCAAATCCTGTGAGATTTAGTCCCTGTCCTTCACTGGTTTTCCACTGAGACATGGACTACAGAGCTTTCTTATTCAGCGCTATTACACAGTTGGTGTGCCGCTAGGTTAGAGGACTGTCAGTTCAGAATTTCTTTTGTGGAAAATGCCTGTATAGCCAAAACAATTTTTAGCTCTACAGACGCCCTCTCGTTCCTGACTCATTTCCCTTTCTTGGATTATCCATTTCCTGTCACATGATCTTTTTCTTCCTGTCCGTTTCGTCATTTTTATCGATGGCACTGCAAATGAAACTGTACCTCAGGCTCTTCCTGTTCACCAGATACTCAACTGTGTTGAACTTGCGTCGCATGACGTCCAGTCTCTTCACCGTTGGACGGAAAAAAATTTCCAATTGGATTTGATGCGCGTTTTGAAAATTCATTAAGGTGCAATAAATGTGGAGATTGATGAGCGGTGCTTTTTAATTAAGCCCTGGAATCTCCTGTGGTTCGGTGGCGAAGCAGAGGACAGAAGAAACACAGACGCTGAGCTTCTGCTGCGTGCATGGAGCTGGATTCACTTCCTCAGAAATCCCTGCTGGCAGAAGCAACGGTTTCTGTTTCTGTAGATATTTCATGTAAATAAATAAATAAATATTACAAGAAATCTGTTTCATTTAAGATTTCTTATTAAACAAAAAGAAAAGCATTCATTTAGGCCCTGAATTTGGTTAATGGCCAGAATAAAGGCAAACATCTCTTGGCTGAGCAACAGGTGACCATTTTAAAGCTTGACCCCAGTTTATAATTTTGTTTAACCATCTGCTAATCTATTTATTTCAGCCACAAACAGGAGAACATTTAGCTTTAGAATAAATGCATGAATAAGTAGAAATGCGTTTAACATTATTATTTTTGTATTAAATCGAATCAGAATGGCATGGAACAATTTTCTGTTTTCATCTGCCTATTTGAATGGGGGCTGGGGCGTACACATTAATTCAGGGTACCTATCCCACCTTCTCTTTTTCGTGTGTAGCCTGATGAAACCGTGTGGTGGGGTGGGGTGGGGTCCCACAGGGTCCCCTGTCCCATCGCAGGGCTGTACGGAATAGCACTGAGTGCTAATGCGCAATGCGAAACTGAAAAAGAGCTCTGTCCCCAGATGTTGCTGCAGTCTGTGCAGAATGCGCTCATGGGGGAATGGGCCCGTACTGTACCCCGCGCCGCGGCTATGCTACGTCAGTGTTAGCGTCGAATGTCCCGCGACGGTGCGTGTCGTGACCTGTGTGGGACAGGCTGACAGGCGTTCACCTGAATCCCTTCCGTTAAAGTATCCAGCTGTGCAAACAGTGCGCGTAGGTGACTGTGAGTGAAGGAATCTGAGATCATCAGTGAAGTGAAGTGGCCATTTGAAGAGGAATGACTCCAGTGCTCTTTGCCAGTTGGTCGTCAGTTATGGCCAACTGCACAGGCAGTCCTGGTTAGCCGTTCTCGCCTCTGAGGAGTTTCTGCATGAAGCCCCCCTCCCCCCCAACTCCCCCCCCCCTCCCCCGCTGTGGAGAGGGCCCTGGCAGGCCTGTCGCTATTCATTATCCAAATATGAAGAGAAGCAAAAAAAAAAAATCAATCTCAGCAAATTTGCTGGGCTTCTGGGCCGGTGATCAAACAGGAGCTCGAGCATATGGTTCTGCTCGTGGTCTAAATTACACCGTTATTACATAAATTAAGCTTTATCTTAAGCTAGGGTGCTTACATTCGTTCCAGGTGATTCTCGCCTGGGACGCCCTCGTACCCATGCGTTCTGTGTGTCTTATGGAGTGCGATGCGTGAACTTTGACCTTTGACCTGCCTCAGTGTCTGGTGCAGTGTTTGGCATGTGAAGGCATGGAAGGCGTATTCTATCTGGTGTGCTCTGGCTTGTCTTATGTCGCTAGGAGTCCCACAGAACCATTCGTCCTGTGTAGCCTGTAGCCCTTGGCTAGGGGAGAGGACCTCCTTCTCTACAACACTGAGCAGTATGGGGCTAATGTCACTGTGTTGTAGTTCATTGCCTTCGGTGCTGTGGTTCAGTGTGTTAGGGAATTCATGTTACTTACTATCTGTGCTGTGCTCAGTGTGCTGGTCTGTGCTGCATCTCAGTGTGTTGGTCTGTGCTGTGCTCAGTGTGTTGTTCTGTGCTGTTCTCAGTGTGTTGATCTGTGCTGTGCTTAGTGTGTTGGTCTGTGCTGTGCTCAGTGTGTTGGTCTGTGCTGTATCTCAGTGTGTTGGTCTGTGCTGTGCTCAGTGTGTTGTTTTGTGCTGTTCTCAGTGTGTTGATCTGTGCTGTGCTTAGTGTGTTGGTCTGTGCTGTGCTCAGTGTGTTGGTCTATGTTGTGGCTGAGCGTGTTGGTCTGTGCTGTAGCTCAGTATGTCAGTCTGTGCTGATCTCAGTGTGTTGGTCTGTGCTGTGGGTCAGTGTGTTGGTCTGTGCTATATCTCTGAGTGTGTCTGTACTTTATTTCAGTGTGCTGGTCTGTGCTGTGGGTCAGTGTGTTGGTCTGTGTTGTGGGTCAGTGTGTTGGTCTGTGCTATATCTCTGAGTGTGTCTGTGCTGTATTTCAGTCTGCTCTTTGTGAGCCTGGGGTTTAGTGATTATGATGATTCATCTGAGCGGATTTCAATATTCACTTCTTTTTCCCATCAAACCGAATGAGAGGCTTGTTGCCCTTTTCCGTCTCACGACGTGCGGACGAATCATATTAAGCCGTGAGCACACAGCAGGCTCTGCCCTTTACAACCCCACGCACCGGCCCTCAATTACCCCCCCCCCCCCCCACCAGCATCCACCATCCAGGGCTGTGCATTTACACCCCTGACAGCATAGTTAGCCAAAGGTCAGGATTAAAAAAATCCCTCTTTAAAAAATCCCTCCTGCAGGCTGAAACCAAAGGAGAGCTGCGCCTCTGACTCCACCAGCGCCTCTAGGGAATGCTCACTTTCCTCTCTCTCTCCTTCTTTACCTCTTTCTTTCTATCTTAATTCCAACTGAATCCCATTTTTCGTTCTCTCTTTCTTTGGTTCTTTCTTACTCCCCCATTTCTGTCTTTCTCTATCTTGTCTCCTTTTCCCCCCAGTCTTTTTCTCTCCCCCTCTCCCTCTCTCTTTCTCCCTCTCCTTCTGTCTTGCAGTCTAATCTTACATGGGGAGTTGGGTTTGGATGCTGTCTCTGTTCCCTGTTACAGTGTGCTGCTGTCACCTGTGTGAATGAGGCTGAAATGCCTGTCCTTCGCCCCTGTCGCTCTCTCTGTGTGAAATCCGTTTGCCCACAGTGGGGCAAGAGAAGACAGAGAGACGGAGAGAGAGAGAGAGAGAGAGAGAGAGAGAGAGAAAGAGAGAGAGGGATGGCGGCAGGTACGTTCTAATGGAGAGCGAAGTGCTGTTCCTTAATGCTTGTGAAGCCATTCTCGCAAATCGCCGTGTAAAGTGCTGCTCCCTCCCTCCCCCCTCCCCCACCCCAGCCATCCCCAGTGAGTCACATGGGTCACCACGGTAACCACTCCGTCCGCGAGATCCGTCCGGACAGGCACTTTTTGAGGGGCGCGCTCGGGTGAACAGCACTGTAAGCCGTCGCTACGGTAACGCTTCTCTAAACGCCACGGCCGAGCTGGGCTGGGCCGGACGAAACCTCGTCACAGGGCGGCCCGCTCGTTTCCTGTCATTCCCCGACCGAGTTGAACGATTTCGATCCTCAACATGAGCCCACTGTGCTTCGCGGGCTGGACCTCATCAGCCAGGACCTCATCAGCCAGGACCCTCATCAGCCAGGACCCTCATCAGCCAGCTCTTTGCCCTCTAACCGCCATGCTCTCTGCTTAGGGTCAATCAATCAATCAATCAGTCAATCAATCAATCAAATTTTATTTATATAGTGTATTTCACAGCAATTGCCACAATACACAGACAACCCTGGCCTAAACCCCCACAGGAGCAAGCCTAAAGCAACAGTGGCAAGGAAAAACTCCCTGTCACAGCTCTTGGGGAGATATGAAGAGAAAATCAACTGACAGCTACCCATCGATCAAACCAGTTACTAATATGAGGGTTTAGGGTTAGGGTGATGAAAACAGTAAGTCTGAGGGTTGAGGCAAGTTTACAGTTGTGTTCAGCAGCTTAAAGAAAGGTTAGGACAGTGTGTTTTTGATTTTGGATAAGCCAAAAACAAATTTCTAGTAGCATGGGTACCTATGACCAGATGTAGATATTTCCAGAGAAAACATTTTTTTTTATTACTTCAAACATATTATTTTGCATTTGTATTATTGAATTCATGATTGTGTGTTTTTTTTCATTCATTTTAAATGAGAAATCTTATGTTTTCAAAGGTACCTCTGGCTTCACTTTTGTTTTAAGGTTCAGCTAGGGTTAGGCACTCTCCTCCATTATATTTGCCAAGTTATTGCAAATACACATTCATATTCCCTGATGTCAAAGCTGCTCGACTCCTTAACCTTGTGATGTCACAGCTGGCGACAGCAGTCTGCAGGAAAGAGGTTCCGTCTGACCCTCTGTGAAAACCCTCAGTAAAATGGCGGTTATGAAGGTTTCTTTCCCCATTATTACCTGGTATGAATCTTTTAGGGGCTGATGCATGTTTCATGCAGATGAATATTGGATGGGACGGGAGTGACAGAGACTTCCAGAGGGGGGAGGCCTTGTCTGAGGGCAGAGAAAGTTTGGGCAACCTCGCTGCCTTCCCTGTGACCCCCCCAACCTTGACCTCCTCCCCCCAGCCCCGCTCATCCTGGAGACGGGGGAAGATGTGGGCTGGCCTGCGGGGGGTGGGGGTGGGGCGGGCTCCCTAGCAGAAACCGCTGAATCAAAGGAGGGGGGGGCACTGGGGGGTTATGGCACAGTCCGTCGTCCATCCGACTCTCAATCCATATACAGACCCCCTCCCTACCCCCCACCCCCCGTGTGGCCGTGGGCTCGTTCCCCTGCTGTGGCACCTCTCTGTACTGTCATCCCGTGTGTACGTAGCCCTCTCTCTGCTTTCCCCGCGTCTCAATAATGCAAAAAGTTCTGAAGCGTGGCGGACTGTCCACTTCCCCTTAAAAAATACTGCAGGGTCAGCAGACCCCCCAACACTGGCACAAAACTATGGATTTACACGAGCCCTTTAAGGTGTCAGATCGATAAATATGTGATTGGAATGTTCTTAACCAAGCATTCGAATGCTGACGTAACAGACACTCCTGGTAACTGAAAGCAATGGAGTTCAAGAACCCTCGCTTCTAATTTTGGAGAACATTACAAAAAAAAACCTACTCTTCAAATGGTTAATCATAATTGTCATTTCTATTAGCTTTATAAAAAACGCGTCCCTTTATAATGCGTGTATTTTACCGAATTTTACTGTTACTTGTCATTATAAAATTATATAAAGTCTTTGAGCGTCATTGTGTCTGAAAAAGTTGTTTTGAATAATCATTATTATTATTATTATTATTATTATTATTATTATTCCCATTTGTCTCGAGTTTGTTGGTTAAAATGTATCCGTTTTTTTAGCCACATTTAACATCTGTATTTCATGCCTACCATGTGTATTGAATTTACTGAAAAAGAGATGGCTACAACAGAGGGACGGAGAAAGAGAAAGTCAGAAAGAGTGAGAGTTGGAGGAATAGAGAAATGGGCTGAGCGCTTGAGTGGGGACGAGGAGGAGAGTAGAGAGCGAAAGAAGGTGTGATGATCAGACCCCCCCAATTTCACCCTCTCTCATCCTGTCTCTATCCCTCCATCCCTCCCTCCATCTGTTTCCTGGTTTGGGGACTTATGGCAGCCTGGTGTTTACCCTTCCCGAGCCGGAGCGAGGGAGCGGACAGCGGCCCGTGAGAAGGGAGGTGTGGAAAACAGACGCCCCGCTCTAATTCTCCCCGATCCCGAGCTTCCCCCTACCAACGCTCAGCTCCAGGCTCCTGGGCTATTCTCAGCCTCCTTCCCCACCCTGTGTGTGTGTGTGTATATGTGAGAGTGTGTGTGTGTGTGTGAGAGAGAGAGAGAGAGTGTGTGTATGAGAGAGAGAGAGAGTGTGTGTGTACGTGTGTGTGTAAGAGAGTGAATGTGTATGAGAGAGTGTGTGTGTGTGTTTATACATGTGTGCGCATACATTTGGGTGTGCGTGTGTGTATGTGAGAGTGTGTATGTGTGTGAGAGTGTATGTTTATGAGAGAGTAGGTGTGTGTGTGTGTGTGTGTGTATGTGTGAGAGTGTGTGTAAGTGTATGTGTGAGAGAGTATGTCTGTGTGTGTGTGTGTGTGTGCATGTGTGAGAGTGTGTGTAAGTGTATGTGTAAGAGAGTATGTCTGTGTGTGTGTGTGTGTATGTGAGAGTGTGTATGTGTGTGAGAGTGTATGTGTATGAGAGAGTGTGTGTGTGTGTATGTGTGAGAGTGTGTGTAAGTGTATGTGTGTGAGTGTGTGTGTGTGTGAGTGTATGTTTATGAGAGAGTAGGCGTGTGTATGTGTGAGAGTGTGTGTAAGTGTATGTGTGAGAGAGTATGTCTGTGTGAGTGTGTGTGAGAGTGTGTGTGTGTGTGTATATGGGTGTGTGTGTATGTGGGTGGGGTTGGGGGTGCGTGGGGGTGTCAGACAGTCTCACACCTCCGTTTCTTAATGGCCTTTATTTTTGGCCCTTGTTAATTAGCGCAGGCTAACTGGCGGTGTGGTGCAGAAGGAGCAGCGCTGCCTGTCCCAGGTCCCCACCGCGCGGGGGTCCCGCCCACATTCTGCACAGGCGAGCTGCGCACGTGTTTATCCCCCCAGCCCAGCCGGGGTCGGCGGGAAGAAAATTAAACACGGGCCCGTCTGCTTGATCTGGTCACGCCCCGGCCAGCTAAAAAAAACGACACAAAAAAAAAACAGGGCAGGACAGGCTTTGTTTTAGAGTTGAGACTCGCTCCTGGTGTTTTGGTGCTTTCAGGGTGCAGTGGCTGATCCAGGAGCACTGTGAGTAAATGTATGCTGTTCTAGGATCATCTCTTGGTGACTGATGCACAGCACTGAAGACAAGCCTCAGTCATGCAGGAACAGCAACACTTGAGTGTACAAGTATTGAAGACCCTCCTGAGACCTGGCAGAAAAAAAAATGTTTTAAAATTTTTTAAAACTTTTTTTTTTTTGCATAATGCAAGTGTCTTTAATGACAAAACAGTGTTTTTTTTTTTTTAAATGAATGTATGAATAATAATATTTTTTTTTTATTGAATGTATAGTAGTATGCATAGCTCTTGCAATTTAGACCAGAGACTCATGTCCCGTACAGGGGACAAAAAAATGAATTGCCAGGTATTAGGAGGGGTAAATAAATAGGCTCTTAGCGCTATGTGAGCGGAACAGGCCGCTGTGTGTGTGTGTGTGCGTGTTTTAGTTCAGATTTAAAGCAGGGTGGTCCGCAAGCTTGCGCGGTTTATCAGCGTGACGCAGCTGCACAAGGACTCCCTTCCGCTGCGCGGACGTTGCCGTGGTGTTCGCGGCTCCCGCAATAAGAGCCCTACACTTTGAGTGGCGGGTCCTGAGCCTTTGATCTAGCCTCGCATGCACCGTGTACCAGATAATAATTATCTGATTGGTTTTGGGCTAAGAATTTGCGGATGCAAAGAAGTGGTACAAAAATAAATAAATAAAAGAACACAAGCTTTGTAGAAATAATAGAAGGAAAACCAGTTTTTCCCATGGTGCGCAGGACTGCCTGCCGACGTGGGCTATGCGTGGCAAATTGTGGTCGGTCACTCACTCACTCATGGACGACCTGAGAGGGACATTTGGTGGGACGCATGCGCAGGTGGTGCTTCGTTTAGTAGGACGCATGCGCAGGTGCATCGCCCAAAATCACCACTTACAAGGGCATGAGATTTTTAAGCACAGCTTTATTGCCTAACGTTACTTTAGCCAGCCCTAACGTTAGTGTTTCGCCTACTTTGGTTAACCTACTTAGCGCGTACCACCGATACAGATGTATGGACACACGGGGGACAACAAATAACGTTGCAGAGGTGGGGTCATGCCATAGCTAGCTAGCTATGTAGTTAGCCAAGTTTTACTCATGACACTTTGTACAGGTGCGTGGGTCTGAACGGTTTCGCACTTGTTATATATTCTGATAATGGGTTGACTAAACTGCTCTGGTTTCCTGCCAAAGAAAAGCACCATTGATTTCAGCTGAACTGAATAACGCATCATATATTAAACAGAGACTCTGAAACTGCAATTTATCAGTTTAACTGGCAGGCACAAGGAGGAGGTAAGATAGCATCTATAAGCTGTGGACGTCGCACTGCGATCAATGAAAACTCAAACAACGTCGAAAATGAGAAACTGCGCTCGTGGCGATAACTGGCAAAGTAACTGATTTATATTTTTTGTTCAGTCACTGCTAGATAGTGTTACTACTAGCCTTATGCTAAATTTAGCTCTGTTAGTAGAGGATGTCAGTAAAGTGACTATTGAATGAAAAGCATCAGTGTTTCTCGTGCTGAATGCCTGTTTGCTACACTTTATTAGTTTTTAAGCTCATCCTTAAAAAAATGATAACGATTCCGTATGAATTGACGCGAGGCGTCAATGTATTTGGACTGTCGTCTTCAGCTGGTTGTCGCCGTTGTACGCTACGCCATTGAGGACATTGTTCTTTCGCTGTGTTCAGTAGTGGAAATGAAAGCCGTCTCCTCATTCTTAAACAAGGAAGCTCGCGACCAGTGAGAGCCCTCCAAAACCCTGTCCACTTGGCAGAAAGTGCATGTTTTGCCCCCGGCCCTTGCTGCCAAATTGCCCAGGTTTTTCAAAAGCAGCCTACTGTAGTCGTGTAACCAAATCACATCGATATGCAGCCCCGCTGAAGCGTTCATGCTTTGCTTTGGTAAATACACCATTAGGGCTTTAATAATGTTTCGAGTGTCACGAGGGAAAGATTCAGGCTGTTTTTTGTTCCGTCTGTGATTGATCAACATTTCAACTCGCTCGAACCCGTTCGTTCGCTCGCTGAGTTATTATGCTTTCGCTGAATTATTTATCTATAAAAACGCGGTGCAGTTTTCAACCCGCCGCCTCTGCTTCGCTATTGTCTGTCCTCAAAGCAAAACCAGCCTACTTCACACTCGCTTTTCTGTTAATTATTTGAATAACTGTGCCCGACTTCACAAATAAATCCTGAGAAAACTCCTTCAAAAGAGACGATTGGCCCTCAATTACTTTCGCAAACTTCAAAGCATACCTTGATATTGCACACGGGATATTACTGTACATTATTGCCAGCAGAATATTGACTTGCCTCCAGAACAGCTCAACGGAAAAGAAGGTCCTTGTGGGGACTCAACTTCAGGTATGAGTCAGCTGCCTGCTACCCGCCCAGCGTCCTCTGAAGTGCCGAGCTATAAACCCAAAGGGCACCTGAAGGGAATCTTGGCACGATTGGGGTGTTCTTATACAGGTAGATTTACAACACAGTGTAACCTGTGTGCCAGCTGAGGAGCTTGCAGCCAGCTAGCTGGCTACTTCACGCAATTAGAATCTCAGTCAGATTTACTGGCCAAATAGGTTTGCACTTATAAGAAATGTGTCGGGAAAGCTCGCAATGTTGGTTAGCTGGCTAACTTGCTAGTACGGTCACAAAGCCTGTTATTCAAATTTATGCCAAAAATTCGGAAGCATTTTTAAATATGTAACTTATAAAGTCACATTGTTGATCGGCATTTGCAAATCATCAATACCTCTGGCTTACATTTTTAACAGAAATAAGCTTTTTCTTTTTTTTTTTTGAAACCGTGACAAAGTATTATGGGATATCGGTCCCATTAAAAGAGAAATGGGATTCTGAATTTGGCTGGAATAAGCCGTTTTTCATTGCGTATGTTTGCTTTTAAAGTACAGACGGGGGAAATGGCGTTTCGCAGGCAGCTGGTGGCTGAAACACTGCCCGAGAGTATAGGACGTGTTCGAGGGTGGGCAGGTCCGTTTCGCTGCGCCCCACAGCGGAGGCCCCGGGGCCTTTGGTTTGGAACCTCGGTGGCCCCAGGAGAATGCCGATGGCGTTATAGCTGGGATAGGCGGCGCTCGCAGGGACTGTTTAACTGAGCACGGCGACTCTCTGTTTACGCCGCTGCTCGCTGAGCGTTGAGCGCACGGGGGTGGGCATGGGGGGGTGGGGGGGGAAGGGGGCGGGCGGGGGCTGTCTGTCAGGTACACGGTGACGAGGCTCCCTCCCCAGACGTCTTCCAGCGAGCAGACGAATGCTGTGATTTTGTGTTTTTTTTATTCTGTTCTGAATGACAGGGTGAAAGCCTAAACAAAGCGCTTAATGCACTCAGATTTACAGAGTGCGGTGCTGATGCACGGCAGTGAAAATGCACAAGTGCAACAATTCCTTTATTTTTCTCTCTCTCTTCTTCTCTCCCTCGCCCCAATCCTCTGTCTCTCTCCCTGTTGCTGTGTCTCTATTATTTCTCTTTCTGTTCTTTCTCTGTCTCACTTTTCTTTTTTGTCTGTATTCTTTCTCTGCTCTGCCTGTTCTCTCTCTCTCTCTCTCTCTCTCTCTCTCTCTCTCTCTCTCTCTCTCTCTCTCTCTCTCTCTTGTCTGGTACGTCTCTGTTCTTTGTTGTCTTTATCCCCTGTCCCCTCGGACCTGGACTCAAACTGAGGTGGGACGACGGTCTGCTCTGTCACCGAATCGCTTTTACGATGCCAAAAACAGGGATGTCCAACACAGAGTATTAGTATTCAGGCCCAGCCTGGGGCTTTGTCCTGTGAGCACCCTGCACATTACTCAGTCTCCGCCCCTTTCTCTCTCCCGCCCTCCCCCCACCCCCCCTTGTCTGCTTCCTGCCTGTCCTCCTCTGTCAAGTTGACATTCAAATTTCAGATATTTTGTATACAGGAAATATGTCATTAACCTAAAGCTGTCCATGAATGCTCTGAAAATACTGGTAAAAATATCAAGAAAAATTATAAACAAAACATAATAATTATAATGATAATGAAGATGATGATGGTGTGATGGATGTGGTGTGTGAGTGACCACTCAGTGTCCCTCAGGTTACAGCTGAAACATTAGGATAGGTGGCCCTTCTGGTATAATTTGCAGTTATTTTAGGCTGGTGTCTAGAAAAATAATGCTTTTATAAGAAGAGACAACATGAAAATATACTTTGTAAAACATCTCTCTTAATCTCTCTCTCTCTCATTCTGGCTCTGTTAGCCTTAGCGCTCTCCCACTCGAGCAACTGAATAACAAGCCTTTTGCTCCAGAGCTGCTCAGTGCTGAACACACTCAGTCTGATACTCCTCCTCATCCCTCATCCCCCAGATGCACCTGCTCCCCCGTTCCCCCTCTCCTCTCCTCTCCTCCTCAGTGCTCCCCCTTCCTCCTCTCCTCTCCTCTCCTCCTCAGTGCTCCCCCCTTCCTCCTCTCCTCTCCTCTCCTTCTCAGCAGTCCCCCTGTCCCCCTCTCCGCTTCTCTCCTTCACAGCGCTCCCTCTCTCCACCTATCCTTTCCTCTCCTCCACAGCGCTCCCTCTCTCCCCCTTTCCTCACCTCTCCTCCTCATCGCTCCCCCTTTCCCCTTCTCCTCTCCTCCACAGCACTCCCCCTCTCCTCTCTCCTCCTCTCCCCCTTTCCTCACCTCTCCTCCACAGCGCTCCCCTTCTCCTCTCTCCTCCTCTCCTCCACAGCGCTCCCTCTCTCCTCCTCTCCTCCACAGCGCTCCCTCTCTCCTCCTCTCCTCCACAGCGCTCCCTCTCTCCTCCTCTCCTCCACAGCGCTCCCTCTCTCCCGCCGCGCTGCTCTGTACGGCTCAGGCTTGGAGGACGGCGGGATGCAGTACCGCTGTAATCCTCCGTGCTGCGCTGCCATTAGTCACCTCACTGGAGAGTGAGCTCCCATTTGCGTCATTTATTGAGTCCCAGTGTTTCCCAGCCTGTGTGTGTGCGTGTGTGTGATCATGTGTGTGAATGTGCTTGTCTGTGTGTATGTGCGCATGTCCGTGTGTATATGGTATGTGTGTGTGTGCGTTTGTGTGTATGGGATGTATGTTTGTGTGTGTGTGTATGTGTGTTTGTTTGTGTGTATGGTGTGTGTGTGTGTGTGTATGTGTGTGTGTTTGTGTGTATGGTATGTGTGTGTGTGTGTAAGTGTGTGTGTTTGTGTGTATAGTATGTGTGCAGTAATGATACCTGTTGCTCTGATAGTTGAGGTACAGTAATGTCAGAGGTGTGCAACCCTCTCACACAAACTTCAGCACACGCTACACCTCTCTCACACAAACTCCAGCAGCGCACGCTAAACCTCTCTCACACAAACTCCAGCAGCACACGCTCCACCTCTCTCACACAAACTCCAGCAGCACACGCTACACCTCTCTCACACAAACTCCAGCAGCGCATGCTACACCTCTCTCACACAAACTCCAGCAGCGCACGCTACACCTCTCTCACACAAACTCCAGCACACTCTCATTCACATCCTCTCCATTAATTCTAATTGACTGGAATTAATCCTCATTATTCGCTAAGTGTTTCTGCAGATGACCTGCATTGTTCAGTTAGAGGAAGCAATGCCGTCTGTGTGTGTGTGTGTGCGAGTGTGAGCATGCGTGTGTGAGTCTGTGTGTGTGAGTGAGTGAGTGTGTTTTTTTGTGTGTGTATGTGTGAGTGAGTGTATGAGAGAGAATGATTTAGACAGTAGCAGGCAGTGGTGCTGAAGCTGCAGTTGCAGTAGGGGTGTGAGGTGTGTGTGTGTGTGTGTGTGTGTGTGAGAGTGAGTAAGTGAGTGAGTGAGTGTGTGTGTGAGTGAGTGAGTGAGTGTGTATGAGAGAGAGGGATTTAGAGAGTAACAGGCAGTGGTGCTGAAGCTGCAGTTGCAGTAGGGGTGAGGTGTGTGTTTGTGTGTGTGAGTAAGTGAGTGTGTGTGTGTTTGTGCGCGTGTGTGTGTGTGTGTGTGTGTGTGTGAGTGAGTGTATGAGAGAGGGTTTTAGAGAGTAGCAGGCAGTGGTGCTGAAGCTGCAGTTGCAGTAGGGGTGAGGTGTGTGTGTGTGTGTGTGTGTGTGTGAGTGAGTGTATGAGAGAGGGATTTAGAGAGTAGCAGGCAGTGGTGCTGAAGCTGCAGTTGCAGTAGGGGTGAGGTGTGTGTTTGTGTATGTGAGTGAGTGAGTGTGTGTGTGTTTGTGCGTGTGTGTGTGCGTGTGTGTGTGTGTGTGTGTGTGAGTGAGTGTATGAGAGAGGGTTTTAGAGAGTAGCAGGCAGTGGTGCTGAAGCTGCAGTTGCAGTAGGGGTGAGGTGTGTGTTTGTGTGTGTGAGTGAGTGAGTGTGTGTATGTGTGTTTGTGCATGTGTGTGTGTGTGTGTGTGAGTGAGTGTATGAGAGAGGGTTTTAGAGAGTAGCAGGCAGTGGTGCTGAAGCTGCAGTTGCAGTAGGGGTGAGGTGTGTGTTTGTGTGTGTGGGTAAGTGAGTGTGTGTGTGTTTGTACGTGTGTGTGTGTGTGTGAGTGAGTGTATGAGAGAGGGTTTTAGAGAGTAGCAGGCAGTGGTGCTGAAGCTGCAGTTGCAGTAGGGGTGAGGTGTGTGTGTGTGTGTGTGTGTGTGTGTGTGTGTTTGTGCGTGTGTGTGTGTGTGTGTGTGTGAGTGAGTGTATGAGAGAGGGTTTTAGAGAGTAGCAGGCAGTGGTGCTGAAGCTGCAGTTGCAGTAGGGATGTGAGGTGTGTGTTTGTGTGTGTGTTTGTGCGTGTGTGTGTGTGTGTGTGTGTGTGTGAGTGAGTGTATGAGAGAGAGGGTTTTAGAGAGTAGCAGGCAGTGGTGCTGAAGCTGCAGTTGCAGTAGGAGTGAGGTGTGTGTGTGTGTGTGTGTGTGTGTGAGTGAGTGAGTGTATGAGAGAGGGCTTTAGAGAGTAGCAGGCAGTGGTGCTGAAGCTGCAGTTGCAGTAGGGGTGAGGTGTGTGTTTGTGTATGTGAGTGAGTGAGTGTGTGTGTGTGTGTGTGTGTGTGAGTGAGTGAGTGTATGAGAGAGGGCTTTAGAGAGTAGCAGGCAGTGGTGCTGAAGCTGCAGTTGCAGTAGGGGTGAGGTGTGTGTTTGTGTATGTGAGTGAGTGAGTGTGTGTGTGTTTGTGTGCGTGTGTGTGTGTGTGTGTGTGTGTGTGAGTGAGTGTATGAGAGAGGGATTTAGAGAGTAGCAGGCAGTGGTGCTGAAGCTGCAGTTGCAGTAGGGGTGAGAGTACGCTCAGCGCTCTGGGGTCCTCAGGAAACTCATCACATGTTCATTTGTGCTGATCCAGGAAAGAGGCAGAAAGCAGAAACACAATAACCTGCCCATTCCCAGCACAGTACCATCCGGGCCTCAGCGTCCCCTACCTGCAAACACAATTTACATTACCACCGGGAGGAGCTGCTGTGTGCCGTCACCCCGGCAGTTCATTACCAGCGCCAAGCTGTGTGTGTGAGTGCGTGAGTGTGAGTGTGTGTGCGTGTGCGTGAGTGTGTGTGCGTGCGTGTACGTGTGTGTGTGTGTGTGTGTGTGTGTGTGTGTGTGTGTGTATAGTGTGTGTGTGCGTGAGTGTGTGTGTGTGCGTGTGCGTGCGGGAGTGTGTGTGTGTGCGTGTGCGTGCGGGAGTGTGTGTGTGAGTGTGTGTGTGTGAGTGTGTGTACGTGTGTGTGTGTGTGTGTGTGTGTACGTGTGTGTGTGTGCGTGTGTACGCGTGTGTGTGTGTGTGTGTGCATGTGCGCATGCCTCAGCCTGCGCTTCTTAAAGATGCACAGCCACATTTCTCATTGTTCCCCTTTACTGCTGCTCATTTGCTTGAGTAACACTCTATATTAATGCCCCATTAATTAATGAATTATTAAAATATTATTAACAGTCACTGCAGTACCTGTCCTGCGGTAGACATCGCTCACCCTTTAGAGATGATTTTAGGACGGGCACTTCAAAATAGCTAAACCGGTGAGTCCTGCTGGTTCTGTTCTGTGTAGCGTAAATTCATGTTTGTAGGCTATATAAAAGGGTTGATTTGTGTCTGCCCAGCATTCGGCATGACAGAACATTCCAGATTTTGAGCACACTTTGGAGAACGCTGCATAAACAGTCTGAAAGTGAGACTGTACTGCAGTACCTCTGCCTGTATGGCCAGGATAGGGGACCGCGTAACCACGGTCACGATAGAGCACTGCGTAACCACGGTCACGATAGGACACTGCGTAACCATGGTCACGGTAGGGCACCCCATAACCACGGTCACGATAGGGCACCGCGTAACCATGATCACGATAAGGCACAACGTAAAGATAGTCAGGATAGGACACTGCGTAACCATGGTCAGGATAGGACACCGCGTAACCATAGTCAGGATAGGACACTGCGTAACCATGGTCAGGATAGGACACTGCGTAACCATGGTCAGGATAGGACACTGCGTAACCATGGTCACGATAGGACACTGCGTAACCATGGTCACGATAGGACACTGCGTAACCATGGTCTGGATAGGACACTGCGTAACCACGGTCACGATAGGACACTGCGTAACCATGGTCAGGATAGTACACTGCGTAACCATGGTCACGATAGGACACTGCGTAACCATGGTCACGATAGGACACTGCGTAACCATGGTCAGGATAGTACACTGCGTAACCATGGTCAGAATAGGACACTGCCTAACCATGGTCAGGATAG
Source organism: Anguilla pacifica (assembly GCA_039654925.1). Taxonomy (NCBI): domain Eukaryota; kingdom Metazoa; phylum Chordata; class Actinopteri; order Anguilliformes; family Anguillidae; genus Anguilla; species Anguilla pacifica. The sequence goes on from CM077297.1 coordinate 28,058,677, forward strand.
TACACTGCGTAACTACGCTCACAATAAGTCACCCTGCATGACTGGAGTGTACATGCCCTCTACCTTCCCCAGCACTCTCCCCAAGCATGGAGGTCCTCACTCTGCATGCTACACACACTCACACTCACACTCACACTAACACACACACACACACACATGCTCTCTCTCTCTCACACACACACTCACACTCACACACACACACACACATGCTCTCTCTCACACACACACACACACACACACACACAGACCCCACCTGTAGATGATGCACGCACAGTCCCTGCAGGTGCCGCAGTTCTCGATGTCCTGTCCCGTCCTATAAGAGTGTCTCCTGAAACAGAAAAAAACAATGACATCACCACAGGCAGCCAGTCACAGCTGTTATCTGCATTTCAGCTGCACAGGAGGTAGTAACACATGGAAAGTGTAATGCTTATGGTAATAACACGCAATAACTGTTGAGGAAGCTTATTCACTGATATTTTTGTGGTGAATTTTTCTCGTACCAACGAGAGGTTAAGCTTTGGTGCTTGACTTGAATTTCTTAAAAATCACCACAGACCGACAGCATTGTTTCTGTCAACATTAAGAATGCTTGAGTGGGTCTTTTGAAGCTTTTTGTGAATGAGTGTTTTACCTCCGTGGCAGTTTTGTCAAGCATGAGTCACCCTGTCTCTGAGGATTAAAATAATATTTATTTCTATACGAGCACAGGCTTCATCTCCGCGTCCTCATTACAGGATAATACCAGCAAGCACCGCTAAAAATACCGCCATCTGAGAAACCGCTGAGAGAACATAAAACCCGCGTCTGGAGGCGAGGAGCCGGGAGCTGGTGTGTGTGTGTGTGTGTGCGTGCGTGCGTGCGCGTGTTTGTTTGTGTGTGTGTGTTTACTGTGTGAGAGTGTGTGTGTGTGTGTGTTTGTTTACTGTGTGTGTGTCTGAGAGAGAGAGTGTGTGTGTTTAATGTGTGTGTGTTTGTTTACTGTGTGTGCACGCGAGAGTGTGTGTGTGTTTTCTGTGTGTGTGAGAGCGAGAGAGTGAGTCTTTACTGTGTGTGTGAGAGAGAGTGTGTGTGTTTTCTGTGTGTGTGTGTGAGAGAGTGAGTGTTTACTGTGTGTGATAGAGAGAGTATGTGTGTAGGTGTGTGTGTGGGTTTGTGTGTGAGAGAGACTCTGTGTGTTCAATGTGTGTATGTGTGTGTGTGTTTACTGTGTTTGTGTGTGAGAGAGGGAGTATGTGTGTAGGTGTGTGTGTGGGTTTGTGTGTGACAGAGAGATTGAGAAAGAAGCAAGAGAAAGATGAGAGTGAGAGGTTATAAACTGTGTGTTAACAGTGTATCATGGAGGGGAAAAAAACAAATTCATAATTCTGGATAAATGACACAATGGAAAATACAGTGAGAAAAGAGGGAAATAAACGGGCAGATTATCCCGACATTTGCCTAAAGCATCCTTATTTATAACCGCCACACTGCAGGGACTAATTACACATCTCCGACTCGAGCCACCGTGCCCCTCCCCCTCCCCCTCCCCCTCCCCGTCCCCTCTCTTTTCCTCTCCATCCTTTCTATTTTTGCAAAAAAAAGAAAGAAAGCTCCCAGCTCTTACATACGTGGGAAGCGGATTAATTGTAGGAGCCGATGAGAATCGTAAACGGTTTACGCTTGGATCCTCACCGCGGATCCTAAGACCAACCGCCGTTTCCGCCGGACCTCTGGGAGGAAGAGGGAGCTACCGGAAAGAGCGGGGGGGGGGGGGGCAGCCTCCTCCTAATGAGACAGCGATGGAGCCTCCCGGTAGTTTGTTTCTCCTGCCTCTTCGGTCACTTTTAATGCATCAGGGACGGTTTGGGTTCCCAAATCACGACGAGCTTGTTCTCCTCCCCCCCCTCCTCCTCCGCCCGTGTTGTCTGTTCAGATTCACACGGCGGCCTTGAAGGCTTGCGGGGAAAGGCGGGCCTTCGACCGAGGTCTGAGTGGCGTCCATGAACACCTCTCCCAGACACGGCGTTTGAGGCTCCATTTGTACCATTGCGTCTTTACTGCCGTCATTTTGCTTATTTGTTTCTTGTTTTTATTACTTTTTTGTCATTGTTTATGTGAGAATCTGGGGCATTCTGATCCAGAAACCCCAGTGAAATGCCCAAACTAGCAAGGGGAGATCAAAAAGAATCAGTAAACCATGTTTCTTTATGATGGAGATGTCTCCTCCTCCCTCTCTTCCTCATCATCAGGATGAGAGTCTTCCCCTTTCTGTGCCTTTAAAGAACACCTGTCTCTGTGATGGTTTAGTATGGGCCTACCACACAGTTATATTTCAGTATGGGCTACCATATGGTCATCATTCAGAAGGAGCCTACCGCAGTTATCATGCAGTATGGGCCCTAAACTGGAGCCTGGATCTAACTGAAAGTTTTCTTCTTTTTTAGTAAACCAGACCCAGTGTCTGTGGCCAGCCCAATCAAAGGCTGATATATAAACGAACGGAAAGTGCAGCTTTGTGTGAGGTACATCTTATCACAGAGTTGACATTTTCATCTTTTTAATTCTTCTGTTCATCCTCTCTTCCTCTGTGTTTTCCAGCCTCTCTCTCTCTCCACCTTTCTCTCCGTTTTAACGTTCTTCTCCTTTTGTTCGTTTAGCGGCCGATGGCGGGACCTGACACATCCGGCCTGTTTTTGGCGGCTCCGGAATGCTGCCGCCTGCCTGATTATCCGCCAAAATTCACGCGTGCCAGCCCACCGCGTGCCAGCCCAACCGCTGGGCACCTTTCTCTGGCCACTGCTGCCCGCAGTCCAAACGGATCTGTCACACTGGCGCTCGGAGCTGTGGGCGGCACTGCCCCTTTCAGTGTGACGGTGGTCACACCGCGCCCTGGACCCTGAACACGCCTGGTAGACGTCTCTGTGCAGTTCAGCTATTTCACACGGGCACACTGGCGCTGAGAGTGGCACTGCCCCTTTCAGTGTGACGGTGGTCACACCGCGCACTGGACCCTCTGTGCAGTTCTGCTCTTTCACGCGGGCACACTGGCGCTGAGAGTGGCACTGCCCCTTTCAGTGTGACGGTGGTCACACCACACGCTGCTGCCAGACCTCTCTCTGTTCAGCATCCTCTCACCACCTGGCTGCCCGTCTGTCTGAACCCCCGTCAGGCAGTACCTCCTCACTGCCTTCTCTGAGCTCAGCTCCCGGTGGTGGGACGACCTTCCCCCCGTCAGTCACAGGGACGACCTTCCCCCCGTCAGTCAGGGGGATGACCTTCCCCAAGTCAGTCACAGGGACGACCTTCCCCAGTCAGTCAGGGGGACGACCTTCCCCCAGTCAGTCACGGGGACGACCTTCCCCCGTCAGTCAGGGGGATGACCTTCCCCAAGTCAGTCACAGGGACAACCTTCCCCAAGTCAGTCACAGGGACGACCTTCCCCAGTCAGTCAGGGGGACGACCTTCCCCCAGTCAGTCACGGGGACGACCTTCCCCCAGTCAGTCACAGGGACGACCTTCCCCAGTCAGTCAGGGGGACGACCTTCCCCCAGTCAGTCACGGGGACGACCTTCCCCCGTCAGTCAGGGGGATGACCTTCCCCAAGTCAGTCACAGGGACGACCTTCCCCAAGTCAGTCACAGGGACGACCTTCCCCAGTCAGTCAGGGGGACGACCTTCCCCCAGTCAGTCAGGGGGACGACCTTCCCCCAGTCAGTCAGGGGGACGACCTTCCCCAGTCAGTCAGGGGGACGACCTTCCCCAGTCAGTCAGGGAAACCGAGTACCTGGCTGCTTTCTCCAGACGTCTCCGACGTCTGAAACACCCGCTTTTTCACACTACACCTTTTTTTGTTTCTGCTTTAAAAAAACAACCCCCTCTCTCCCTTTATTTCGAAGCTGTAGAGATGTGCTTTGATGGCGGTGCAGATTTTACCGCAACTTTGCCAGCTCCAGCGCTAGGGCTGTTTACTTTGCCGTGTTAAATGTGCCTTTATTAGCGGCTTCGGCTAAATCCGTCTGCCAAATGATTCAATTGTAAACTGCAACATCCTGGTTGGGGCGCCAGCAGCCTTGTGTTCGTGAGCAGATGCGACCCTAAGTCTGGACTCCCAAGCCGGGCTGAAAATACATCAAATGTCTCGAATGCAGATGCACAGTCTTTAAAACCTTTGGCCCACATCTTTCCTGTGGCGTTTTTGTTTTTGTTCTGTTGCCAAATGAAGATTTCTGCCGAGAGGTTAAGCACAGAGGTGTGCACCATGTGCTAACTGAGATGGAGAAAGGGGGGGGGGGGGGGGGGGTCAGTGAGGAATCAGGATCGAGGTTTTGGAGAAACTGAGCCAAGTTGATACACGGCTGTTCAACCCCCCAATGACTGGATATGTCGACAGTTTACATTTTTCAGAAATGGAGCTAAATGTTGGGGGGGGGGTGGGGTTTGGGGCCAAATGAATTCATGCTTCTTGTGACTCTTCCCCCCACCTAACTCCTCTCCCCTGGTCTTAACTGGCCAAATGAACACTGGGTGTTTGTTCACTGTGGCGCAACAGAACATTCACATCGACTGGCCTTTTGTTACCTGATTCTGTAAATCAATGAGTAAGTCAGGCCAGCTGGAGTCTCACGTGACTCTCTACCTACATAAGCAAAGATGCCTCGTCTTCCTCAGTCCCCGCGGACATGGATGTGCACGCACACGAGCCTGCACACACACACACGGAGACGAGCACGCACGTGCACACAAGCCTGCACACACACACACACACACACACACACACGGAGACAAGCACGCATGTGCACACAAGCCTGCACACACACACACACACACACACACACACGGAGACGAGCACGCACGTGCACACAAGCCTGCACACACACACACACACACACACACACACGGAGACAAGCATGCATGTGCACACAAGCCTGCACACACACACACACACACACACACACACGGAGACGAGCACGCACGTGCACACAAGCCTGCACACACACACACACGCACACAAACACACACACACACACACACACAGACGTGCACGCATGTGCACACAAGCCTGCACACACACACACACACACACACACACACATGGAGACGTGCACGCACGTGCACACAAGCACGCATACACACACGTACATGCACCCACTCATGCTCGCAGACACACGCATGTGCACACACACGTTATGTATCTTCAGAGTGCTCTCATTAAGGCTCTCACCTTTGCCTTTCTTATGGAAGCTGCAGAAGATGTGTACGTGCGTGTGTACATTTGTGTGTCTCTGTCTGTCTGAGCAGTGTGCTGATCGTGTGTGTGTCTCTGTCTGTCTGAGCAGTGTGCTGATTGTGTGTGTGTCTCTGTCTGTCTGTCTGAGCAGTGTGCTGATTGTGTGTGTGTCTCTGTCTGTCTGAGCAGTGTGCTGATTGTGTGTGTGTCTCTGTCTGTCTGAGCAGTGTGCTGATTGTGTGTGTGTCTCTGTCTGTCTGAGCAGTGTGCTGATTGTGTGTGTGTCTCTGTCTGTCTGAGCAGTGTGCTGATTGTGTGTGTGTCTCTGTCTGTCTGAGCAGTGTGCTGATTGTGTGTGTGTCTCCGTCTGTCTGTCTGAGCAGTGTGCTGATTGTGTGTGTGTCTCTGTCTGTCTGAGCAGTGTGCTGATTGTGTGTGTGTCTCTGTCTGTCTGAGCAGTGTGCTGATTGTGTGTGTGTCTCTGTCTGTCTGAGCAGTGTGCTGATTGTGTGTGTGTCTCCGTCTGTCTGTCTGAGCAGTGTGCTGATTGTGTGTGTGTCTCCGTCTGTCTGTCTGAGCAGTGTGCTGATTGTGTGTGTGTCTCTGTCTGTCTGAGCAGTGTGCTGATTGTGTGTGTGTCTCTGTCTGTCTGAGCAGTGTGCTGATTGTGTGTGTGTCTCTGTCTGCTCATGTGTGTGGGCGGTGGGTTGACATCCTTTACCAACTCTTGCCCTCAAGGACAACCAGGAAGGTCACAATGGCAGAAGTAGTTTTTTTTTTCCTGCCGTTGCATTGATGGCTGTTTTTGTTTGGTGGTTAGTGCTCACCGCCTTTCGCTCTCATTCCCATTAAAGGACCTCTGCTCCTGGCTATTTATCTTCCTCTCGCTTCTGTCAGTCGAGCTATTCCTGTGAGCGCACTTCCACCGTAATTAGAGAGACCGTTCTTTTTCTCACCTCTAGGGGGAGAGGTAATCACAGAACGACTCTCTGTGTCTCTCGCTCTCTATCTCTCTCTCTCTCTCCCATTCTCTCTTTCTCTCTCTGTCTCCTTCTCTCTGCTTTTTTCCTGCACTCCCACTTGCTCAGATTCCAGCTAATGTCATGCACATACATTCAAATTAGACATTTTGTGGTTTTGCCCTTGAGAAGCCCTCACATTCGAACGTGTTCCCCAATTATACGGTTCAGGTCAGTTCCACTTCGATTCAGTCAATTCGGGAAATGAATTGAAATCCATTTGAAGAGCATTACGGGACGTTTTCCAATTCACGAGCTGAATTTCAATCCGTTCTCTCAACTGACTCAATTCAAATTGGGCTGACCTCAAGCCAGTATGTCGTACTTGTTTTTACTGTAATTTGATTTATCAAGGCATCCCAGAACTCATGTTTGCACCAATAACTTGGGAAATCAAGGGGTTCAAGGAGTTGTGTAGCCAATCAGATTTAGGTACAATTTGTGAACAAATTTTTTTTTCTTCTTTTTTTAAATTCAATTTTGACCTGGACATGGGGGCTGGCTCCCCTACTCTATCAGAAAATTGCATACAATCTTTAATGACATCAGTCTTAAAAGTCATTAAAGTCATTTTAAAAAGGCATTAAAACTGAGTCAGGTCTTAACGTCCTTTTCTGAGGACAGTGCCGTGTAGTGACCCGGTCACTGTGTTGGGTCTTTATTCTGTTCCCGTCTCTGTGCTGAGAGGGCATAGAATCTTCCTACTGACCCATCCACAGCGGCAACTTAGTTTTAGGGTGTCTCATCAAAGCACTGAAAAGTACACAGCTAACCACATCTAAAAGTCGGCAGTGTGTAACTGTGGAATGCAGGAAGCAGTGTGCATATGTGAGCTTAGCAGTACATTTCTCACAGAGCCTGTGATAGTATAACTCACAGCAGCAGCGGTCACACTTACATAGACCGAGTGTTGGCTTGTTTTTCGTTAGCTTTTTTGTTGTTGTGAGAACTCTCTAGCCAACACATGCTAACAGCACCAGAAAACAAAAATAAGAGATCTTTAATTTCCCTACCTCAGGGGAATGTTCAAAGTGAAACTGTTCAATTACAGAGAAAATGTGATGAACATTTCTGCCACTCCCTCGACAAATGTCTGAGTATGTTGTGGGATTATGTATTTTAAAGTTGAACACCCGTGCCACTTAATTACCATCTTGCCAAGCCATGAGGTGCTCGTTACTTTGTAAATCATGTCAGCGTTGTTATGCGCTGCCAAATCAACACTCCAACGCCGCTGACTGCTAATTAGGAAACTTTAAGTTATTAGGTAGGAGTTGCCAAATGCCTGGTGAACATATTGACCTGTCTCTCTCTCTCTCTCTCTCTCTCTCTCTCTCTCTCTCTCTCTCTCTCTCTCTCTCTCTCTCTCTCTCGCTGTCTGTCAGTCTGTCTGTCAGAATTTTGAAAGTTCAAAATGGAGCGAATGACTAAATGAGGGCACAAAGTCATGTGAGAAGAGATATTGCTGAGTCCAGCCCAATGCTCCAGAAACAGAGTGCGTGTGTTTGCTTTAATACGTTATCCCACTAGAGCGATGAGTAGCTGAGACGCTGGTGTGCTTAGGATGCTGGACACAGTCAGATATCCAGACAGCTTTTTGTTGATTCTATTTAACTTTCCAACAGCGTAGCGATTAAAAAAAAACAAAACAACAACAGAATCTTTTCCAGAAACCATCTACATTATCTCGATGTTTTTGTGGAGAAAAAGACCGGCGGTTGTGTTTGTCTGAAGGTTGGAGTGAAGGAGGAGCGTTTGATTGGATGCAGATCAGAGCGGCGGAGGAGGGGCTTGCTGTGTGTAATCGCTGTCCGTAATCCGCGCCTGGCTGCTCGGGAGGCGCGGCTGCCGGGCCCGGCTTTCATGCCGGCGCCTAATCCGGTGAGCGCGCGGGTTTGGCCGCCGCCGCCGCGGCGTGCACCGACACCGGCCGCTCCGCACGGCGCAGCGAGCGCTGTGCGCTCAGATGCACGCCAAAGCCGTGCGCTCGCTGCCCTTCCTCCGAGTCTGATTCCTCTGATTCCTCTGATTCCTCTGATTCCTCTGATTCCACAATGCTCTTTCCATCTCTGTCTAAAGGCTGCGCCCCCCCCCCCCCCCCCCCCATCTTTAGGCCCCCGTTAAGCGGTGACCCTTCAGGGAGGAAAACTGAGCTGCCCGCGTCCCGTGGCCCCCGTTCAGGCCTCTCCTCCCGAAAGGCCGGTGAGCGCGGGGCATGCGGCTGTCCTCTGCGCAGCCGGGCTTGCGGCTGTCCTCTGCGCAGCCGGGCTTGCGGCTGTCCTCTGCGCAGCTGGGCTTGCAGACCTCGGGGAGGAAAGCCACTCGTGCTCCTGCGGCAGCTAAACTCCGTCCAGCCGGCTCAGCGGATGAGTTAAAATCCCATTCATTTCATTGGAAAAAAAATCCTCGTTATTATGGGCTTTTTTTTTCTTCCAATTCATTCGTTGAAATTCTGTTCATTTCCTGCATTTGGCTGAACTGAAATGGAAGTGATGCCAGGACTGGTCTGCCCCCCCGCCTCCCCCTCCTGACGTTGCAGGTGTTGTTTTCCTCTATTTCAGTGTAAGCTTGGTTACTGAGGGGATACAGTGATGAGAATTCATAGGCCTGATTTCAACACCTGCTGTTTCCTCGTCCATATCTGCCAATTCCATTTTATTGAGCCTGTTTAGCGCACGTTCTGTTCCTCCCAGGATGAAGTGTTTAAACAGATCTAGTTTAATCTCATTGCCTCAAGAGTAGTGCTGTACAGGACAGCTGCAGGACCACAGGCAGCATCAGCCCCACTCACAGGAGAGCCAGAACCACAGACAGCACCAGCCCCACTCACAGGAGAGCCAGAACCACAGACAGCACCAGCCCCACTCACAGGAGAGCCAAAACCACAGACAGCAGTGGTCCCACTCACAGGAGAGCCACAGAACCACAGACAGCATCAGTCCCACTCACAGGGGAGCTACAGAACCACAGACAGCACTGGTCCCACTCACAGGAGAGCTACAGAACCACAGACAGCATCAGTCCCACTCACAGGAAATCTACAAAACCACAGACAACACCAGCCCACTCACAGGAGAGCTACAGAACCACAGACAGCATCAGCGCCACTCACAGGAGATCTACAGAACCACAGACAGCACTGGTCCCACTCACAGGAGAGGTACAGAACCACAGACAGCATCAGTCCCACTCACAGGAGATCTAAAAAACCACAGACAGCACTGGTCCCACTCACAGGAGAGCTACAGAACCACAGACAGCATCAGTCCCACTCACAGGAGAGCCAGAACCACAGACAGCAGCGGTCCCACTCACAGGAGAGCTACAGAACCACAGACAGCACCGGTCCCACTCACAGGAGAGCCAGAACCACAGACAGCACCGGTCCCACTCACAGGAGGGGTGAGTACCACAGACAGTACTGTCGCATGATAAATGATAGACAGTCAGGTCCACAAATATTTGGACATTGACAAAGTTGAAATTAAATAATGAACATGAGCTCAAAGTGCAGACCTTCAGCTTTAATTTGAAGGTATTTACATCCAAATCGGGTGAACGGTGTAGGAATTTCAGCACTTTTTTCTGCGCCCCCCCCTTTTTAAGTGACCGAAGGTAATTGGACAATTGGCTACTCAGCTGTTCCATGGCCAGGTGTGTGTTATTCCCCCATTATTTCATTTACAAGTAAGCAGATGAAAGGTCTAGAATTGATTTCACGTGTGGCATTTGCATTTGGAATCTGTTGCTGTTAACTCTCAATATGAAGTGCAAAGAGCTGTCACTGTCGGTGAAGCAAGCCATCATTAGGCTGAAGAAAAAACCCATCAGAGAGATAGCAAAAACATTAGGTGTGGCCAAATCAACTATTGGGTACATTCTTAAAAATAAAGAATGCACTGGTGAGCTCTGGAACACCAAAAGGTCCGGAAGACCACGGAAAACAACGTGGTTGGCCAGATCAAGAACACTCTTCAGGAGGTAGGCGTATCTGTGTCAAAGTCAACTATCAAGAGAAGACTTCACCGGAGTAAATACAGAGGGTTTACCACAAGATGTAAACCATTGGTAAGCCTCAAAAACAGGAAGACCAGAAAAGATCTAAAACAGCCCGTACAGTTCTGGAACAACATCCTATGGACAGATGAGACAAAGGTCAACTTGTACCAGAATGATGGGAAGAGAAGGGAAGGAACTGCTCATTATCCAAAGCATACCACCTCATCTGTGAAGCATGGTGGAGGTAGTGTTCTGGCGTGGGCATGTATGGCTGCCACTGTAACTGGTTCCCTTGTATTTATTGATGATGTGACTTCTGACAAAAGCAGGAGGATGAATTCTGAAGCGTATAGGGATATATTATCTGCTCAGATTCAGCCAAATGCTTCAAAACTCATTGGACGGCGCTTCACAGTGCAGATGGACAATGACCCGAAGCATACTGCGAAAGCAACCCAAGACTTTTTTAAGGCAAAGAAGTGGAATGTTCTGCAATGGCAAAGTCAATCACCTGACCTGAATCCATTTGAGCATGCATTTCACTTGCTGAAGGCAAAACGCCCCAAGAACAAGCAGGAACTGAAGACAGCTGCAGTAGAGGCCTGGCAGAGCATCACCAGGGAAGAAACCCAGTGTCTGGTGATGAGTATGGGGGGAGGGGGGCAATGTATAAAAATGGTTGTAATTCCTACATTGTTCATACAATATTTTTGACAAAACCCTTAAATTAAAGCTGAAAGTCTACACTTAAATCACACCTTGATTTTTTCATTTCAAATCCATTGTGGTGGCGTACAGAGCCAAAATGACGAAAATTGTCCAAATACTTATGTACCTGACTGTATCTAATCTTTATAATCATTTCTGTATTTGGAAAGTCCAAAAATGCATTCTGATTATGCCTGTCATGCATACATACAGCATGGCCTGAACTCTGCATCAAAGTCACATTTGCAAGTGCTCCCTGCCTAATTTTTCATCCTTTTTGCCTGGGTGTTTAAGAATCTGTGTACATTTATTGTTTGCGCCTAAATGTTACAGTTGAGAGTACAATATATACACTTTTTCACTAGTTTCGATGTCCCTACCACTGTCATTCACCGCATAATTATAAAGGAATTATCAATCAATCAGTTTATTCGTTGTAGCTCTCTTCAGACTAAGATGCCCCTGGGCATTGATACATTCAGAACAATGAGCAAAAAAATATACGGACTGCAGGTAGCCAGGTAGATACGGACTGCAAAGAAGATCAAAGAGAAATGTATTCAACTGCTTTTTGAAAGTAGCTGCTTTTTTCAAAAAGACTTTCTGATCTTGGCTGGCAGGGATTCCTATAACTGGGGAAAAATGTTAAGCATTTTGGTCCTCCTCACTTAGTCCAACTGACTTAGTCCTGTTCTCTTAGACCTGCCCTCTTATTCTCGGTCACTTAGACCTTCCCACTTAGTCCTGTTCACTTAGCCCAAGTCACTTAGACCTGCCCACTTAGCCCAAGTCACTTAGACCTGCCCCCTTAGCCCAAGTCACTTAGACTTGCCGACTTAGTCTCGCTCACTGAGACTTGTCCATTTAGTCCTGCTCACTTAGTCCTGCTTGGTGCTAACATTTAATTTCTATGCTTTTCCCTCTCTTTGTCATGTCATCAATCGCAATTGAAATAAATATGAGTCCAGGATATATGTCCAGGAGGGTGCAGACAGTCATGATGCATGTAATGTCAGCTCACACTTCAGCCAGCCCCTCTTCCTCCTTCTCCTCCTCATCCTCCTCACTGCACAAACACAGCAGATGAATTCAACGGTCACACTCGTCCGTCTGTTTCTCTGGGAATTGGAAGTAGAGACACTTAAATCACACCTTGATTTTTTCATTTCAAATCCATTGTGGTGGCGTACAGAGCCAAAATGACGAAAATTGTCCAAATACTTATGTACCTGACTGTATCTAATCTTTATAATCATTTCTGTATTTGGAAAGTCCAAAAATGCATTCTGATTATGCCTGTCATGCATACATACAGCATGGCCTGAACTCTGCATCAAAGTCACATTTGCAAGTGCTCCCTGCCTAATTTTTCATCCTTTTTGCCTGGGTGTTTAAGAATCTGTGTACATTTATTGTTTGCGCCTAAATGTTATCTCAGGGAAAGTGAGAAAGTTGATTATTAAATGATATTTTTCTGCTGAATCATGAAGAGGAATCATCTCATTGAATAAAAATGATTAAAAACAACTTATTCGGCTAATTAATGCAATTTGCCCTATTCACCATGGCGAATGTGCCCATATGGATAGTAGATGATGCATTAATTGGCTTTTGCCTGCACTGCAGAATAATGTACGTAACAAAAAAAATTGCTGATCATAAAAAGGGGTAAAAAGGGCAAATTTATAATAAGCAAAAAATTGCCATTTAATGGCAACTGAGGACTTAATGCTGTGAAGTGGAAAATAACTCATGTTTTACAGTTGAGAGTACAATATATACACTTTTTCACTAGTTTCGATGTCCCTACCACTGTCATTCACCGCATAATTATAAAGGAATTATCAATCAATCAGTTTATTCGTTGTAGCTCTCTTCAGACTAAGATGCCCCTGGGCATTGATACATTCAGAACAATGAGCAAAAAAATATACGGACTGCAGGTAGCCAGGTAGATACGGACTGCAAAGAAGATCAAAGAGAAATGTATTCAACTGCTTTTTGAAAGTAGCTGCTTTTTTCAAAAAGACTTTCTGATCTTGGCTGGCAGGGATTCCTATAACTGGGGAAAAATGTTAAGCATTTTGGTCCTCCTCACTTAGTCCAACTGACTTAGTCCTGTTCTCTTAGACCTGCCCTCTTATTCTCGGTCACTTAGACCTTCCCACTTAGTCCTGTTCACTTAGCCCAAGTCACTTAGACCTGCCCACTTAGCCCAAGTCACTTAGACCTGCCCCCTTAGCCCAAGTCACTTAGACTTGCCGACTTAGTCTCGCTCACTGAGACTTGTCCATTTAGTCCTGCTCACTTAGTCCTGCTTGGTGCTAACATTTAATTTCTATGCTTTTCCCTCTCTTTGTCATGTCATCAATCGCAATTGAAATAAATATGAGTCCAGGATATATGTCCAGGAGGGTGCAGACAGTCATGATGCATGTAATGTCAGCTCACACTTCAGCCAGCCCCTCTTCCTCCTTCTCCTCCTCATCCTCCTCACTGCACAAACACAGCAGATGAATTCAACGGTCACACTCGTCCGTCTGTTTCTCTGGGAATTGGAAGTAGAGACAAAAGAGAGAACTGACGTAAAAGGAGCAGATTTTGCCGGAAGGTTTCGCACGCCATCTCAAACTGGAGATATGTGGGGTTTTAACAGGTAGCCAAGGGAATGGGCGATAGATAAGCCGCATGCTCTCCACACACCTGCGCAGATATGCCCCCCCCCCCCCCCCCCCCCCCGGCCCAGCCTGCCAGTGAAGCAGATGCATTACATTGGAAAAGAGCCCGCTGCTTGATTACCCATCATCCCGCGTATACCAGCTAATCAAATTAACACCCGTCTGACTCAGTCATTAGATCTCATTAATTCCCCCCAGAGGACTGTGTTTCTTCTCTTGTTTGTCTTCTCTGTCCTGTATCCCCCCTCCCCACCCGATTATATCTCCACCAGGCTTCTCTATCACTCTCCCATTTCAGTTAAATTGTGTTCCATTTGATAGCGCTTCTGCTGTCATTGTGTCAGTTGTGTGGCAGAGCTGGATGACTAGTGTGAGGTAAAGAAAGGTGTGTGTTTCTCAGTGTGAGGTACTGTAAATAAAGGTGTATGCTTCTCAGTGTGAGGTAAAGGTGTGTTTTGCAGTGTGAGGTAAAGGTTTGTGTTTGTCAGTGTGAGGTAAATAAATGTGTGTGTTTCTCAGTGTGAGGTAAAGAAAGGTGTGTGTTTACCAGTGTGAGGTAAATAAAGGTGTGTGTTTTTCAGTGTGAGGTACTATAAATAAAGGTGTATGCTTCTCAGTGTGAGGTAAAGGTGTGTTTTGCAGTATGAGGTAAATAAAGGTGTGTTTTGCAGTGTGAGGTTAATCTAGGTGTGTGTTCATGAGTGTGAGGTAAATAAAGGTGTGTGTTTCACAATGTGAGGTAAATAAAGGTGTGTGTTTCTCAGTGTGAGGTAAATAAAGGTGTGTGTTTCTCAGTGTGAGGTAAATAAAGGTGTGTGTTTCACAGTGTGAGGTAAATAAAGGTGTGTGTTTCGCAGTGTGAGGTAAATAAAGGTCCGTGTTTCACAATGTGAGGTAAATAAAGGTGTGTGTTTCGCAGTGTGAGGTAAATAAAGATGTGTGTTTCTCAGTGTGAGGTAAATAAAGGTGTGTGTTTCTCAGTGTGAGGTAAATAAAGGTCCGTGTTTCACAATGTGAGGTAAATAAAGGTCCGTGTTTCGCAGTGTGAGGTAAAGGTTTGTGTTTGTCAGTGTGAGGTAAATAAAGGTGTGTGTTTCACAGTGTGAGGTAAATAAAGGTGTGTGTTTGTCAGTGTGAGGTAAATAAAGGTGTGTTTCGCAGTGTGAGGTAAATAAAGGTGTGTGTTTGTCAGTGTGAGGTAAATAAAGGTGTGTGTTTGTCAGTGTGAGGTAAATAAAGGTGTGTGTTTCGCAGTGTGAGGTAAATAAAGGTGTGTGTTTGTCAGTGTGAGGTAAATAAAGGTGTTTCTCTCTCCTGGCTGCAGTTGGGAGGTGGCCTGTGCGTCACTGACACTGCGTGCGTGTCTGAGCACTGACGCAGAACCTCACGGCTCGATCCTCCTCGTGTCTCAATGACGCGCTGTCCTCTAGAGTACCTTATTCAGTTCTCCACGCACACGCACACATACGCACACACACACACACAGGCACACACACACGCATACAGGCACACACACACAGGCACACACACACACACAGGCACACACACACACACACAGGCACACACACACGCATACAGGCACACACACACACACAACATGTCGGTCACTTCATCCGTACACATGGTCTAAACTTGCACTGCTGTGCTTATGATATTCAGGTATACAGCATGTCAGCACCATGTCCCCTGCTGTCCTCTCTCTCGCCCTCTTCTTCCTCCTCTCTCTGTCCTCACTTGCGTTCTAGGCATCCAAATGTGGATGTCTGTCAAATTCCTGATGCGCTCTCCCAAATCCAGCCACTCTTAAAACCAAATTCTGTTGTTTCACCTAAAACCACTGAATTCTGTCGTTTCACCTAAAACCACTGAATTCTGTCGTTTCACCTCAAACCACTGAATTCTGCCAAAGTCCGCAGCCTTGGTGTCATTATGATTCTACGCTTTCCTTTGAAGCTCATATGAACTCTTATCACAATAACTGCATTCTTTCATCTCCATAACATTGCTTGATCATGTTGTGTCATTGTATTTACCTTGATGTTTATGTACAGTTAACTGCAAAAGTATTGAGACAGTGACACAATTTTTGTTGTTTTGGCTCTGTACTCCGACCACATTGGATTTGAAATAATGAATATGAGGTAGAGAGAACAAGAGAGAGAGAGAGAGATTCCATGAGAGAGCAAGAGAGAGATATTCCATGGGAGAGAGAGGTAGAGAGAGCGAGAGGAAGAGAGAGATTCCATGAGAGAGAGAGGGAGAGAGAGAGAGATTCCATGAGAGAGAGAGGGAGTGTAACAGCCGCTGTCATGGCTGCTTCAGGGGAGTCATAGATCAACATCAGCTCCCATTTTGCTGGGAAATAAATAACCTGGCTGCCGTCGCCCCCGGTTACCTGAGAGCCTCCCTGCCCACACGACATTGCTGTCAGAACGAGGAGATTTGCGCACATACAACTGGCCAGAGAACGCAGGTACAAAACGAGCGTGGTCGACACCAGAGGTCACACACGTACAGACACACACACACACACACACACACACCCCATATACACACACTACACACATACCATATACACATGCACACACACACCATATACACACACACCCCATATACACACACTACACACATACCATATACACATGCACACACACACCGTATACACACACTACACACACACCATATACACATGCACACACACACCGTATACACACACTACACACACACCATATACACCCGCACGCACCCCATATACACACACTACACACACCCCATATACACACACTACACACATACCATATACACACACTACACACATACCATATACACACACTACACACACACCATATACACACACACACACACACCCCATATACACACACTACACACATACCATATACACATGCACACACACACCATATACACATGCACACACACACCGTATACACACACTACACACACACCATATACACCCGCACACACCAGATACACACACACCATATATGCATGCACACACAGCATATACGAACACACATACCATATACGCACATGCACACACACACACCATATACACATTCACACACAGTATATACACGCACACATGCACCATGCTCACATGCACAAACATACGCACAGACCACACCATACACACACACACACACACACACACGTACACACACTCCGAGCATACGCGCAAACACGCACACACAGAGACAGACACGCACGCGTACTCTCCCACCGCCCTTCGGAAAACAGAGCAGAGAGAGAGGGAGGCGAGAAACTAACAGAGACATCACCCGAGCGTGGGCTCAGAGAAAGCACTCAGAGAACTGAGCGCTGAGAGGAGCGCGTCGCTAAGGGCTGCCGATCGCGCTGATCGCCATGCAAACAGGGCTTAGCCAGTCTTACAAACGCATCTCAATCCCTTTACCAATCAGAGCCCTGGCTGTGCATCTCAGTCCACAGCCCTCCACCAATCAGGAATCAGAGCCATGGCTGTGCACCTTACTACACAGCCCTCCACCAATCAGAGCCCTGGCTGAGCATCTCAATCCACAGCCCTCCACCAATCACAGCCCTGGCTGTGCATCTCAGTCCACAGCCCTCCACCAATCAGAGCCCTGGCTGAGCATCTCAATCCACAGCCCCTCCACCAATCAGGGCCCTGGCTGAACATCTCAATCCACAGCCCTCCACCAATCAGAGCCCTGGCTGCTCATCTCAATCCACAGCCCTCCACTAATCAGAGCCCTGGCTGCACAACTCAATAAATAGACCTCCACCAATCAGGGCCCTGGCTGAACATCTCAATCCACAGCCCTCCACCAATCAGAGCCCTGGCTGCTCATCTCAATCCACAGCCCTCCACTAATCAGAGCCCTGGCTGCACAACTCAATAAATAGACCTCCACCAATCAGAGCCCTGGCTGTACATCTCAATCCGCAGCACTCCACCAATCAGAGCCCTGACTCCGCATCTCAATCCACAGCACTCCACCAATCAGAGCCCTGGCTTCACATCTCAATCCACAGCCCTCCACCAATCAGAGCCCTGGCTAGGCCTGTCAACACTAACTTGTGTGATTACCATACGGTTAGCTTCACATCATTAGCTTTGTGCCGCTTCATTCCGTTAATTCAAACCCCTTGGGACTGACTGACCCTGCTTGTTCAGGCTGGGGTCTCCACCTCCCCCCCAGGTTCCCGCCCGTTTCCCGGACGACCGGTACACCTTCCTGCTGTAGCTCTCAGCTTTCGGCTGTGAAGCGCATTGTGACAAATGCTTTCTAAATTGGGCTATATAAATAAATGTGATTCAGTTTGATAAGGGTCCGGTCTGAGCAGATTAAATAGTAAAATGTGGTTAATAAGGGGTAAGTTTGATTAAAACACGAGGCACATCCTCTCACAGAAAATCGATCTTTGTGATGAATCCTCAGGTGAAATAAGTCTCGGTCTTATTTGAGACGCTTGAATGGTTCCTTCACCCTTCGGCCTTCTTTATCCCCACATGCTCTGCTCCTCTGGCGGTTACCCTTGTTAGCGGGAACCCCCCCTCTTCACCCTACCCCTCCTCCTCCTCCCCACACGCACACACACACACACACACACACGCCAGCATGCTTCAGGTTATGTGACCACTCATGGTGCATAGACCAACACCCAGGAAAGTGGGATAATTTCACCCAGTATTTCTCCTGTTACCACAATATAAAGAAATGCTTGTGTCTCCAGAGGAGAGAACTTTATCAGTAGACAAATGAATGCATTTATGCAAAACGCAAAGCAATTTTGACAGTTCTCCACTGTTTTTAAGAGATTTTTAGATGTGTTAAGATTGGGTGCGTTGGGCATTATTCGAGGTTACACAGAAAAATCCCGGATTGTTGTAATGAAGCGCTTTGTCACAGCGACGATACAGGCCACCTCTGCATGGGTGGGGTAGGGGTAGGGGTAGGGGGGGTCTCTTCCTCTGATCTTTCTAAATGGGGAAGCACACCTCCGCCAGGCCTGACGTCACGCCCGGCGCTGTTATCCCCCTCACATCGCCCCCGCTAATTGTTTTTCACCGGCTCCGCACCTCTCTCCTGTTTTTTTCTCAGTTCTGTTTTGTTCCCGTTTGGCGAGGATTCTTCCTTCACAGCTCTCCCCGCGCAGTCTGTCCCTTCTCTCCCTCCTTAGCTTGTTTTTTTCCCCCTCATTAATAATTCTGAAAAAAAATAATTGGCCTCTTCCTGTATTCAGGCAGTGTCCTGTGTTCAGCTACTGCTTTTTGTATTCAGACACTGTTTTCTGTGTTCAGGTACTGTGCTATGTTCAGGCTCTGCTTCCTGTGTCAGACACAGTTTCCTGTGCTCAGGCATTCTCTTTGTACAGCATGCACTGTGCCCTAGTTGCGTCACCTCCAGGCTCAGATACTCATCTACGGAGTGGGGACACCCAGCTCTCTGATTGGCTAAAGAATGAATACATATCTGAAAGAATACCCTTTTCATAGCATCCGTTATCTTACTCAGACAGTAGCTACCTGCACTATCTAAATATTAAAATTACATATGTAAAAAGATTAAATTGAACTTCACAATAATATTTGCAACGCAGTGTAATGTGGTCACGATAAGCATCATTAACATTTAATCTTAATCGTGTCTCGCAACTGTAATAATGAGTGGAGCTGTGTTCGCACAATATGTTCTCGTGCTTTCCTCTAATGTCTAACTCAGAGCGCGTTAGTCTGAATTCAATTACCATTTGTCCTTAGTTTGACATCAAAAATAAATGGAAGTGTTCCTTGTGTTCTTCACAAGCACAGCTTGGAGAGTTTGAGGTAGTGGTGATTGCTGAACTCACTTGGACTACACTGCACTCACTTGGACTCACTTGATAAATGTGGAAACCCTGAAGTTAGCTGTCGGGGGATTGCGATTGGCTTATGTCAGGGTTGCGAGGTCGTGCGTCCGCCCCCATTTGGATGCTCTGGCTGGACTGAGCATGTGCAGATTTCCTGATTGCCAGATTTCCCTGATCGCCAGATTTCCTTAGTCACTTTTGCTGCTTTAAAACAGGGCATTTCCAGATAACCACAAAACGAACCTACTAGGCCCTCGACAACACCGAGCGGCCTTCGACAAAGGCCTGGAAAAGCGGTGTATTTTAAGACGAGAGGACAGTCAGGACACAAACCGTTAAAGGGGCGGAGAAAGCAGTTGTGTGAGCGTTGTGCCACCTCAAAGCGCTGCTTCACCTGCCCCGGTGTCACAAGCCCTCGCTGTGGCAGAACAAAGAATAAAGACTGATGGCACAACTCAAAACGACAGAGAATCCATCACTCATTCTCCTGACGTCTTCCCTCAGCGAACAGAAGTTACCCAGGGGAAATGTCACCCGAGGGGAAAAGTCACCTGAGGGGAAAAGTCACCTGAGGAAAAAGTCTAGCAAGGCCCTGCAAAGTCACCCAGCCAGCCAGTCCCGCCCCTCTATATTTAACAGGCCGACAGCCCCGTCCCTCCCGCTTCCCATTCGCTTCAGCTTAAATCAAGTCGGCCGCGTCTTTTAAGTGGCGCAGATTGCATCTTGTTTCTCCAAATGGGTGCGATGACGGTAATTACTCAGAAGTTAGGGGTCATTAGAGCCTCCCTTAAATTCCCCCATAATGGAGTAATCCACTCTTTATCCTCACACTTTCACTTTTTTTCTTTCTTTCTTTCTTTTGCCAGCGGATGTGCCTGATTTAGTCTTTAGTTTTTTTCCGGGCTTAAATTAATCCTCTGTGATCTTGGGTGCGTTGTACTTTTAACATTTAATGCAAAGGACATCTTCTCCAGACTCGGGAAAAGCACACTGGCGAAAGATAAAGTCACATAAATTATGATTCTACCTTGATATTTCCAAGCGGATAGTTTTACAGCCCGTGCGTTTCGTTTATGTAAGAGACACCGACGGCTCGGTTTGGCTAATTAATCTGAAGAAATCTTTTTTCCTGTGTTTGGAGGGGGAGACCCAATGATACGCTACGCAATTGGCTAGAGGGCACCGGGGAAATTTGCATAAGCTCCTCCTATTTGTTGTTGATGCAGGCATCGAAATTACATACGCATCCGGGGGGTAATCCTCTTAGAACAAAGGCCCTCATTTATGTTGGTTGACACGCGCATTTCTAACAAAGCGACAAAAAAAAACAACTGCCAAATAACAACAGGAAAGCCTCAGAGAGACGTGCGTCTGAACCTCATCACGGACGCGAGCGACAGAACGCCAGTTTAGGAGGCGCTTTCTCAGCGGCTCCTCACCGGTTGGTGAAGTCATCACCAGGAGGAATCGCCGCGTGTGAGCTGCGGGACGGGCGTGACGTGAGTGCCCCGGGTTTTTGGCCGGGGAGCAGACGGGTGATTGGGTTTCCCGGGAGATGGGGGGGGGTGAGCGCGCACATATCGGCTTCGCCTGCGGAGTGACTCACTCTCAGGCGTGACCGAGACCGACGGAATCAGCCACTCCCCCCCCCCCCCGAATCTGTGACACGTACCCGTAGCTCTCAAACCCGCGCGCGTTAGCCGTGAGCCTCACACACGCGTGGACAGATCTCACGCTTACACGCCAAGGTCTTAAAATCTCACGCGTTTCTGTGAGCAGAACCGCACGCTAGAGTGTGGCTGTGTCATAGTTTCAAAACGGAACGTGGACCAGATATTTGTGTGTGAAATGACGAAGGGTGTCATCTCGATCCCAGCCCCCCTCCCCACCCTAAATCTCGGTAAATTTGATAGATCTCAAACATTTGGAAATTTCTAAACTTGAGACTTACGGATCATATCCCAGAAAATCATAGTTAAAACAGGGAACAGTTATTTCATCATTTCTCATTCTCACAATGTGAAATGATGGTCAGAGCTTGAAATGACTGTCAGTTTATTTCCTGCACTCTCAAAAAAAGGATCTTTGGCTTGTCTCCATAGGGAGACCCTTTTTAGTTATTTATGGAACCCTCTAAGGCGGGTGGACAAAGTGTTCCTAGAGTTAACCTTTTTGCCTGACCAAGGTCCCTTGAATGTGATAGGTTACATTACAGTCATTTAGTAGACACTCTTATCCAGAGCGACTTACACAACTTTTAATGCAGCATTTACATTGTGTCCACTTATACAGCTGGATATATACTGAAGCAGTTCAGGTTAAGTACCTTGCCTCAAGGGTATAACGGCAGTGTCCTACCCAGGAATCGAACCTGTGACCTTTAGGTTACAAGAACCAGAACTGTTACAAGCCCACTTCCTTACCCATTACGCCACACTTCCGTCCCTCTATGGAGACACAGAGGAGCCTTTTAGAACGCTTTATTCTGAGAGTGCGTGCTGGAGTGGAATTGATCACAACTGCGAAGCAGGCATTTTAAAAAGAGCGCCATCTTATTTCTTTGTGTGTTTAGACTGTCCACTCAGACACTCTGTCCCTTTATTTCATTGTTTCTTTTTCTTGTACCAGCTGAATTCGGTGGAACATATACCTGTTAAATCCTCTGTTGATGTATGGATGTACGGCAAATAATTACACAAAGTAATGTGTTTATTCTGAGGAGGCCAGGGTCATTGGGTTTAATAGCTTGGCCGTGTCAGGACTTCCATCCATGCGAGGGAAGATGACTGCATCTCTCAGTCTTGGAATATATTTCGAGTGTCTATAGCAGTAAACTTTGAAGCAGCACCTAGGAGATGCACATCTCACCTGCACTCCTGGTATCTAGCGGATGATTGGATTACACACGAAACCATGTGACCTCTATCACATCGCTAATCAGGGCTGTTTTTACCGTGGCCCAGGGGGAAATCTACGGCAAGGAAAACCAAGTTATTTCCAAATTGGAAACAAATGACAAATACACCCCCCCCCCTCCACCCAACCTCACAAAGAACCAACTGGGCTTCATCTGATACAGCCTGGAGCTAATGCGTATGAAACTGCTGGCCAGAGGATCCACTCAGAGAGAGAGAGAGAGTATAATTTACTCTGCTGGAAAACATACGATCCCTCTTGGAGCCATATAAACTGATGTAGAATTTATCACTGACCGTTTTTTAGTGAGAATTCAAGGCTGTCTTTCCGGAGAAATCTGTTCCTGAGCGCTGGGACTTACGACTTTACAGAAACAAAGTGGTTTTTATAAAATAAAAAACAGTAACAGTAATGGCACTGATAGCTGATTCCTCCATTTTAGACACTGAGTTGACGGAAAAAGCAAAACCCTACACCAAGGATATGTGATTGAAGTCTGTTATTGTGTTAGCGCGACAATGCACCACTAATGATGAAGGGCTGAGCACCTGTGGAAGGCAGTATCGGCTTGTGCAAAGCCTGCAGTAATGCTGAATGCAGCTGCAGTGCTGTTTTAGTGCATCTCTGCCGCATGAAACTCACAGATAATGTCAACTTTCCAAGTGTAGTGACCAAAGGTTCCTGCTTTCTTAATTTCTTGTTTTTTCTTTTGTGTTTTCTTACAGTGGGAGTATCCAGTTAGAACTTTTTTCAGTTTTTTTTTTTTACACATGCACGCAAACAAATTTCCCAAAATGAGCCTCAGGGAAAGCAAAACTAATCTGTTTATCGAAGGACGAAAGCAATAACCCAGGAGGACATAGATTACAATAACAAACAATGTCGAACAACGCTACCGTACTACAGTATCTAAACCAATTATTGATGAACACGTGCTCAC